>JAFIRS010001610.1:0-325329 GCA_018342105.1 Gonioctena quinquepunctata
TGAGTGAGAATTAACCATCTCATCTTTCCGATGCCGGAGAATGTGAAATACTACTTTGATTCAAATATATATATATATATATATATATATATATATATATATATAAGCCCAAAATTCGCCTAAAATTCTTCAGTGTGTATATCATAAGTAAACGTGAACTGATAAAAATGAAATCCTTCATTGTTGCATCATTCTGCTTGGCAGTTGTAGCTTCCTTACCATTGGGAATTTATGAAGATAATAGTGATGGAGAGTATTATGTTGTTCCTTTGGAACGTATGAGGAGTGAGTACAGCTGTAGAGTTGGAGCAAATTCATGATTTTTATATATATATATATATATTTATTATAAATTTTTTTTCAACATTTATATATATATATATATATATATATATATATATATATATATATATATATATGTATATATATATATATATATGTATATATATATATATATATATATATATATATTCAATATTTGATCACAACTTTTTTTATCTAATCATGGGGGTGTTTGAAAGTACTGCTTCGAAGGAACTGTTGAACTACTAAAAAATTTGAAATAAATTGAAGCAAAATACGTTTCAGAATTCATTCATGCCAATTTATAGCCGACGACAGTCAACGAACAGACAGATTTATAAACACATTCAGACATTTTTATTCTTTATAGTTGGAGACATTCACATTTACCTATAAATATACAATTCTGCATTTTTTACACACTCAACGCACATTCAGCATTTTTGTAAATTCTCATATTTCTCAACAAAAATGATCCCAACGGAGAAAACAGATTTTGTGAAAAAAAAATTAGTAGAATTTGAAATATTTCATTTTTTCCAGGGACACAACATAAGATATCCAAGGCCCTGATCTGAAAGGAGTGATAAAACACGAAGGAACTCTATTGAGCGGTGACAACTATCATTTAGATGGCAGTGCGTACGCAGCGAAAGATCTACCGATCTCAAAGGTCTCACAAGCCAGAACTTCTTGGAGGCGACTTACGAAACATGACAACGGTTTATCAGCAGTTTTGGGAGCAGATCATCTACGTGGGGACCCACGAAAACAAAGCTGGCTCAACTACGACATTTATCACGACAAAAATTTCAATGTTGATCTGGATGCCAATTACAGACGACAGTTTGGTGGACCCCTTGGGGCAGGAAAACCCGATGCAGGAGTTTTCCTAACAGCAACAGGAAGGTGGTAGAAAATATAGAATATCAAAGAGAAGATACCAAAACTAGTTATCAGGAATGTTCGTAGTTCGTAGTCCATTTATTCGATGTGATATTGCCATTTGTTAGAATCGATTTTGAATAAATGATGATGTTTTTCTATAAAATGTTACTTTATTGCTTATATGGAAATAATTTCAGAGTACGCCAGATTTCTTTATTCACATTGAAATATTGTCCTATATGGATAAAACATATGTTCAACAACTGTATTACTCTCAATTTTGAAGTAAAACAAATGGAACAGATGGTTTCGAAAATTCATGGGGAAAACCAAATACCAGATTTCTATCAATTTCCTGCAAAGCGCAGAAAAATACAATTTTTTATTTTCATAAACACTCTTTCAGAATCGTTGGTAGGTCAAAAGAACTCTTGCATTACATTTTTAATCACTATCTTTATGGTAGTGTGAGGAAGCTGTGCTAAAATGTAGTAACCGATTGTTTATCAATGACACGTTTCTCAAATACTTGAAATATTAGTGTTTATTGTTCCTGAAATAAGTATTCCAAGAGAATATTTCGAAGGAAACTTGTGCTGTCAGTTCTGAATTTCAAATAATCCATAGTTTTTTGCGTCTCCTGGAATGTTTTAAGGATATTAATTATAAGTATTTGAATAAAGGAATTTCAGTCCGCTGAAGTGTTGCCATGACGGCTTTAAGTACAACACCGCGAAAGTGGCATTTTGCGGATTCTTTTCAATATCATAAGTGGGCATTCTGTGGGGCATGTACAAAAAATTGTTATTTATGATAGAAGTGTTGAAAATGTGGTTGTTCCACTCGCTAACGCTTGATTCGCAATATTGCCCACTTAAAAAATTAAAACACTTTCAACAAATGTACAATACAACATTTTTTGTACAACTGTTACTGATAGTAAAAAAAATTAAAAAAAAATCATTATCTTCTGTAGGATTCGAACCTGCGATCTCTGTACTACAAAGCAGATGCTCCAGCCACTTGACCTAATAAATTACTTGGTGATGAAATTCTGCATTTCCAGAAATATTAATTAGAAATAAAAAAAAATGTTTCTGGAGGTTTTGAAGATTTCCCAATCAATATTATATCTAATAATCGTAATGGTATGGCAAGTAAAAACAATTGAAAATTCTTATTAGTTACCATAAATTAATAATAGTGCCTAGCTTATTTGTGATCGTACCTATAACTGGAGTCAAATGAAGAAAGTTGAAGGTAACTTCACTGAATGCGTACTTTTAGTTTTTTTGGAAAAAAAAGGAAATAATGGAAGTCATCAACTCTGTCGTCTAAATTCTCTATGATAAAAGCTGGATTGAAAATCAAGAAAAACGTAGATATAAGCAGTTATCAAAAATGTATAGCATTTTTGAAACAAAAGAGGTCGGATGACTTTCGAAAAATTCGAAAAATCAGACAAGACAACAATTTGACAGATTTTTTAATTAAGCCCCTGATACAAGTTTTTGCATTGTTGGAAACTACATGAGTATTTACCGTGAATATGCTGCATTATGCCCAACTCCCATAACTGATCGTCGATTTTTCCTGATTTATTCTAACAACAAATGCACTTTCCAACCATTTGGAATAAATACTTTTGGGAAGGCAGCAGCAATTTACCAGCAATTGTTTTCGAAGATTTTTAGCATCTTTGTTTGCAAATTCCGAAGCAAATTTGACTACAATAGAACGACATGGAGGATGAAGGTCCTCAACCGTAGCTGGGGATTACATCGAGGATTCCATTGAGAATAAAAATAAGTTTTGTTATAAAATTCTGGCACAATTACTAGTTTATTCTCTGCACCTGCATTATTTGGCTATCCCACCTTCTGCAGTTGAGTTGAAAACTTCTTCAGTTACTTATCAGGGTATTAATATTACCAATTGTTCAAACTGACAAATACATGTTAATATTTATAAATAATTCCTCATTAGTAGATTATTGATTTTGTTATAACAGATTCATATTATTGAGTGTCTACCCTAATTTTACTTTTAACACTAGTGTTGAAAATATTTTTAACACAAGTGATTTCAGATTATATAAAAACTTCTGTTTTCAATTCACATACCTATGAACTGAAAGGTAAATTTTTATGGTAGTGGTAGAAAAAATATTGATTGTTTTGATTTGTTTTACTGTGTATATACTAACTAAAAAAAAAGAATATTCCTTATCAAAGTATGCAACTATGACTTTACTACAAAATAATTTTTCAACTGTTGGCCAAAGAGCACATGAGTGTTACAATATTTCTAAGGTCAGGTCAACGCCTAAGTTCACATTTTGAGAGTTGTTGGTGTTCATATATTGAGAAGTTACTGAAGATAAAGAGCTTGGCTTCCTTAGTACTTTTCAATGTCCGATGGTATATAACAACCCTGCGTGTTTTTTGTGCACCATCGATTTATTTTGCAAGAATCCAAGTCTCACTACCGTTGTATGTTGAAAGCACAATCTTGGAAAATTACAAATATATAGTTTATAGCTCATTGATAAGGGGAAGTAGTTCCAATAAACACTTCCGTTTCAAAGAAAACAAAAATACTTCCATTTTTGGTATATGACCCACAATTGTCATCAAATGGCCCATTTGTTTTTCGAACAGAATGGCATTTCCACAATGTTTTTATGTGAATGAAAAAATCTAGAGTATTATACTCTTGAACCAAATATTTTCTATCATATCTGGAAAATAGGCAAATATTTTTTGGAAAAATAAAAATAATTTATTGCTAATCAATCCTAACAAAAAATAAATATATACACTAATTAGGAACATATATTTATGACAACTAGTCTTCGTCACTTTTTTCTAAAACCTTCCTGTTGCTGTCAAGAAAACTCCTGCACCCGGGTTTTTTCCGGCTCCAAAGGTGTCCTCCAAACTGCCGTCTGTAAGGCATCCATTTGACGTTTTGTCGGTATATATCGTAGTTGACGCCAACTTTGACATCGGTGGGTCCCCACGTAGATGGATTCGCTCCCAAAACGGCTGATAAACCGTTGTCATGTTTTAGCTTGAAGTCCCCCAAGAAGTTCCGGCTTGGAGACTTTTGAGATCGGTCAGATCTTTCGCTGCGTACGCACTGCCATCTAAATGATAGTTGTCACCGTTCAATATAGTTCCTTCATGTTTCACCACTCCTTTTAGATCAGGGCCATGGATATCGTATGTTGTGTCCCTGCAAAAATAAAAAGATTTTGATATTATTTTCTTACTGTTTTGTTTTCAAATACAGGAGTATATTCCATTGGATCCTTATTATTTAAATATTACAAATTTATGTGTGTTTATGTGTGTCGTTTATATTTATATCTCCAATTTCTTTTTGGGTGCCTGGATAAACAGTTTAAATTTGATTATAAATTGTTTATGTTTGAATTTGAATGCCCCTTCAGTAAATTTTGAATTTGATATATAGTAATAATGAATGAAATATTTAGTGCTCCAGAACAATATGTGTTGATAAGTAGTATTTCCAAATCTTGAATTCAAGTCCAGATAAAAAAAATATGTTTGAATAATTTTGAAAAATAATGTGTGAAGAACAAAATAAAAAAAAGAAATATATCTCCTTTGCCTTGGGATTTACGAGAAAATATAAAAATAAATGGAAAGGATGAGTTATATTGGATACATTTTACGGGTTCATTCCTGCATTGTCCAATTAGTTTCAAAGCAACTTTCAACTTCGCAGTCATGCAGAACAAACCGTTTTCTTTACTCCACCTTTATACAGTTCAGAGAAACAACTCTTCCACCACTATCATCTTCATAAATTCCCAATGGCAAAGAAGCTACAACTGCCAAGCAGATGGATGCAACAATGAAATATTTCATTTTTGTATATCAGTTCACGTTCACTAGTGAAATACTAACTGAAGATTGGTTGGATTTTAGGTTTATATTTGAATTTCGTTCAAATGGTATTTCACATTGTCCGGCAAATGCTTGGTAGGATAAGATGAAATGGAATTCCCCGGGTATCGAGCAGAGTATGGAATAATAGTATTTTTGGGAATCTTATTCGTACAGTTTTATGAACTGAGATAAGGACTGAATCATATATAATATATATAATTCATATACAGGGCGTGCAAGCTCCATAACTTTTTTTTCTATCCATTCTATCGACTTGAGATTTTTTCAACGATAGGTCTGACAATGAGACACATTGACAGGATGTCCCAAAATACTCACTCATTTTTCTCGTTGATCCGACCACCAACATTATCCTCTTTGGTATAAGACACACTCCCAGTGAGTTCAAACCGATCTCTTAACCTTTGGAATGAAGACACCCCTGGAGTTCTTGCTTTTGGCTATTTTTGAAATTCATTATTAACAATTAGATGTGTACAATTATTGAAAGTACATGTATGTGTCAAATTTTACGACAGCGGCCCACACGATTCCTTTTTTTTCGAAAAAACCATAAAAATTTAAAATTTTGCAACAAATCTCGAAAACTTTACAAAGTATAGTGACAAATAGGTCTTGAAAAATGCAATGCAATGATGCTATGAAATATAAGGTAATGCATTTGTAAAACTCGAGTAATTGCCATTCAAAAAAAAATCATTGTAGGTAATGGAACATCGACTACCAGTTCGCCTGCATTTCAAAAGTTGCGTCAAAGCCTGAGGAATCTTGAATGCTTCTGAAGTTATTAATTTTTCTGTGGGTCTATAGACGATGCTATTTTGACGTAAGTAAAAACATAACTCAGTTGTCTATCTCATTCTAGGACAATATATGTATATAAATATCCATATTCTTGGAATATGACTCATTGTCGGACCTATAGTTTAGAAAAATCGAGTCGATAGCTTGGATAGAAAAAAAAGTTGGAAACCTTGCACACACCTTTGGGTAACCCTGTATGCAACATATTGGAACAAATGGATTTACGAAATAGTTATTTGTGCAACATGTTGAAAAAAGTACTATTTTTCGTAATGAGCGAATTTCTGCGGAGTGAGCGAGGCGAGTTCCGCAAAAGGAAGCGAGTTATGGAAAATAGTGTTTCCCAACGTGTTTCACACAATATTTTTTATAATTCTGATTCAATGTGATCCTTTTTAATTCAAGTTAAAAATATTAAAAAAAAATTGAAAAAACTGAAAAACACGCTCTTAACGCACTAAAAATTAAAAAATCATTTTAATATTCAACGACCATACCGAAAAGCATGGGGTGCTTTTTGGTTACGAATGTTTGAGTAACATAATACTTTTGGAGCAAGCTCCCAGAGCCGGCAAACCTACTTCATTTTAGCAAAGCTGAAATTTTGAGTATGACTAGTGTGATATGTAGAGCTTGTCCAGTATTGAAACGACCGTTTGGTAGATAGAGAGGGGGAAAACACGAGTGGACACGATTTGATGTGAATGCTTACGCTACGTTGAATCTTCACCAGTGGCTTGTCATGGAAGGTTAGGTTTGTTTGATTAATGAATATGTAGTGCAGTTATTCATTCAACTTTGACAAAAAAAATCTTCGACCCCAAAAACCCCCGCATACCAATTTTGAATAAAAATCGGACCATAATCACAAAACTCGTCCGCCAAAAACTATATCTCGTGTTTCGCCTATACCAAATAATTTGGTACGCCTATGGAAATTCTATTATTAGCCACAGTTAGACAATCGCTCGGGCATCTTCGAGAAAAATTGGTTGTTAGGTAGGGGAAGGCCAATTTTTTACTTTTTAGTGCGATAAAAGCGTGTTCTCATCCTTGGAGAAACTTCCCTGGAAAAAAACGGAAATTAATACTACACCGAAAACTACGTTGTCAGCTGGGGTCAATATCACCAATTGTTCAAAATATGTTATTAATATTTATAATTAGTTTTTACCATACATATTATGTATTGAATTCGAATAAAATTCAATCTTCATAATATGTACATGGGAGAATATAATAACAATGAAGAAGTACTTCAAGTAGTCAGCCTCAAAATTATAACAAATTTTATTCCTGTATTTTTTGCAACTGGTGGTGAGATTTACTTTAGAAAAAATGTTTTTGAAAAAGTTGTTTACGATTTAATCACAGGCTTATAAGCATAATTTGAAATATCCACCTGAAATAATAGAAAATTGCATATTTTTTTAAATATTTTTTATTTGTTTATAAAAAACTTTTTCTTTGTCTTAAATGACTTCTAGGAATTATTGTATACTTTGATTTGTTGAAAATATAAACAGGATGTTCATAAAATCAGATGTGGAATCATCTGCGACTGAGAAATAAACTTTAGTCACTATCTTCCATCGTCAAGATAACCTCTTGTGGGGTATTCATGTTGAAAAGGGAAATTCTCAATTGAATATTGATAGAAAGATTTTTCAATTCACAGAAAAATCTTTCTATCAATATTCAATTAATTTCCCTTTAATTTTTTCGATGAATTAAGTAGAACTCTTTGGGTTTGTTCCGGAATGCTAGTGCAAAATTAAAAAAACTTATATTCACTATGACTTTTACTGTAATGTTTGATATCTTACATATTCTATCAATTTTCATATTTGAAGAGTCACAATACACCAATTTTCTAGACCACAATAGGTTTTATGAAATAAGAAGAAAAACAATATGTATTCTGCAATACAACCTGAAAACTTGGTATTTTCTACTTTAGCTACTTAATTTTTATTATTTCCTCTCCTTTTCATTTTCTCCAAATACATTAAGTTTTCGAAAATTAAGTGAAATGCGAAACAAATAATTTCATTTGGGGAACCGGAAGTGTAATAAGTAAGGACAAATATTAATAAAAAGAAAAAGGAACAAGATAACTATTAAACTGCTGAGGGCTAGAATCCATGTTTTGAAACGTCAAAATAGCCTTGAAATGAACAATATTTTGTTTACGCTCGACTGCACGATTCGTAAATGTCAAAATTAAAAATTTGTCTGATTTGTGTCGAATAATTAATAGTGAAAAATTTACGATAATTCTATTTTCAAAAAGTCAACTGTAAGACAATATAATACTTTAAAAAAATGCGACTTACACTTACAAAACAAGATAAATTTATTTTGATAAGCGGGGACAACTACAAAAGTAGTAGAGAATCGAAGGCATACAGACAAGAACGTTTATTATTCTACAGTTTCAAGAGTTTCAGGAAAATTCATAGAAACAGATTCTGTTCGTAATTTTTACAAAGTGCCTTATGAAAAGACCGTTGCCAATGAAAAAAATACTACAAATGTATTATCAACTAGCTGACCCAACAGACGCTGTCCTGTCAAAATTTATATATTCCCTGTTATGTTTTTCCTGAAAAGTCCCGTCCGCGAATAATTTCTTTTTTCCTACGTTTTCCTTGTGTGGTTCCATCTAAGTTTAGCTTTTGACTCTTGACCCGCTTCTCGTTATCAAGTTATCTAGTTTTCCCGTTATCCCCTTATCCCGTTATATTATTTGCCTGTTATCCCGTTATTTCATTTTCCCGTTATTCTGTTATTCCCGTTATACCGTGGTCCCGTTATCCAGTTAATCCGTTATTCCCGTTACCCCGTTTTCCTGTTATCCCATTTTCCCGTTCTATTATATATATATACATATATATATATATATATATATATATATATATATATACTATATATTCCTGAAAACTTATCCGCGACCAAAGAATTATGCATATACATCGCACGAATCGTGTTATGGTCTTCAAAAATCCCAGAGAAAAAAGCAATTTCAATTTTTACCAAATCCAATAACTTTTCTAAAAAACCTTTTTTTCGCTTTAAACCTTATTCGGACTAGAACAAACAACGAAAAATAGTATGTGTTTGATTTAAGTGTCAAAGTAAAATGAAAAAAGATATTTGTGTGGACACGCCCAGAGGTTAAACCCGGACCCTTGAAGTTACAAAGCATACGCTCCAACCACTGAGCTACTCGGCCTTTTAATATCTGAGTTGCACCAGTACGGGTTTTCAGAAAATGCAAAAAATTCAATTAAAGCCTTTTTATCAAACAGAAGCCAGTGTGTGCAGGTTAAGAATATGAAATCAAGTTATTTGAACGTATCGCATGGCGCTCCGCAAGGTTCTGTACTATCCCCACTCCTATTCATTTCATACACTGCTGATTTTCATCGAGTTCTAAACCATTTTCAAATACATACTTATGCCGACGACACAAATCTCTACTACTCGGCCAGAACTGAACATCTAGATCAGACATATTTGCTCAATGAAGAGATAAAACTGCTGGTTTCAATGTCTAAAAAACACTGTCTCAATATAAACCCCACGAAATCTTCTCTGATTGTATTTGTTAGTGAAAAAGATAGGCAAAAGGTTATAGATAGCGTATCGATTGAGGTAGAAGGGAAAATAATCGGGTTTTGCGAAAAAATTAAATGCCTTGGTTTAGTTATTGATAATAACCTGGAATTTCATAACCTTGTAAGCAATCTCATCAAAAGAGCATATTGTATAATGAAGGGTCTCTATTCCAATAGACATTTTTTGGGAAGGAATTTGAGAATCACCCTATGTGGCTCTTTAATTTCATCGATTTTCAACTACTGCGACATTCTATATGGTCCATGTCTTGATGGGATACAATCAGGAAGAATCCAAAAAGTTCAGAATGCATGCGTGAGGTTCATATTTGGCCTAGGTTTCAGGATATACGTCACATCAATAAACTTGACTGGTTAAAAATGCACAACAGAAGAGAACTTCATCATGCCACATTTTTACATAAAATTTTCAGGACAAAAACACCTTTCTACCTCCTTGACAAACTCCAATACAGACAAGAAGTACACAGCAGAGACCTTCGATATATCACTAATTTGCCAATTCCCCATCACAGAACTCTTTTCCTTGAACGATCTTTCTCTTACCACTCCGTTGTCCTGTATAACTCCATCAGTCAAAACATGAAAAGCGTATGCTTCACAAATTTCCGACTTAAACTTAAACAATATCTCCGGGATGAACAGCGATAGTCCCATTTTGGCAATTCATGTTACCAGAATATCTCCTCTTACTTTTTTTTTCTCTTTATCTATCTTTTTCTGTACTTGTTGTTTTTTTTATCCTATTCTATTTTCTATCAAAGATCATATATTATTATTATTATTCATATCATTACTATGATTATTATTTTTCATTATCATTGTTATTATAAATGTACATGACATTGTTAACTTGAATCACGCTTGTTGAGTGGAAGAATAGCTATGAGCTAAACTCTGCCAAGTGAAATAAAGTCCATTATTATTATTATTATATTAAGAGTTTGGCCGATATTCCTTTTGATTGCCAAATTTTTGTTGTATTCCCGAATTTTCCAATTTCCGTGCAACTTTCCTAATTTTTTCCAATACTTCAAAAATGTGTCATTTTTTATTACTTTTAAATGTCAAAATTTGGCTATTTTTGAACAGAGTACAAAAAAAACTGCATGGCGTGCAAATAATACCGACCTACGTTGTTTAAATACAGGTATTACACAATACCCATCATTCTCATTTCAATTGTTTTTTATTAAACATATTTTTACAAGATTTATATTAATAGTACAATTGCTGTATTCTGTATGTTAATTCCAAAAAATGATGTATACTACTCGAATGTAAAGCCTTTTTTTTGCAAACTTCTCGCACGTGCAAAAAAGAGTCGCTTTATATTATTGTTGTATAAATAACTATTTTCTAACTCTGATAACAAATTTTAAAATCCACATTCGAAAATTAAATAGCATTATTTGTACTTCAAGTTTTAACTTTTTAGGTTGACCATTCAGTTGGTTGTAAACAGATCGAAAAAGGGGAAATATCCCTTTTGCTATATTTGTTTCTTCTTTTTATGCATCACTCCTAATCTTAAACTGCACGAGTGCCTTCCGAAAATACCCTGGTCCACACGCGGGGAATTCCATCTCATCTTATCCGATATTTTGCATTTGCCGGAGAATGTGAAATACAACTTTGATTCAAATATATATAAGCCTAAAATTCTTCAGTTTGTATATCAGAAGTAAACGTGAACTGACAAAAATGAAATCCTTCATTGTTGCATCATTCTGCTTGGCAGTTGTAGCTTCCTTACCATAGGGAATTTATGAAGATAATAATGATGGAGAATATTATGTTGTTCCTTTGGAACGTATGAGGAGGTGAGTACAGCTGTAGAGTTTGAGCCAATTCATGCAATTTTGGAAGATATATATATATATATATATATATATATATATATATATATTTATTCTATATTTAATCACAACTTCTTTTATCTAATCATTGAGATGTTTGAAAATACTGCTCCGAAGGAACTGTTAAAGTTTAAGATAAATTGAAGAAAAATACGTTTCAGAATTCATTCATACCAATTTAGAGCCGACGACAGTCGACGAACAGACACAGATTTGATCACACATTCAGTTATTTTTATTCTTTATACATGGAGACATCACATTCACCTATAGATATACAATTCTGCATTTTCTACACACTCAACGCACATTCAGCCTTTTCGTTAATTCTCATAGTTCTGAATGAATGTGGTTTTTTGTGGAGGAACAACGTTTCTTGACATGTTTTTTGGGTAACCTTCCACAGTCTGAAAATGAAAATATAATCAGGAAAATCTATACAAGTGTAGAAAGGGCAAACTGATTAGTTCACCCCGATAAGTTATTGCGTTCACCAAATTATATTTCCTATGGAAAAATGATTCAATTTGTCAATAACTTGCCGTTTTCTGAATTTGCCTATCAAAAAATTTTTAAAAAACTTCAAAAGATACTTCTCTATATAGTTTTTGCTTGACGTTTCGGGGACTATATCTGCCCCCGTTCTCAAAATCTTCTAAATCTCCTTTAATTGTTTTATAATTTGGATTTTTGCTCGCAGAGTCTTTTTTGCTTTTTCAACTGACGGATGTCAATCGAGATCTGCCAAAAAAATTCGAGATTGACGTATTGCTCAACGGAGAGAACAGATTTTGTGAAAGAAAAAATCAGTATATTTTGAAATGTTTCATTTTTTCCAGGGACACAACATATGATATCCAAGGCCCTGATCTAAAAGGAGTTATAAAACATGAAGGAACCATATTGAGTGGTGACAACTATCATTTAGATGGCAGTGCGTACGCAGCGAAAGATCTGACCGATCTCAAAGGTCTTCACAAGCCAGAACTTCTTGGAGGCGACTTCAGACTGAAACATGACAACGGTTTATCTGCGGTTCTGGGAGCAGATCATCTACGTGGGGGACCCACCGATGTCAAAGCTGGGGTCAACTATGACATTTATCACGACAAAAATTTCAATGTTGATCTGGATGCCAATTACAGACGACAGTTTGGTGGACCATTTGGGGCAGGTAAACCCGATGCAGGAGTTTTCCTCACAGCAACAGGAAGGTGGTAGGAAATATAGAATATCAAGAGAAGATACCAAAACTAGTTATCAAGAATGTTCGTAGTTGGTCTATTTATTTGATGTGATATTGCCATTTGTTAGAATCGATTTTGAATAAATGATTTTTTCAAAAAATGTTACTTTATTGCTCATATAGAAATTATTTCAGAGTTTGTATACACCAGATTTCTTTTTTCACATTGAAATAGTGTTCCATATGGATTAAACATATGTTCAACAACTGTATTACTCTCAATTTTGAAGTTAAACAAATGGAACAGATGGCTTCGAAAATTCATGGGGAAAACCACATACCGGATATCTATCGATTTCCTGCAAAGATCAGACAGACACATGCGCATAAAAAAACATTTTTTGATTTTCATAATCAGTCTTTCAGAATCTTTGGTAAGTCAAAAGAACTCTTGCATTACATTTTCAATTTCTATCTATATGGTAGTGTGAGGAAGCTGTGCCAAAATGTAGTAAACGATTGTTTATCAATGACACGTTTCTCAAATACTTGAAATATTAGTGATTATTGTTCCTGAAATAAGTATTCCAAAAGAATATTTCGAAGAAAACTTGTGCTGTCAGTACTAAATTTCAAATAATCCATAGTTTATTGCGTCTCCTGGAATGTTTTAAGGATATCAATTATAAGTATTCTGAATAAATCAATTTCAGTCCGCTGAAGTGTTGCCATGACGACCTTAAGTACAAGTCTGCGAAAGTGGCATTTTGCAGATTCTTTTCATTATCATAAGTGGGCATTTTGTGGGGCATGTAAAAATAATTATTATTTGTGATAGAAGTGTTGAAAGTCTGGTTGTTCCACTCGCTAACGCTTGTTTCGCTATATTCCTCACTTAAAAAATAAAAACGCTTTCAACAAATGTACAATACAATATTTTTTGTACAACTGTTACTGATAGTAAAAAAAAACAATTTTTATTAATTTCTGTAGGATTTGAACCTGCGATCTCTGAACTACAAAGCAGACGCTTCAGCCACTTGACCTAACAAATTACTTGGTGATGAATTACAGTATTCTGCATTTCCAGTAATATTTATTGAAATAAAAAAAAAGTTTCTGGAGGGTTTGATGATTTCCCAATCAATATTATATGTAACAATCGTAATGGTATGGCAAGTAAAAACAATTGAAAATTCTTATTAGTGACCCAAAATTAATAATAGTGCCTAGCTTCTTGATATAATGGAAGTTGAATTTTAAATTGATTAGATTGCTCTCTTCCACCAAAGATTGAAAAAGCTGCAAACAAAGCCACTATGAATCTATTGCTGAAAAATCAAGGCAATAATATGAATATACCTATAATGGAGTCAAATCAAGAAAGTTGAAGGAAACTTCACTGAATGCGTACTTTTAGTTATTTCCGAAAAAAATAATGTAAATAATGGAAGTCATCTAATTCTCTATGATGGAAGCTGGATTGAAAATCAAGAAAAACGTAGATACAGTGACCGGCAGAAAGTACGCATCATATGGGAATTTTTTTTAATATAATATTTTGACGAATGTCGATACATGCAATCGCTTCAGCATTAAAAGAAACCCCAAAAGATGTTGTACATTGCTGTTCGTCTTTTCTTGTTTGGCGGGAAATTTAAAAAATTTAAAAATTATGTCTCAAAACGCACTTATTTGGGAAAATATTGAAAAATGTTAATTGGAAAAGTTGTTTAGAACGACATTTTATAGCTATGTACCAGTTTGGAAAAAAATCTGAGATGAAAAAATAAAAATCAATTTTTGCCATGAAAAAAAAATCAATTTGGAAAAATACATTTCTGACAAAGAAACTCATTAGTGAAGCCCAAGAGTAATATTTTGAATAATATTTTGTAAAGATTCACCAGCTACTTCTATTTTATTCGAAGAAAATTTTAAATCTGTGGATTTGCCATGTATTCAGCTGCTTCATAAGAGGTCACAGAAATATCTTCAGGACATTATAATATATACTGTTTATTATTGACAAATTATCTACAGAATTTTGATATGAATTTTCTATTAGAACAAAAAATTGATTCAATTTTTCACATAATTACATTTTATAATAAAATTAGAAGCTGAAATAATTATACACCAAACAATTTAATGCATACTCGAAAGTTTGTAAATGTCCATTACTCGACGTGTCTACCCTGACGTTCAATACATGTAGTTGTTCGGGATTTCATTTCTCTGGACATATTTCGCAGCATTTGTGGTGTAATGTTATTGATACATTGTCGTATTACTCCTTCTAAATGGTCGATATTACGAAATGGCCGATGTTTATGAAGCCTACTTTTAAGGTACCCCTATGAAAATAAATCCAAGGGTGTCAAATCTGGGGATCTTGCAGGCCACGGGTTTTCTGAATATCGTCCTATCCATTTATGAGGAAAGTGTTCGTTAAGCCACGCTCTGACTTCGAGGGTACTATGTACTGACGCTCCGTCTTGTTGAAAAAAAATATAATTCCTTCTTTGCAGCGGTAATCCATGTGAGAAATCAAAAAACACATTATTTAAAAACACTAAATAATTTCGTGAATCAAGGTTGCCCCTAAAAAAGTAAGACCCAACGATCTGTGTATCTAATATGCTGCACCAAACATTAGTTTTGAAAGAAAATTGACTTTTTGCCTCTATCTTCCAATTTGGGTTCTCATCAGCCCACCATCTACAATTCTGGGAACTGACAGTACCGTTTGATGTAAAAGTCGCCTCATCAGTGAATAAAATGTTTGTAGGAAAATGTTTGCATTCTTCAATCATGCCTTTGAACCAAAATGAGAAATCTAAGCGTGCATCAAAATCTCTATCAAGTAAGGTGTGGATGAATTTTGGTTTGTATGCACGAAATTTATTATTCTTCAAAATTCTTCTTATGGATTTTTCAGATATACCGGTTTGTTCCTGCCTCTCCGATAGTGCCATCCGAGGATTTTCTGTGACCGATAACAAAAACATCAAAGGTGCCTTCCTCATTAGTGACGGGCTTACTGTTCACGCCCGAATTATTTGTATTATATTTTTTTTTCACAATTTATTTTTTGTTTGCATTCTGCACCAAATTGGCCATGTAATTTGTTGTTTTCATTTTTACCTTGGTCGCTAAGCAACTCTCTCAGAATAACACAGTGAAAATACACATCAATAAAACTTGACATATCAGTCATTAAGTTCATTTTCATCTTGCGTTTTCATATTTAAATAATATCAGAGAAAAGTACATAATATCAGCAAACGCACAAACATTGGTCCTTCTGGTTGCATAAAGTGTTAATTACCAGTAATCACTTATGGAATATCAGTGACAACATCGCTCCAGTTCGCCAGTTGTAAGAGAGGTCCGAAGCAGAAGAAAGGGGTCTATCGCCAAAATTCTGTGAGTCTATTCCAGTTTTACCTTTCCTTATTTGGTTTAAAATTGCACGCGAGTTCATTAGAATATTTCATTGCATTGTGGTCATTATTCAGCTTCAGAATTTGATCTCATTATTCGTACAGGTTTGCACACTTCACATATTTGCAGTCATTCACGTTTATCTGTTCATTTAGTACCTTGCATCCTAAGTTCAGTTTTACAATGGCTGAAGAGTACAAAAAGCTTGAAGAACTTAGAAAGAATGAAGAATTGAAAAGGTTACATTTCAGACGCATGAGCATTGATTCACGACTTTCATCTTTCAATAAATTTCTTCAAAATTACAAAACGGAAACTGACACTTCCAAAATAAATATTTCAGAATTGAAAAGTCGAATGTCACGCACAGAATACTTAACGAATTTCATGAGGTTCAGTGTGCCATCAACTACTTATCAGATGATCCTGAATCGGAGTTACAGGAGTCTGAGAAGTTCGAAAATTCATTTTTTATTGCCATTTCAGAAGCCACAGAATTTGTCGAAAAATGGTGGAACCCTAGTTTTCCATCACCACATTCACCGATACAGGGTGGTCTAACCTCAAATGATAGCTCATCACTCAATGTAAAGCTTCCCATCATTAAGCTTCCAACATTTTCAGGAGATTATGAAGGGTGGTTAGAGTTTCATGACACTTTTGATTCTTTAATAAATAAGAATTCAAGTATTAATGATATACAACGATTTCATTATCTAAGAGCTTCATTAGAAAAAGAAGCTGCCAAAATCATTTCCTCTCTAGAAATTTCCTCATCCAATTACAAGGTAGCTTGGGATTCACTTTGCGAAAGGTTCAATAATAAGTCTCTATTAATTCACAATCATACAAAGGCTCTGTTGGATATAAAGGAATTTTCCAAGGAATCAGCCGAGCATCTCAGAAACTTAAGTGATCATGTATCAAAACATTTACGATGTTTAAAAATGTTGGGTCAGCCTACAGAACACTGGGACACACTTCTTATCTTTATACTCACAAGTAAGCTAGATTCCATAACTCTGCGGGATTGGGAAACATTCAAATGCAAAGAGGACGTTCCAACATTAAAGGAATTTTTCAGTTTTCTTCGTGACAAGGCTGGAACTTTGGAGAAATTAGAAGCACGGCAGTCTTATGCTAGCAAAAATTTCAAATCCAAAGATACCAAAACTATTCCCAAAAAAATCTTGCATGCCCAAACTCGTTCATGTCACATGTGTCATGGTTCCCATAAAATATATTCATGTTCGAAATTTTTAAAGCTTTCTGTCAATGCTCGTATAGAAAAGGCAAAGAACTTGAAGTTGTGCATCAACTGTCTAAATGCAGGACATCAAGTCGAAACGTGCAATTACTCAAATTGCAAAAAATGTTCAGGCAAGCACAATTCTCTTTTGCACATAGACAGAGAGGCAGAGACTTCATCAGATGCCCACGTATCACAGGCTCACACTCAATTGTCGTGCACTAGTATAATGCCGGTTTCATCACAAGTTCTTTTGTCTACCATTCGTGTTAATGTTAAAACAAGGGCGGGAAACATTCAAAGTTGCACTGCTCTATTAGATTCCGCATCTCAATCAAATTTCATTTCAAGCAGTTTTCAACGATTGATAGGCGTTCAAAAGAAAAAAATCAACATGACCATCATAGGTATTACACAAGCATCTTCAAATATAAAAGAAAAATGTGACATTCAAATTCAGTCAACTAACAATGGGTTTTCAGCTACATTGTCATGCCTAATTGTTGATAGCATCTGTGACAAAATTCCCAACCATAACATAGATATTCCATCTTTGAAAATTCCTCAAAATATTCATT
Source organism: Gonioctena quinquepunctata (assembly GCA_018342105.1). Lineage (NCBI taxonomy): Eukaryota > Metazoa > Arthropoda > Insecta > Coleoptera > Chrysomelidae > Gonioctena > Gonioctena quinquepunctata. The sequence continues at coordinate 17,894 of JAFIRS010001610.1, forward strand.
TAGCCGACCCAAATTTCAATATTCCAAAGACAATTGATTTACTAATAGGAGCTGATCTGTTCTGGCATGTATTAGCTGTTGGACAAATCAAACTTAGTTCACAAGCTATTTTGCAAAAAAACAAATTTGGGTGGATTGTGGCTGGACCACTCACTCTCAATTACAATAATCAGTCCCATTGTAATCTTGCCAAGAACATTGATGTTCAAAACAATTATCCGATTTTGGGAAATTGAAGAATGTCCTGTTGATAGAATCCTTTCTAGCGAAGAATTAGATTGTGAAAAACATTTTACCTCCACTCACAAAAGGAATCCTGAAGGACGTTTTATTGTATCCATACCGTTAAAGGAATCGGTAAACAAGCTAGGTGATTCAAAATCCCAAGCATTAAAACGTTTTTACAATTTAGAGCGCAAATTGCAATCAAATGAGAAACTTCGGGAAATGTATGTTTCATTTTTAAATGAGTATGAGCATTTAGGTCATATGACAAAAAAGGATTTTTCAGATCCTCAGGAAATCGAATACTTTCTTCCGCATCATGGAGTTCTCAAGGAGGATAGTTTAACTACAAAGCTTAGGTTTGTATTTGACGGCTCATGTCCTACTACCTCAGGTTGGTCAGTTAATGATATACAAATGGTCGGTCCTCAAATTCAAAATGATTTGCTGTCAATACTACTCCGTTTCAGACAATGTAGGTATGTAGCTTCCGCCGACATCTGCAAAATGTATAGACAAATTATGGTTGAATCTAGTCAGCGGTCGCTTCAGCAAATATTGTGGAGAAGTTCTCCTACCGAACCACTTGATGTATTTCAACTCAATACTGTCAGTTATGGGACATCATCAGCTAGTTTTTTAGCGATTCGATGCGTTCAAGAATTGGCACATCAGAACAAGCATTCTTTTTCAGAAGCTTCTGAGGTCATTTTGAGGGATATGTATGTAGATGATCTTTTGACGTCTCATGACTCATTAGATCAACTTGCTGTCATAGTAAAACAGGTCTTTGATATTCTATCTCTTGGCTGTTGTGATTTATGAAAGTGGGTTTCAAACGACCCTCTCGTTCTCCAGCATGTTGAAACTCCGACATCCCCTTTACACGTGTTACAACTCGGCTCACATGAGAGCATGAAAACTTTGGGTTTGTTATGGTCATCAAAAAATGATTTTCTTTTATTTCACAGTCCTGAAATTAAATCAATGAAGAATATCACCAAGCGAGCAATATTATCAAGTATTGCACAATTATATGATCCCTTGGGTATTTTGAGCGCATGTACAATTGTCGCAAAAATAATTCTACAGAAGTTATGGCAGGAAAAACTTTCTTGGGATGAGTCAGTACCTTTGTGTATACATACTCAGTGGTTGAAGTTTAGGGATGAACTGTGTCAGATAAATGAAATTCAAATTCCCAGGCATGTCAAATGCATCGATCCAATTCGCATCGAAATGCATGCATTCTGTGATGCCTCAAACGATGCCTATGGTTCATGTATATTTATTCGCAGTATCAACTTCAATGGAGAAATCTCTGTCAACTTGTTATGTGCAAAGGCTAAGGTAGCACCCCTAAAATTGTTGACCACTCCGAAACTTGAGCTTTGCGGTGCATTAACATTGGCACGTTTATTAGATAAGGTTGTCAAATCCCTAACCTTGCAAATTGATCAAATTTTTTGTTGGTCTGACTCAACTGTGGTGCTAGGATGGTTAAACACGTCTCCAAGTATGCTTAAAACCTTCGTGGCAAATCGAGTTGTTGAAATTCAGTCCAAAACTGATAGCTGCACTTGGAGACATGTTCGTGGGGAGGACAATCCCGCCGATTTACTCTCTCGGGGAGTTAATCCAGGGCGACTAATTTCGCATGACCTTTGGTGGCACGGACCACAGTGGCTCTCAAAAGATTCTTCCGAATGGCCAATTTCAGAATTACCTTCAAATTCCAATTTGCCTGAATTCAAATCATGCACTCAAACAAGCATTCTCACTACTCTTTACAATGATTTTCCAATCACTAATTTTTCGAGTTTAATACGCTTGAAAAGATGTACAGCATATTGTTTGAGATTCAAACATAACCCTTCCAGTTCAAAGGAACTTAGAACGCTTGGCCCTTTGCAATCAAGAGAAATACAACTTTCTTTTCAACTTCTATACAAATTGTACAGTCAAGGCATTTCCCTTCAGAGCTGTTCTCATTCAAGCAAAATAAACCCATAGAGTCCAATAGCAAAATTCTCAACCTTAATCCTTTTTTGGATGAAAATAAAATAATTAGAGTAGGTGGTAGGCTTAGTCGTTCAAATTTTGATTATGATAAGCGACATCCCATTTTACTTCCTGCAAAGGACCACCTCACAACTTTAATATTTCGTGAGGAGCATCAAATGTTATTTCATGCTGGACCACAGCAACTATTGGCTTCTTTAAGAGAACGGTTTTGGGTCATTTCTGGTAGGAATGCAGTTCGAAAAGTTGTTCACCAGTGTGTGAAATGTTGTCGATTTAAGGCAACTACAATTCATCCTCTCATGGGTGAAATCCCAAAGGAGAGATTGAGTCCTTCGCCTCCATTTTCTATAAGTGGGGTGGATTATGCAGGTCCATTTATTCTCAAGGAGCGTCGAGGTCGCGGAGGTAAGACTTACAAGGCTTGGGTGTGTTTATTCATTTGCTTCACAACCAAGGCCGTCCATTTAGAAGTCGCCACTGACCTAACAAAGGATGCTTTTATAGCTGCATTGCGCCGTTTCAGTGCTCGAAGAGGAAAACCAAGCAAATTGTTTTCCGACAATGGCACAAATTTCATTGGGGCAAAAAATGAGATTGAAATTCTAACCACCTTTCTCAAAAACAAAAATGAATCTATAGCTTCTTCTCTTGCCAATGAAGGAATTGATTGGAAGTTTAGTCCAGCAAATTCACCGCACTTTGGTGGTTTATGGGAAGCTGGGGTAAAATCTATGAAGGCTCATTTAAAAAGAGTAATTGGTGGTGCAAATCTTGTGTACGAAGATTGTCAAACGGTTTTATTACAGACTGAAGCAATTTTAAACTCTCGTCCTCTCTCCCCACTCTCCTCTGACCCTTCTGACCTGAATCCCATCACTCCTTCTCACTTTTTGATCGGTCGACCCCTGATAGCCATACCCGATCCTGATATACGTGACCTCAAGGAGAATCGGTTAGATCGGTTACAAAGGTTGCAGCGATACCTACAAGATATTTGGTCTAGATGGTCCAAGGAGTACATCGGAGAGCTCCAACAACGCCAAAAATGGAAGAAAATGGGACCCCAAGTAACCAAGGGCATTTTTGTCCTAATCAAGGACAACAACCTCCCACCATTTTCCTGGAAGTTAGGACGAGTCATCGATACGCATCCCGGCGAAGATGGCATAATAAGAGTGGTTTCTGTCAAGACTTCCCTAGGCATATTACGAAGAGCAGTATCCTCCATTTGTCCTTTACCAGTCAACAGATCCTGAGTGAAGATTTTTTAAAGACTTTATCTTTCAAGGCTGGGGGCATGTTCACGCCCGAATTATTTGTATTATATTTTTTCTTCACAATTTATTTTCTGTTTGCATTCTGCACCAAATTGGCCATGTAATTTGTTGTTTTCTTTTTTACCTTGGTCGCTAAGCAACTCTCTCAGAATAACACTGTGAAAATACACATCAATAAAACTTGACATATCAGTCAATAATTTAATTTTCATCTTGCGTTTTCATATTTAAATAATATCAGAGAAAAGTACATAATATCAGCAAACGCACAAACACTTACTATGTGGAATTTTGTAACGATTTTCTACACTACCTGTAGCTTTAAATTTGTTTAAAACACGCAACACAGTAGATCCATGGATATTCTTATTCGGATATCTAGCATTGAATATATCTGCTGCTTCTCTGGAACTATGAAAACGCTCACCACATATTAAGACGAGCTCAATTTTTTCTTGCAAACTCAGCTTTTCTTGGGGCATCTCTAATTATTATTGTTAACACACAACAAAATCTAACTTTTACAATGAAAAAAACTATAGAATAAAGACGATAAAAACACCTGGATAAATAATAACACTACTAAATCGTTTGACAACTCTTAATAACACATTGTCATTATTAGTCAATTGTTTCATGGCCTCTTTGATCATGAGGAAATCTGTCGATGCACGCATCAACAATGATAATATTGTACGATTCCAACCATTTGCCAAAAATCAATTAATTTTTTGTTAGAATAAAAAATTCAATTTGAAATTATGTAGATACAAGGACCTTTATTAATAATGAACAGTATCGGGATTATAATGCCCTGGAGATATTTCAGTGACCTCTTATGAAGCAGCTGAATACATGGCAAATCCATAGATTTAAATTTTTTTCCGAATAAAATAGAAGTAGCTTGCGAATATTTACAAAATATCATTTAAAATATTACTGTTGGCCTTACTAATGAGTTTCTTTGTCTAAAATGTATTTTTCCAAATTGAAATTTTTATTATGGCAAAATATTTATTTTTATTTTTTCATCTCATATTCTTTTCAAAACTTGTACATAGCTATAAAATAACGTTCTGAACAACTTTTTCGAATAACATTTTTTGATATTTTCCCAACTAAGTGTGTTTTGAAACATAATTTTTAATTTTTTAAATTTCCCTCCAAACACGAATAGACGAACGGCACTGTACAACGTCTTTTGGGGTTGCTTATGATGCAGAAGCGATTGCACATATTGATATTCGTCAAAATTTATTAATAAAAGAATTTCCCATATGATGCGTACTTTCTGCCGGTCACTGTATAAGCAGTTATCAAAAATTGATAGCATTTTTTTAACAAAAGGCGGATGACGTTCGAAAAATTCGAAAATTCTAACAAGACAACAATTTGACAGATTTTTGAATGAAGCCCCTTGATACCAAATATCTAAAGATGAAAGTGGAAACCATCTTTGTAATATTCGGAACATGTAACTTATTACTAATTCATATCTTGGACACCAAAACCAACATTCAACGAGGTTTTTGCATCGTTGGAAACTACATGAGTCTTTACCGTGAATATGCTGCATTACGCCCAACTTTCATAACTCATCGTCGGCTTTTCCTGAATTATTCTACCAACAAATGCACTCTCCAAGCATTTGTAATGATTACTTCTGGGAAGACAATTTCTGATATTACCAGATCCGCAGCAGAGTACCGGCCATTGTTTTCGAAGATCTTCAGCATCTTTGTTAGCAAATTCAGAAGCAAATTTAACTTCGATAAAACGACATGGAAGGATGGATGTCCTCAACCGTAGCTGGGGGTAACATCGAGGATTCCATTGGAAAAAAAATTGGTGATAAAACGTTCCCTGGTACAATTACTAGTTTTATCTCTGCACCTGCCCTATTTGGCTATCCCACTTCAATAGCACCCTCATTTTAGTTAGCGATGACGAGTTAGCAGTAGAAACTTCTTCAGTTACTTCTCGGGGAATTTATATTACCAATTGTTCAAACTGCCAAATAGATGTTAATGTTTATAAATAATTCCTCATAAGTAGATTACTGATTATTATTATCATAACAGATTCCTATTATTGAGTGTCTACCACTATTTTACTTTCAACACTAGTGTTAAAAAGATTCTTAACACAAGTGTTAAAAGTGATTTCGACACAGTCTGTGGAAACGTCTGTTTTTTATTCACAGGAACTAAAGTCGTTATTTTTAATGGTAGTTGTACAAAGAAATAAATATTTCCCATTAGATTGTGCAACTAAGATTTCACTACAAAATCATTTTTCAACTGTTGGCAACATAGCACATGAATGTTACAATATTTTTAACGTAATGTCAACGGATAAGTTTACATTTTTAAAGTTATTGGTGTTCATATATTGAGTACGTCCATTTCAATGTCCAATGGTATAGTACAATCTTGCGTGTTTTTTGTGCACCATCGATTTGTTTTGCAAGAATCCAAGCCTCACTACCGTTGTATGTTGAAAGCACAATCTTGGAAAATTTCGAATATATAGTTTCTAGCCTATTGATAATGAGATGAAGTTTCAATAAACACAATCCTTGGAACATAATTTTCAATGAAAAAAAAACTTATACTTTAATTCATCCGAAATAATTTTGGAATATGATCCACAATTGCCATCAGAACGTTCATTTGTTTTCCGAACAGAATGGCATTCGCACAATATTTTCATGTGAATGAAAATATTCTACTCTCAAACCAAATGTTTCCTATCATATCTGGAAAATAGGCAAATATTTCTTGGAAAAATTAAAATAATTTATTGGTAATTAATTCTAACAAAAAATAAATATATACACTAATCAGGAACATTCATTTATGAGAACTAGTCTTCGTCACTTTTTTCTAAAACCTTCCTGTTGCTGTCAAGAAAACTCCTGCATCGGGTTTTCCGGCTCCAAAGGGTCCCCCAAACTGCCGTCTGTAATTGGCATCCAGATCGATATTGAAGTTTTTGTCGTGGTATATATCGTAGTTGACCCCAGCTTTGACATCAGTGGGTCCCCCACGTAGATGATCTGCTCCCAAAACTGCTGATAAACCGTTGTCATGTTTTAGCTTGAAGTCACCCCCAAGAAGTTCTGGCTTGTGGAGACCTTTGAGATCGGTCAGATCTTTCGCTGCGTACGCACTGCCATCTAAATGATAGTTGTCACTGCTCAAAATAGTTCCTTCATGTTTCACCACTCCTTTTAGATCAGGGCCTTGAATATCGTATGTTGTGTCCCTGTAAAAATAAAAATATTTTGAAATTATTTTCTACTGTTTTGTTTCCAAATACCGGAGTATATTCCATTTGGATCCTTATCATTATTAATCATTACAGAATGTATGTGTGTGTGTCTATGTGTGTCAGTGTGTATTTATATCTCCAATTTCTTTTTGGGTGTCTGGATAAACAGTTTCAATTTGATCATTAGTTGTTTATGTTTGAATTTGAATGCCCCTTCAGTAAATTTTGAATTTTAAATATAATAATAATGAATGAAATAATCAGTGCTCCTGAACAATATGTGGTGATAAGTAGTATTTCCAAATGTTGAATTCAAGTCCCGATAAAAAAAATATTGTTTGAATCATTTTAAAAAATAAGGTGTGAAGAACAAAATAAAAACGAAATAGCTTTCCTTTGCCTAGAGATTTACGAGAAAATATAAAAATAAATAGAGAGGATGAGTTATATTGGATACATTTTACGGGTTCATTCCTGCATTTTCCAATTAGTTGTCAACCAGCAACAATTCAACTTCAAGAATTTCCATGCCACTGAAATTTGTAATCTTTACTCACCTCTTTATACGTTCCAGAGGAACAACATAATACTCTCCACCACTATTATCTTCATAAATTCCCAATGGCAAGGAAGCTACAACTGCCAAGCAGAAGGATGCAACCATGAAATATTTCATTTTTGTATATCAGTTCACGTTCACTAGTGAAATACTAACTGAAGATTGGTTGGATTTCAGGTTTATATATATTTGAATTTCGTTCGAATGGTATTTCACATTGTCCGGCAAATGCTTTGAGTTGGTAGGATAAGATGAAATGGAATTCCCCGAGTATCGAGCAGAGTACGGAATAATAGTATTTTTTGGAATCTTATTGATTACAGCATCATGAACTGAGATAAGGACTGAAACATATATTATAATATATATAATTCATATACACGGCGTGCAAACTCCACACCTTTTTTTTCTATCCATGCTATCGACTTGAGATTTTTTTTAACGATAGGTCTGACAATGAGACACACTCTAAAAATATTTGTATTTATATACATGATGTCCCAAAATACTCACTCATTTTTCTCATCGATCCGACCACCAACATTTTCCTTTTTGGTATAAGACACACTGCCAGTGAGTTCAAACCGATCTCTTAATTTTTAGAATGAAGACACCTGTGGAGTTCTTGCTGTTGGGTATTTTTGATGGTAGCTTCACAAATTATTCGCTAGTGAAATTCATTATTAACAATTAGATGTGTACAATCATGAAAGTACACGGATGTATCAAATTCTTCGACAGCGGCCCACGCGATCCTTTTTTATTCGAAAAAACCATGAAAATTTAAAATTTTGCAACAAATCTCGAAAACTTCACAAAGTATAGTGACAAACAGGTCATGAAAAATGCAATGAATGATGCTATTGAAGTCGACATATTGCCATTTTCAAAAAATCGTTGTAGGCAATGGAACATCGACTACCAGTTCGCCTGCATTTCCAAAGATGCGCCAAAGCCTGAGGAATCGATCGGAAACGGTTGATTGAGTTATCTTGAATGGTTCTGAAATTATGAATTTTTCTGTGAGTCTATGCACGATGCTACTTTGATACATTAATAGACACAAGTCAAAAATTATTGCAGATAAGTCTATGAAACCTGAGTGCGTTATATCGATAATGTAGTATATAAATCGGACAATATATGTATATAAATAAAAATATTTTTGGAATATGCCTTATTGTTGGACCTAACGTTTGGAAAAATCAAGTCGATAGCTAGGATGGAAAAAAAGTTAGAAAGCTTGCGCACACCTTTGGGTAACCCTGTATGCAACATATTGGAAGAAATGGAGTTACGAAATAGTTATTCGTGCAACCAGTTGGGAAACGTACTATTTTTCGTAATGAGCTAATTTCTGCGAAACTCGCTTTGCTCGTTCCGCAAAAGAAAGTGACTTACGAAAAATACTGTTTTCCAACGTGTTTTACACAATATTTTTTCTAATTTTGATTTAATGTGATCCTTCTCAATTGAAGTTAAAAGTAAAGAAAAACACGCTTTTAACGCACTAACAATTAAAAAATTATTTTAATATTCAACGACTATGACGAAAAGCATGGGGTGCTTTTTGGTTACGTATCTTTGAAAAACATAATACTTTTAAAGTAAGATCCCAGAGCCGACAAACCTACGTAATTCTAGCAAAGCTGAAATTTTGATTATGAATAGTGTGATATGTTTATGTATACGTACTTGCTAGCTTGAAAGCGGGGCCCTTTTACAGTTAGGTAAAATTATTTTTTACTTTTAAGTGCGTCAAAAGCGTGTTCTCATCCTTGGAGAGACTTTCCTTGAAAAAAACGGAAATTAATGTGACACAGAAAACTACGTTGTCAGCTGGGGCGATATCCCCAATTGTTCAAATTATGTTATTAATATTTATAATTATTTTTACCATACATATTATGTATTGAATTCGAATAAAATTCAATCTTCATAATATGTACATGGGAGAATATAACAACAATGAAGAAGTACTTCAAGTAGTTCAGCCTCAAAATTATAACAAATTTTATACCTGTATTTTTTGCAACTGGTGGTGAAATTTACTTTAGCAAAAATGTATTTGATAAAATTGTTTACGATATAATTACAGGCTTATAAGCAAAATTTGAAAAATCCATGTAAAATAATAGAAAATTGTATATTTTTCTAAATATATTTTATTTGTTGATTGAAAACTCTTTTTTCTGTCTTAAATGACTTCTAGGAATTATTATATACTTATATGATGAATTAAGTAGAACTCTTTGGGTTTGTTCTGGAATGATAGTGCAAAATTTAAAAAACTGATATTTACTTTTACTGTAATAATTAATATATTACATCTTCTATTAATTTTCAAATTTGAAGAGTCACAATACAGCAATTGTCTCGACCACAATAGGTTTTATGAAAAAAGAAGAAGAACAATATGTATTCTGCAATTCAACCTGAAAACGTGGTATTTTCTACTTTGGCTACTTCATTTTTATTATTTCCTCTCCTTTTCATTTCCGCCAAATACATTAAGTTTCCGAAAATAAAGTGAAATGCGGAACAAATAATTTTATTTTAGGAACCGGAAGTGTAATTAGTAAAATTTAAAAGGAACAAGATAACTATTAGACTGCTGAGGGCTAGAATCCATGTTTTTAAACGTCAAATTAGCCTTGAAATGAACAATATTTTGTTTACGCTCGACTGCACGATTCGTAAATGTCAAATTAATTTTTTTTTCTGATTCGTGTCGGAAAATTATTACTGAAAAATCTGCGATAATTTTATTTTCAAAAAGTAAAACAGTAAGACAATATAATACTTTAAAAAAATGCGACTTACACTTACAAAACACGATAAAATTATTTTGATAAGCGGAGACAACTACAAAAGTAGTAGAGAATCTGCCTAAATATTGAATCAGAGGCATAACAAGAACGTTCATTATTCTACAGTTTCAAGAGTTTCAGGAAAATTCAAAAAAACTCATTCTGTTCGTAATTTTTACAAAGTTCCTTATGAAAAGACCGTTGCCAATGAAGAAAATACCACAAATGTATTATCAACTAGCTGACCCGACAGACGCAGTCCTGTCCAAATTTCTATATTCCCTGAAATATTTTTCCTGAAAAGTCCTGTCCGCGAATAATTTCTTTTTTCCTACGTTTTCCTTGTGTTGTTCCATCTAAGTTATGCTTTTGACTCTTGACCCGCTTCTCGTTATCAAGTTGTCCCGTTTTCCCGTTATCCCCTTATCCCGTTATACTATTTGCCTGTCATCCCGTTATTTCATTTTCCCGTTATTCCGTTATTCCCATTATACCGTGTTCCCCGTTATCCAGTTAATCCGTTATTCCGTTACCCCTGTTTTCCTGTTATCCCATTTTCCCGTTTATTATATATATATATATATATATGTATATATATATATATATATATATATATATATATATATATATATATATATATATATATACTATATATTCCTGAAAACTTTTCCGCGACCAAAGAATTAGGCATATACATCGCACGAATCGTGTTATGGTCTTCAAAAATTCCAGTGAAAAAAGCAAATTTCAATTTTTACCGAATCCAATAACTTTTCTAAAAATCCTTTCTTTCGCTCTAAACCTTATTCGGACTGGAACAAACAACGAAAAATGGTATGTGTTTAATTTAAGTGTCAAAGTAAAATGAAAAAAGATATTTGTGTGGACACGCCCAGAGGTGAAACCCGGACCCTTGAAGTTACAAAGCATACGCTCCAACCACTGAGCTACTCGGCCTTTTAATATCCAAGTTGCACCACTACGGGTTTTCAGAAAATGCAATGAATTCAATTAATTCCTTTTTATCAAACAGAAGCCAGTGTGTGCAGGTTAAAAATATGAAATCAAGTTATTTGAACGTATCGCATGGCGCTCTGCAAGGTTCTGTAACTATCCCACCCTTTTCATTTCATACACTGCTGATTTTCATCGAGTTCTAAACCATTTTCAAATACATACTTATGCCGACGACACAAATCTCTACTACTCGGCCAGAACTGAACATCTTCTAGATCAGACATATTTGCTTAATGAAGAGATAAAACAGCTGATTCCAATGTCTAAAAAACACTGTCTCAATATAAACCCCACGAAATCTTCTCTGATTGTATTTGCTAGTAAACAAGATAGGCGAAAAGTTATAGATAGCGTATCGATTGAGGTAGAAGGGAGAATGATCGGGTTTTGCGAAAAAATTAAATGCCTTGGTTTAGTTATTGATAATAACCTGGAATTTCATAACCGTGTAAGCAATCTCATCAAAAGAGCATATTGTATAATGAAGGGTCTCTATTCCAATAGACAGTTTTTGGGAAGGAATTTGAGAATCACCCTATGTGACTCTTTAATTTTATCGATTTTCAACTACTGCGACATTCTATATGGTCCATGTCTTGATGGGATACAATCAGGAAGAATCCAAAAAGTTCAGAATGCATGCGTGAGGTTCATATTTGGCCTAGGTTTCAGGGTATACGTCACATCTTACATCAATAAACTTGAACGGTTAAAAATGCACAATAGAAGAGAACTTCATCATGCCACATTTTTACATAAAATTTTCAGGGCAAAAACACTTTTCTACCTCCTTGACAAACTCCAATACAGACAAGAAGTACACAGCAGAGACCTTCGATATATCACTAATTTGCCAATTCCCCATCACAGAACTCTTTTAGTTGAACGATCTTTCTCTTACCACTCCGTTGTCCTGTATAACTCCATCAGTCAAAACATGAAAAGCGTATGCTTCACAAATTTCCGACTTAAACTTAAACAATATCTCCGGGATGAACAGCGATAGTCCCATTTTGGCAATTCATGTTACCAGAATATCTCCTCTTACTTTTTTTTTTTCTCTTTATCTATCTTTTTCTGTACTTGTTGTTTTTTTTATCCTATTCTATTTTCTATCAAAGATCATCTATTATTATTATTCATATCATTACTATGATTATTATTTTTCATTGTCATTGTTATTATAAATGTACATGACATTGTTAACTTGAATCACGCTTGTTGAGTGGAAGAATAGCTATGAGCTGAACTCTGCCAAGTGAAATAAAGTCCATTATTATTATTATTATATTAAGAGTTTGGCCGATATTCCTTTTGATTGCCAAATTTTTGTTGTATTCCCGAATTTTCCAATTTCCGTGCAACTTTCCTAATTTTTTCCAATACTTCAAAAATGTGTCATTTTTTATTTCTTTTAAATGTCAAAATTTGGCTATTTTCGAACAGAGTACAAAAAAAACTGCACGGCGTGCAAATAATACCGACCTACGTTGTTTAAATACAGGTATTACACAATATCCATCATTCTCATTTCAATTGTTTTTTATTAAACATATTTTTACAAGATTTATATTAATAGTACAATTGCTGTATTCTTTTATGTTAATTCCAAAAAATGATGTATACTACTCGAATGTAAAGCCTTTTTTTTGCAAACTTCTCGCACGTGCAAAAAAGAGTCGCTTTATATTATTGTTGTATAAATAACTATTTTCTAACTCTGATAACAAATTTTAAAATCCACATTCGAAAATTAAATAGCATTATTTGTATTTCAAGTTTTAACTTTTTAGGTTGACCATTCAGTTGGTTGTAAACAGATCGAAAAAGGGGAAATATCCCTTTTGCTATATTTGTTTCTCCTTTTTATGCATCACTCCTAATCTTAAACTGCACGAGTGCCTTCCGAAAATACCCTGGTCCACACGCGGGGAATTCCATCTCATCTTATCCGATGTTTTGCATTTGCCGGAGAATGTGAAATACAACTTTGATTCAAATATATATAAGCCTAAAATTCTTCAGTTTGTATATCAGAAGTAAACGTGAACTGAAAAAAATGAAATCCTTCATTGTTGCATCATTCTGCTTGGCAGTTGTAGCTTCCTTACCATTGGGAATTTATGAAGAAAATAAGTAGACAAATAATATATATAATTTCATAATGTAATCCATACAATTGTAGTCGTCCTGAGGAAGGCAATAAAGATTGCCGAAAGCTTGACGGATACCAAAGAGTTTTCCTAATCAGCCCCATACTTGACTGCAACCCCACATAGAATCAGCTTGTATACAATATGCCAGTCACTAATTCACCACATATATATATATATATATATATATATATATATATATATATATTCTATATTTAATCACAACTTCTTTTATCTAATCATTGAGATGTTTGAAAATACTGCTCCGAAGGAACTGTTAAAGTTTAAGATAAATTGAAGAAAAATACGTTTCAGAATTCATTCATACCAATTTAGAGCCGACGACAGTCGACGAACAGACACAGATTTGATCACACATTCAGTTATTTTTATTCTTTATACATGGAGACATCACATTCACCTATAGATATACAATTCTGCATTTTCTACACACTCAACGCACATTCAGCCTTTTCGTTAATTCTCATAGTTCTGAATGAATGTGGTTTTTTGTGGAGGAACAACGTTTCTTGACATGTTTTTTGGGTAACCTTCCACAGTCTGAAAATGAAAATATAATCAGGAAAATCTATACAAGTGTAGAAAGGGCAAACTGATTAGTTCACCCCGATAAGTTATTGCGTTCACCAAATTATATTTCCTATGGAAAAATGATTCAATTTGTCAATAACTTGCCGTTTTCTGAATTTGCCTATCAAAAATTTTAAAAATTCAAAAGATACTTCTATATAGTTTTGCTTGACGTTTCGGGGACTATATCTGCCCCCGTTCTCAAAATCTTCTAAATCTCCTTTAATTGTTTTATAATTTGGATTTTTGCTCGCAGAGTCTTTTTTGCTTTTTCAACTGACGGATGTCAATCGAGATCTGCCAAAAAAATTCGAGATTGACGTATTGCTCAACGGAGAGAACAGATTTTGTGAAAGAAAAAATCAGTATATTTTGAAATGTTTCATTTTTTCCAGGGACACAACATATGATATCCAAGGCCCTGATCTAAAAGGAGTTATAAAACATGAAGGAACCATTTTGGGAGTGGTGACAACTATCATTTAGATGGCAGTGCGTACGCAGCGAAAGATCTGACCGATCTCAAAGGTCTTCACAAGCCAGAACTTCTTGAGGCGACTTCAGACTGAAACATGACAACGGTTTATCTGCGGTTCTGGGAGCAGATCATCTACGTGGGGACCCACCGATGTCAAAGCTGGGGTCAACTATGACATTTATCACGACAAAATTTCAATGTTGATCTGATGCCAATTACAGACGACAGTTTGGGGACCATTTGGGCAGGTAAACCCGATGCAGGAGTTTTCCTCACAGCAACAGGAAGGTGGTAGGAAATATAGAATATCAAGAGAAGATACCAAAACTAGTTATCAAGAATGTTCGTAGTTGGTCTATTTATTTGATGTGATATTGCCATTTGTTAGAATCGATTTTGAATAAATGATTTTTTTTAAAAAATGTTACTTTATTGCTCATATAGAAATTATTTCAGAGTTTGTATACACCAGATTTCTTTTTCACATTGAAATAGTGTTCCATATGGATTAAACATATGTTCAACAACTGTATTACTCTCAATTTTGAAGTTAAACAAATGGAACAGATGGCTTCGAAAATTCATGGGGAAAACCACATACCGGATATCTATCGATTTCCTGCAAAGATCAGACAGACACATGCGCATAAAAAAACATTTTTTGATTTTCATAATCAGTCTTTCAGAATCTTTGGTAAGTCAAAAGAACTCTTGCATTACATTTTCAATTTCTATCTATATGGTAGTGTGAGGAAGCTGTGCCAAAATGTAGTAAACGATTGTTTATCAATGACACGTTTCTCAAATACTTGAAATATTAGTGATTATTGTTCCTGAAATAAGTATTCCAAAAGAATATTTCGAAGAAAACTTGTGCTGTCAGTACTAAATTTCAAATAATCCATAGTTTATTGCGTCTCCTGGAATGTTTTAAGGATATCAATTATAAGTATTCTGAATAAATCAATTTCAGTCCGCTGAAGTGTTGCCATGACGACCTTAAGTACAAGTCTGCGAAAGTGGCATTTTGCAGATTCTTTTCATTATCATAAGTGGGCATTTTGTGGGGCATGTACAAAAAATTGTTATTTGTGATAGAAGTGTTAAAAGTCTGGTTGTTCCACTCGCTAACGCTTGTTTCGCTATATTCCTCACTTAAAAAATGAAAACGCTTTCAACAAATGTACCATACAATATTTTTTGTACAACTGTTACTGATAGTAAAAAAAAACAAGTTTTATTAATTTCTGTAGGATTCGAACCTGCGATCTCTGAACTACAAAGCAGACGCTTCAGCCACTTGACCTAACAAATTACTTGGTGATGAATTACAGTATTCTGCATTTCCAGTAATATTTATTGAAATAAAAAAAAAAGATTCTGGAGGGTTCGAAGATTTCCCAATCAATATTATATGTAACAATCGTAATGGTATGGCAAGTAAAAACAATTGAAAATTCTTATTAGTGACCCAAAATTAATAATAGTGCCTAGCTTCTTGATATAATGGAAGTTGAATTTTAAATTGATTAGATTGCTCTCTTCCACCAAAGATTGAAAAAGCTGCAAACAAAGCAACTATGAATCTATTGCTGAAAAATCACGGCAATAATATGAATATACCTATAATGGATTCATCTAATGGAGTCAAATCAAGAAAGTTGAAGGAAACTTCACTGAATGCGTACTTTTAGTTTTTTCCGAAAAAAAAAATGGAAATAATGGAAGTCATCTAAATTCTCTATGATGAAAGCTGGATTGAAAATCAAGAAAAACGTAGATACAGTGATCGGCAGAAAGTACGCATCATATGGGAGTTTTTTTTAATATAATATTTTGACAAATGTCGATACATGCAATCGCTTCAGCATTAAAAGAAACCCCAAAAGATGTTGTACAGTGCTGTTCGTCTTTTCTTGTTTGGCGGGAAATTTAAAAAATTTAAAAATTATGTCTCAAAACGCACTTATTTGGGAAAATATTGAAAAATGTTAATTGGAAAAGTTGTTTAGAACGACATTTTATAGCTATGTACCAGTTTGGAAAAAAATCTGAGATGAAAAAATAAAAATCAATTTTTGCCATAAAAAAAAAAATCAATTTGGAAAAATACATTTCTGACAGAGAAACTCATTAGTGAAGCCCAAGAGTAATATTTTGAATAATATTTTGTAAAGATTCACCAGCTACTTCTATTTTATTCGAAGAAAATTTTAAATCTGTGGATTTGCCATGTATTCAGCTGCTTCATAAGAGGTCACAGAAATATCTTCAGGACATTATAATATATACTGTTTATTATTGACAAATTTTGACAAATTATCTAAAGAATTTTAATATGAATTTTCTATTAGAACAAAAAATTGATTCAATTTTTCACATAATTACATTTTATAATAAAATTAGAAGCTGAAATAATTATACACCAAACAATTTAATGCATACTCGAAAGTTTGTAAATGTCCATTACTCGACGTGTCTACCCTGACGTTCAATACATGTAGTTGATCGGGATTTCATTTCTCTGGACATATTTCGCAGCATTTGTGGTGTAATGTTATTGATACATTGTCGTATTACTCCTTCTAAATGGTCGATATTACGAAATGGCCGATGTTTATGAAGCCTACTTTTAAGGTATCCCTATGAAAATAAATCCAAGGGTGTCAAATCTGGGGATCTTGCAGGCCACGGGTTTTCTGAATATCGTCCTATCCATTTATGAGGAAAGTGTTCGTTAAGCCACGCTCTGACTTCAAGGGTACTATGTACTGACGCTCCGTCTTGTTGAAAAAAAATATAATTCCTTCTTTGCAGCGGTAATCCATGTAAGAAATCAAAAAACACATTATTTAAAAACACTATATAATTTCGTGAATCAAGGTTGCCCCTAAAAAAGTAAGGCCCAACGATCTGTGTATCTAATATGCCGCACCAAACATTAGTTTTGAAAGAAAATTGACTTTTTGCCTCTATCTTCCAATTTGGGTTCTCATCAGCCCACCATCTACAATTCTGGGAACTGACAGTACCGTTTGATGTAAAAGTCACCTCATCAGTAAATAAAATGTTTGTAGGAAAATGTTTGCATTCTTCAATCATGCCTTGGAACCAAAATGAGAAATCTAAGCGTGCATCAAAATCTCTATCAAGTAAGGTGTGGATGAATTTTGGTTTGTATGCACGAAATTTATTATTCTTCAAAATTCTTAAACATTAAAGGTGCCTTCCTCATTAGTGACGGGCTTACTAAGTGGAATTTTGTAACGATTTTCTACACTACCTGTAGCTTTAAATTTGTTTAAAACACGCAACACAGTAGATCCATGGATATTCTTATTTGGATATCTAGCATTGAATATATCTGCTGCTTCTCTGGAACTATGAAAACGCTCACCACATATTAAGACGAGCTCAATTTTTTCTTGCAAACTCAGCTTTTCTTGGGGCATCTCTAATTATTGAATTGATGAAAAAAACTATAGAAAAAAGACGATAAAAACACCTGGATAAATAATAACACTACTAAATCGTTTGACAACTCTCAATAACACATTGTCATTATTAGTCAATTGTTTCATGGCCTCTTTGATCATGAGGAAATCTGTCGATGCACGCATCAACAATGATAATATTGTATGATTCCAACAATTTGCCAAAAATCAATTAATTTTTTGTTTGAATAAAAAATTCAATTTGAAATTATGTAGATACAAGGGATTATAATGTCCTGGAGATATTTCAGTGACCTCTTATGAAGCAGCTGAATACATGGCAAATCCATAGATTTCATTTTTTTTCCGAATAAAATAGAAGTAGCTTGCGAATATTTACAAAATATTATTTAAAATATTACTGTTGGCCTTACTAATGAGTTTCTTTGTCTAAAATGTATTTTTCCAAATTGAAATTTTTATTATGGCAAAAAATTTATTTTTATTTTTTTATCTCAGTTTTTTTTTGAACCTGTAAGTAGCTATAAAATAACGTTCTGAACAACTTTTTCGAATAACATTTTTCGATATTGTCCCAACTAAGTGTGTTTTGAAACATAATTTTTATTTTTTTTAAATATCCCTCCAAACACGAGAAGACGAACGGCACTGTACAACGTCTTTTGGGGTTGCTTTTGATGCAGAAGCGATTGCACATATCGATATTTGTCAAAATTTATTAATAAAAGAATTTCCCATATGATGCGTACTTTCTGCCGGTCACTGTATAAGCAGTTATCGAAAATTGATAGCATTTTTTAAACAAAAGGCGGATGACGTTCGAAAAATTCGAAAATTCTAACAAGACAACAATTTGACAGATTTTTGAATGAAGCCCCTTGATACCAAATATCTTATGATGAAAGTGGAAACCATCTTTGTAATATTCGGAACGTGTAACTTATTACTAATTCATATCTTGGACACCAAAACCAACATTTAACGAAGTTTTTGCATCGTTGGAAACTACATGAGTCTTTACCGTGAATATGCTGCATTACGCCCAACTTCCATAACTCATCGTCGGCTTTTCCTGAATTATTCTGACAACAAATGCACTCTACAACCATTTGGAATGAATACTTCTGGGAAGACAATTTCTGATATCACCAGATCCGCAGCAGATTACCGGCCATTATTTTCGAAGATCTTCAGCATCTTCGTTAGCAAATTCAGAAGCAAATTTAACTTCAATAAAACGACATGGAGGATGGAAGTCCTCAACCGTAGCTGGGGGTAACATCGAGGATTCCATTGGAAAAAAAATTGCTGATAAAACGTTCCCTGGTACAATTACTAGTTTTATCTCTGCACCTGCCCTATTTGGTTATCCCACTTCAATAGCACCCTCATTTCAGTTAGCGATGACGACTTAGCAGTAGATACTTCTTCAGTTACTTCTCGGGGAATTATTATTACCAATTGTTCAAACTGCCAAATAGATGTTAATGTTTATAAATAATCCATCATAAGTAGATTACTGATTATTATTATCATAACAGATTCATATTATTGACTGTCTACCACCATTTTACTTTCAACACTAGTGTTAAAAAGATTCTTAACACAAGTGTTAGAAGTGATTTCGACACAGTCTGTGGAAACGTCTGTTTTTTATTCACAGGAACTAAAGGCGTTATTTTTAATGGTAGTTGTACAAAGAAATAAATATTTCCCATTAGATTGTGCAACTAAGATTTCACTACAAAATCATGTTTCAACTGTTGGCAACATAGCACATGAATGTTACAATATTTTTAACGTAATGTCAAGGGATAAGTTTACATTTTTAAAGTTATTGGTGTTCATATATTGAGTACGTCCATTTCAATGTCCAATGGTATAGTACAATCTTGCGTGTTTTTTGTGCACCATCGATTTGTTTTGCAAGAATCCAATCCTCACTACCGTTGTATGTTGAAAGCACAATCTTGGAAAATTTCAAATATATAGTTTATAGCCTATTGATAATGAGATGAAGTATCAATAAACACAATCCTTGGAACATTACTTTCCTCCAGAGTATTCCTTTAATTTTCAATGAAAAAAAAACTTCTGCTTTAATTCATCCGAAATAATTTTGGAATATGATCCACAATTGCCATCAGATCGTCCATTCACAGTAAAAAATTATTCACACCAACTCACACTAGCTAACACCATCCGGTGTCCCACCAGGTCCTGATTGTTCTAGTGAAAATTAGCACCGGCATTTTTTTCACCATGGCAGGGTGTCATGTGTTCTTCTGTACAGTGTAGTGAATTAATCTCACTCAGTAGGAAGTTACACTAGAGTAGTGCTAATTTGAGGAGAATGAACACTTCGGTGGTGTTTATTATGCATTTCCTTGGTGTTATTCGACACCAAAATGGTGTTATACACAATCATGTGGTGTTTTTTTTAAACCTAATTATATTTCATGTAACCTCCCTGGTGCGTTCTCACACCAACAAGTGTATACAAATGTTTTTCTGGTGAGAAGGAGCACCTATTGGAGTTCATTTTTCATTTCGTGTGTTATTGGACACCGAAATGGTGTTCTACAATCATTGGTGTTTTTGATGCTGAATAACATTTCAAGGAAACCATCCCTGGTGAGTTTTACACAAGCGAGTATATGCGAATGTTTTTCTGGTAAGAGTAAACACCCATCAGTGTTAATTATGCATTTTAGTATTTTTTACACCAGAATGGGTGTACTTCATAATAATTTCGTGTTTTCTTAATGCTTTTTTATTTCAATTCAAACTCTTCCTGGTGCGTTTTACACCAAGTGAGTATATGCGAATGTTTTTTGGTGAGAAGAAACACCTATTGAGTGTTAATTGTGCATTTCGTGTGTGTTATTTGAACCGAAATGATGTACTAACAGTCATTCGGTGTTTTTCTCAATGCTAAACATATTTCAAGGAAACCTCCTTGCCAGTTTTCACTTTTAAGCAGGTTCATGCGGAATTTTTTCGATGGGAAAGGAGGTAATTAATTTTTATCCGTTTCGAAAACTATAAAGAATAGAATGACCCATTGAAAGAAATTAAGTTTTCTTCGAAAAGAATAAAATTCATTGCACCCTCTTCTCTATCAAAACAAATCGAATGAACCGCTCAGAGTAAAAAACTAGTAAGGAAGGGTTTCCTTGAAATATAATTCAGCATCAAGAAAAACACCAAATGCACAGTTCATCTGGGAATGGGGGAGGTTGAATTGAAATGTAACAAAAGATGAATGCATAATTTCTATTTTTTTAAATAATGAAAGAAACATTACAATTCAAATCCATGAGATCTGAATATTCTGCCTGAATATCTATATACTATTATCAAGTCGACATCAACATACCCCTGTATGGCTCATGAATCACTATACACCCTGAATAATTTCCGATACCAAAAGTCGAATAAAAATCGGCTAAGGGGAAGTTCTTAGACAGATATGACTTTATAGTTTATTATATCCTCCCTCCCCATCTCCTCCTACTTAAAATCATGAATTACACTGCCCCACTAAAATAAAAGTTTTCACTGTTATCAGCGTTATTAAATTGATTTCTCCGAAACCAGAAAGAGAATAACCAAACCCGTCAATTCGTTTTATGTGAGGGACTTTTGGAACACATCCTATTAATGTTAAACCTCAGCACCTCCTACTTCAAAATTTTGAATAATACCAACCCACTTGTGATTATTCCCCTTTTAAGGAATTTAATTACGAAAAAAATGTTGAATTGAACAGGACTAAAAAAGACTTTGAAAAAAAAAAATGTTTTTTCTTTGATTTTCATTTCTTTTTCTTTGTGGCACAAGAGGGTGCGCTTGGGTGAAGAAAATAAAGTCATTTTCCAAAAAACATTCCCCAAAAAAATAAAACTTGAATAAAAAACCCCTTTTTTTCAAATTTTTCTCGTTTTTGAAGATATTCAGGGTGGAATGCCGTGGGTCACACGGATCCATATAAAAAAAAAAAAAAAAAGTTTTATGGAAACGAGACAAAATAAATCATTATTAAGTCAACATCTATATAAATTAATATAATATATATATAGGGAATTAACGCGTAATTATTATTATAAAAACCGAGGGAAAAGGCTAAAACCCAAATTTGTGGGGGTTGGATTTTTCCTTCACCCCGTTTTTTAGAATCCGGCGATTATTTTAAATTTTTCCCCATTTGGGACGAAGATGATGTTTCCCAGGTAAACTTTTTTAACCATACCGAATGGGTGAAGGGGGGAAAAAAATTTAAAAGTGGAGATTAACGTTGAAATTTTTTTTTCTGAAAAAAATTTTGGATTCCGAAGGGAAACCGAAAAAAAAATGGGTCTTTGATTTTTTCGAACGTTTCTTTAACCCCGTTAAAGGGTCATTTTTAAATTATTCCAAAAGATGGGGGTTATTGAAAATTTCAAAATTTAATTTGTTAACCATTTTTTCAATTAAAACAAAATTTTTTCAAATTAAATTTTGGGGGGAAATTCGAAATTTTAACGAAAAGGGGACGAAACAAAAAAATAAAAAAGGGTGGATCGGCCAGAATCGAACCTGGGTTTCGATGAATCGCCATTCTAACATGGACGGGGCCAATGGAGAGGGGTTCCCCCCTAGAAATCGAAAGGCCCGGTTTATTCCGGCCATCCCATTTTTTTTTTTTTTCAATTTCATTTTTTCGAATCCGAATAAATTTTTTAAGAAAATTAAATCCCCCCATAATTTTTATATTACTGCCAGTTATACAAAACCGAAATTTTTGAGTTTTAAAGGCAAACCAAAAAAAAGGGCACCCAGGAATAAACAATCAAATTAAAAGGGATACGATACTGTTTGCTACAACAATGACCCCATCATTTCGTCACCAACATGGAAAAAAATTTAAAAGATTAACCCGGTTCTCAGGACTTTTGGTAATGGCGTTGACAAAGAAAGGTCCCGGTTGTTCCTCCGCCACAATTTCGAATTTCTTTTCCCCCCAATGCCAAAAATTTTTTCATAATAATAATTACGCGTTAACTCCCTATATTTTTATTACGGCTCTGAAAACCTGAAATTTTGGGTTTTTAAAACGAAATCCAAAAAGGGGACCAGAAAAAAAAAATCAAATTCAAAAGGTTTATACGATACTGTTTTCATCCAAAATCATCATCTTCGCCCCAAAGGAACTGAATTTAAAAATTGAATCGTTATTTTCTGGCTGGGACTGGTAACTTTTTACTAGAAATCGAAAGGTCCCGGTTGTTCCCCCTCCAATTTTTATTTTTTTGTTCGGCCCCTTTTTCCGTCTGAATGCCAAAAACTGAAATAATTCAACGTTAATCCCCCTTTTTTAAAACCCCCGTTTACAAAATGAAATTTTTGGTTTGAAAGGGAAGATCCAAAAAAAAGGTTGACACCGGAAAAAACAACAAAACAATTGGAAATTTTTGTTTTATACATCACAATGACCCCCCCCACATTTTTTCCTAAAATGGGGAATAATTTAAAGATGGAACCCGGTTCTAACATGGTGGTTTTCACAAACGTTAAGTCGAAAGGTCCGGTTGATTCCCCACCAATTTTTTTTTTTTTAATTTCATTTTCCCCCTAATCCAAAATTTTTTTATATATTATATATATATAATATATTTATTTTTTATTTTATATTTTAAGACTATCATAAAATATGGAAGATTTTCTAAAAACAAAGGATCCCCGGGGCCTTTTGTTTGTGAGTTTTTTTAAAAAATTTCAAGAAACAGCCTTTTTTTTTTTCTTTCTCGGTGGATGGGGGGTTTCAAAAACTTTTTAATTTTCGTCCATATCGCTATTGGTTTTGTCTCGTTTAGGGGTATGGTTTGCTTTTTTTTATGCAAAATTTGAAGATGCCTTCAACTTTATGGATCCTTTTTGGTTCTCAATCGTTCAGGGCCCCCCATTAAATTAAAATTTTTCCAAAAATTCAGAGGGATTATACTGTTTATCATACCCCAAAATTTAACTTACATATCCACCACAGGAGCTCTCTAAATTTCGATAAGTGGGAAATGCTTCAACTAATTTTTTAGCATATTCCATTTTGCACTCTTTGGTACAGCGGTTCCAAACTTTTCAAAGAGAATATTAGCAACAATATTGACTAATTGAATGCGACACCTGTCAGTCAGCATCTTATTTTTTGTTATATTGGTCTATAATATACTGCCCACCACGTACAATACATTTCTGTATATCCTGATAACAAAGAGAAGTTTCAATTAAAAATTCGATAATATAAAGATGTCTATTTTCAAATGAACAATGATATATATCCCCCCAATTGAAATATTTGGGATATCGAAAGTCTGTGGTCGCTCATAGACCATATTATTTTCTATGTCCCACTCAATATCCTTACATCAGATTCTGGCAGGCCTCCTCGGATCACGGAATGGTTACTCAATGTGGACAATGAAAGTGGTTGACAAAGAAGGTGTCATTGACATTGACCGATGTCTTCAAAATGATTTCCGGTCCTATACCATTTTCAAATTAAAATCTGCAACAGGTAAAATAGCTGAAAAACTGTTACAAACTTGCTTTATGAATTGAATTTATATGAACATGAATTGAATTCATATGAACATGAATGAAAATTCTATGAAAGCCCCGATTTGAGAGCAACGCTTACCTGACAATCTGCCGAGGTAGTGCAAACGACTCAGTTGAATCTGAAGCCAAATACACGTAAATACGGTTCCTCTCTGCTCTTACAGAAGAACTCCAAGACGTCTTCATCAACTTCTGTGAAATCTTTATCTTTATTATAATTGATGTATCCTCTTCAACACCAATTTTTTTACTGAAAAAAATCCTTTTTTATTCATGAAAGATAATAATATAATCATTTCATGCATGAATTGTCGATTTTTTTTAATTATACAGTTTCTAACTTTTCATGGACACACCCTCGTAACTTCTGTAATTATTGATGTAGAATTAGGGAAATTTACACGCCAGCTGCGATGAAATCTAGTTGGTTCACAAGTGCTTTTCCTTCGAACTTTTTTGAGCAGTCTCGAAAAAGAATGAGGTGTCATTCGATTTGGAATAGCATCTAGATGATTTTGAAAAAATTAAGAACCGCTCAAAAAAATTGGAAACGTTATAAACAATTTAGTAAAAAAAATAAAGGAGTTTGGTTTTTTGCAAATATCTCAAAATCTAATCAGGATTTTTGAAATGTGAAAGAAGATTCCAAGAGAGGGAAATTTCTAAGAAAGTCTCAACTCTCGGAATTGTAGGACCAATATTTATAATTTTCCCAGAGGGTTGAAAATACGTCCGAACGGCAACTCTCGCTTGCGCAAGCCACGACCACTTCGGGTACTTTTACAATAAAATGTATTTAAACATACTAAATGTGAAAATTAAGAAATGAAAAATTTAGGCACTTACTGGGTAGATGAATAAACATTAATCCGCTAGCAAAAAAAAAATTATTGCGATTTTTCAATAAGTTATGCAATATTTAATTAACAATTTTTTCTAATTGAAATTATAAATATTAGTCCTACAGTTCCGAGTCGAAACTTCTTTAGGAAATCTCCTCCTCTCTTTGAATCCTTTTTCAGATTTCAAAATCTCAATAATTTTGAGATATTTGCATAAAACCGAAGCCCTTCAAATTTTTTACTAAATTGTTTATAACTTTTTCAATTTTTTCGAGCGGATCTCCATTTTTTCAAAATCAACTAGACGCTATTCCGAATAGAATGACACCTCATTCATATTTTTTTTTTTTCCGAGACGGTTGAAAAGTTGGAAAAAAAGCACTTGTGAACCAGACTAACCGACATTTCCACAAGTTTGCAATAATCGCACGTAAGTACTTGAAAAGGCGAAGACTTCTAGTTATGAAAAAATTCGCAGTCATTTGAAAACAAATACCCATTAGAAATCGAAGACATTTTGGGTTAGCGTAGGCGCAATAAGTAACCAATGACGGGAAAATAGACACTGAAAATATGGTGTAAAAATAACACGTTAGTGGTGGTGAATTACACCTGTTGGTGTCGAATCACACCGAAAGATATTTCCAGTGATTTAAATGTAAAATAATAGCATGAAGGTTCCAATGTATCTTGATTTTACATGAAATGAAGTCATTTGCGTAGAACCAACTAACATTAAGTTTCCGATCTGTTTTGATTATGAAACATTCCAAAATCAAAAGAATAACAAA
The DNA here is from genome assembly GCA_018342105.1 of Gonioctena quinquepunctata. Taxonomy (NCBI): domain Eukaryota; kingdom Metazoa; phylum Arthropoda; class Insecta; order Coleoptera; family Chrysomelidae; genus Gonioctena; species Gonioctena quinquepunctata. Next base: position 43,987 of record JAFIRS010001610.1, read on the forward strand.
ATCCAAAGTCCAGCAATGTTAATGTATAGTAGGTACGCATGATAATGGTACGTACTTCCAACCTCAAAACATTTCAAACAAAAATATTTCCACTTACCTTCACTAATTATTTCGATAGCCGATTCTCCACACACTATCCATCTATCCGATGCCCTGAAGTTTATTTTCAGACACTTCATTTTCGATTCATGGAATATGGAATAAAAACAAGCTATACTTCCTCTTGTAAAATGAAACAAATGCAATGATAATGAGATTTGACACCGCTTTTTTTCGGTAGATGCGCGGAAACGCTGAAGCTGAACAACTGTTGATGGAGGATTGGGATGACCATATGTCTTGGTACAGGGTTGCCCGATGTTAGCATTTGTAACGAATTATAAGTGAAAATAATGTGACAGATTTTTGAAAACATGTCTGGTAATAGATACGTGAGACCGAAGACTTTAGTGGCTATTGTCGAATGCAACCGGTGTGAGGAAAAATTTTGAGAATTATTTTCTTTATTATAGAATTACAAATAGGTATAATCAAAAACAACATTTTTTGTGATTGTATCAACTGAAGATGTACTGAACTATTTCTGGTTCATTTCGATAGTTTTCATTAAGATTAGTGACATATGTCAAATACATACGTTGTCACTTGATGAAAATAAAAAAATACCCACCTCAATATATTCTCTTGGCAATGATGAGTCGATTATTTTCAATATAAAAATGCGTAAATGATACATGAGGGTACATGTTTTCCCATTGGTTTTTAGAAATGTCAAAAAATAATCATATATCATTTTTGTAGAACGAAACTCTCTATATAAAGTAGTATTAAAAATTATCGCACCAATCACATTTTTCAATTGATTTCAATTGTTTATCAGACAATATTGACTTTTTTTGGCTCATGTCAAGTAGGTATTCTTGTCAGTTTTGAATTGTTGCAATTACACTTTATGTCATTTAGCTGAAAGAAAACAATATCTTTACTTTGCTCATGTTTGGTGCGTTTAAAATTGCGTTTGAAGTGATTATTTTTTTAAGAGCTCGAGCAGGTATTACGAGATGTTAGGATTCATCATATTTTTTTTCGTTTGTTTGTGAGGTTAAAAGATTTTTTCATTTTTAATTTTTTTTTACCTCATCGTTATATTTTGCTGAAATCTTTCAACTTAAAAAAATATAAAAGTCTTCCTCAAAAATCTGTATCACTATTTGTACTGATGAGATAATTTTGAATAACTTTCGATGAAAACTGTGGAATAATGGATTTTCCATTGAAAAAAACGTTTTCGTTGTGGAGGCCGATTATGAAGTTTTCAAGAAAACGTGTTTTCCAAGATGGTGGCTGATTCACCCAAACCTGATTACTGATTATACACCCCTAATCAATTTCAAGGACGAAGCAAATAAGATGGCAGCTGAACATTTGTTTCACTCAAAACTTCGCTTTCCAAAGTATCCCAAATATTCTAGTGAATGTATTGAATGGAAAAAATGCAGGTGGCGCAATTCAACGATGAAAATTGATTCAGATAACAAAAATTTCAAATATAATTGCTGGTCCCATTTAGTTATATGAGAATTGGCAACTGTTTTATATCAAGAGAGATAATCGACTATGCAGTGAACATGAAGTAGGAGATACGGAATTACAAAGTACGAATATAATGCCTAGGAGGGGGTATGAAACAACCCAATCCAATATATGGTACCCATATATATGTATATATTTCATCAACAACAATAACTATAGCTGAGTAAGCTGAATGAAAACTTCGTCATTATTTTGCAAAAAGTATAGGTAGTGTTGTATATTTTTCCACGAAGTTCAATAAATTCACACCATTTACGCTGATTTCTTATTTAATCTGGTGTAATAGCGTTAGGTATAGATTTTAAATTTCAAATAATTGCTATGAAAAATGAACAATGTCTACAATTTTTCATTCTGTCTATTATTCTCATGAAATCATCTGGTAAGCTTATTGTTACCTATGATTCAAATATGTACTTACTCTGGTATCTATATATTCATCCCGAATCCTTATAACAAAATTCATAAAATATAGTAGCCTCACACTCTGTTTCTATCCATTAATCATTGGGTGCTGCATTGAGTCAGGAGGTAATTTCAACACCAGCGGCATTCAAAATCAATCAGGGAGAATGCAAGATTTCATGAGTAAATATTAGCACCAAATTTCATGATTCATTCACGGTTTCGATTCAATCGTGATTTGATACGGTGTAACTGGGTGTTAATTTCATACATTGCGTGTAGTTTCTGATTGAAGATGAATAAAAGCACTGTTGGGTGTACTACTTTTCAACCACTTGGTGTCTCTTTTGAATCTATTTTTCAGAATCACTCTAAATCACCTCACTCGTGTTATTTCTCACTGATGAGGTCAGAATTCACACCACTGAACACCTTGTTATGAAATTTTTAATAAAACAGACAATACATTGCTATTCAGGTGTTGATTTAAATCGGAGTTGGCTCTAAAATCCACTCGATTGAAAGTACACCCTAAAATTTTTTACTGTGTTGTTATTCGAACAGAATTGCATCCGCACAATATTTTCATGTGAATGAAAATATTCTACTCTTAAACCAAATATTTCCTATCATATCTGGAAATTAGGCAAATATTTCTTGGAAAAATTAAAATAATTTAATGGTAATTAATTCTAACAAAAAATAAATATATACACTAATCAGGAACATTCATTTATGAGAACTGGTCTTCGTCACTTTTTTCTAAAACCTTCCTGTTGCTGTCAAGAAAACTCCTGCATCGGGTTTTCCGGCTCCAAAGGGTCCCCCAAACTGCCGTCTGTAATTGGCATCCAGATCGATATTGAAGTTTTTGTCGTGGTATATATCGTAGTTGACCCCAGCTTTGACATCGGTGGGTCCCCCACGTAGATGATCTGCTCCCAGAACCGCCGATAAACCGTTGTCATGTTTTAGTTTGAAGTCGCCTCCAAGAAGTTCTGGCTTGTGAAGACCTTTGAGATCGGTCAGATCTTTCGCTGCGTACGCACTGCCATCTAAATGATAGTTGTCACCGCTCAATATAGTTCCTTCATGTTTCACCACTCCTTTTAGATCAGGGCCCTGGATATCGTATGTTGTGTCCCTGCAAAAATATAAAGATTTTGAAATTATTTTCTACTGTTTTGTTTTTAAATACCGGAGTATATTCCATTTGGATCTTTATTATTATAAATGATTACAGAATTTATGTGTGTCTGTCTATGTGTGTCAGTTTATATTTAAATCTCCAATTTATTTTTGGGTGTCTGGATAAACAATTTTGATTTGATTATAAGTTGTTAATGTTTGAATTTGAATGCCCCTTCAGTAAATTTGAAATATAATAATAATGAATGAAATAATCAGTGCTCCAGAACAATATGTGGTGATAAGTAGTATTTCCAAATGTTGAATTCAAGTCCCGATAAAAAAATATTGTTTGAATCATTTTGAAAAATAAGGGCTGAAGAACAAAATAAAAACGAAATAGCTTTCCTTTGCCTAGAGATTTACGAGAAAATATAAAAATAAATAGAAAGGATGACTTATATTGGATACATTTCCCGGGTTCATTCCTGCATTTTCCAATTAGTTGTCAACCAGCAACAATTCAACTTCAAGAATTTTCATGCCATTGAAATTTATAAAATTTACTCACCTCTTTATACGTTCCAGAGGAACAACATAATACTCTCCACCACTATTATCTTCATAAATTCCCAATGGCAAGGAAGCTACAATTGCCAAGCAGAAGGATGCAACCATCAAATATTTCATTTTTGTATATCAGTTCACGTTCACTAGTGAAATACTAACTGAAGATTGGTTGGATTTTAGGTTTATATATATTTGAAAATCGTTCAATTGGTATTTCACATTGTCCGGAAATGCTTTGAGTTGGTAGGATAAGATGAAATGGAATTCCCCGAGTATCGAGCAGAGTACGGAATAATAGTATTTTTTGGAACCTTATTCGTACAGTATCATGAACTGAGATAAGGACTGAATCATATATTATAGTATATATATATAATTCATATAGAGGGCGTGCAAGCTCCACAACTTTTTTTTCTATCCATGCTATCGACTTGAGATTTTTTTGAACGATAGGTCTGACAATGAGAAACATTTTAAAAATATTTCTATTTATATACAGGATGTCCCAAAATACTCACTCATCTTTCTCATTGATCCGACCACCAACATTTTCCTTTTTGGTATAAGACACACTGCCAGTGAGATCAAACCGATCTCTTAACTTTTGGAATGAAGACACCTGTGGAGCTCTTGCTTTTGGGTATTTTTGATGGTAGCTCCACAAATTCTTTGCTAGTGGAATTCATTATTAACAATTAGATGTATACAATTATTGAAAGTACACGGATGTGTCAAATTTTACGACAGCGGCCCACAATATTACTTTTTTTTTCGAAAAAAACATAAAAATTTAAAATTTTGCATCAAATTTCGAAAACTTTACAAAGTATAGTGAAAAATGCAATGCAATGATGCTATGAAATATAGGGTGTTGCATTTGGATAAGTCGAGTTGATGCCATTCTCAAAAAATGGTTAAAGGCAATGGAACATCCACTACCAGTTTGCCTGCATTTCAAAAGATGCGCCAAAGCCTGAGGAATGGATTGAAAACAGTTGATTGAGTTATCTTGAATGGTTCTGAAATCATGAATTTTTCTGTGGGTCTATGCACGATGCTACTTTGATACATTAATAGACATAAGTCAAAAATTATTGCAGAAACCTGAGTGCGTTATATCGACAATGTAGTGGCGACTCCAAAAATGTAACAAAAATGGGTGCTTGACGTTTAAAAAAACAGAACTCAGTTGTGTATCTCATTTTCGGACAATATATGTATATAAATAGAAATATTTTTGAAATATGCCTCATTGTTGGACGTAACGTTCAGAAAAATCAAGTCGATAGCTTGGATGGAAAAAAAAGTTATAAAGCTTGCGCACACCTTCGGGTAACCCTGTATGCAACATATTGGAAAAAATGGAGTTGCTAAAAAGTTATTTGTGCAACCATTTGAGGAAAGTACTATTTTTCGTAATGAGCGAATTTCTGCGGAACGAGCGAAGCGAGTTCCGCAAAAAAAAGCAACTTACGAAAAATACTGTTTTCCAACATGTTTCACACAATATTTTTGAAGTTAAACTTCTTTACGCACGCTTGACTTAGGGTGTAAGCTGGCGAATGCGTGACGAGAGCGTTACGAAAAGTGTGATCGAGCGAGGCGAACGGTCTCGACAAAGGTGAGTGCGTATCTCATACTAGTTGCTGGCGACGTAACGTCATATGCAGCGTTCCTTGTTCCCTCTACTGATACGCGGAATTCTACTCTCGACATTGGGGCGCGTTTTATTCTCTGTCCTTTTCTTGTCTCTCTCTCTCTTTCTCCTTGTTACTCTTCCGTATTTCGGCCTCGCGTTTCTACAATTTACTTCAGCAAATTTTTCAAACATATAATTTAACTAATACGTAAATAATAAAATACTTATTAATTGTAGAGGTTCACCATTACAAATAATTGGTGACATCGTGATTGAACACGACAATAATCAAATGGAAGTTGATGATGAAAATCCCACTATAGATCATGTACAAAAACCGAGACAAATTATTGGAGTTAGGTAAATTAATTTTTATTTTATTTTTATAATCATTCATGACTAATAATAATTTACTAAATTTACCAAACTAAAATGATGAAATTATAGGGTATTAGAAAATTAATATATGTTTATGTATATGTCGTGTAGTCTAAAGCATACTCGTTTTTTTTTTAATTTTGATTTAATGTGATCCTTTTCAATTAAAGTTGAATGTATAATTTTTTTTTAACTGAAGAATACGCTCTTAACGCACTACAATTTAAAATATAATTTTAATATTCAACGACTATGCCGAAAAGCATGGGGTGCTTTTTGGTTACGTATCTTTGCAAAACATAATGCTTTTGGAGTAAGATCCCAGAGCCGATAAACCTACGTCATTTTAGCAAAGCTAAAATTTTGAGTATGAATAGTGTGATATGTAGTTGAGAACGTATGCGTACTTGCTAGTTCGAGAGCGGGGCCCTTTTTTACAGGTAGGTGGAATTGTTTTTTACTTTTCAGTGCGTTAAAAGCGTGTTCTCATCCTTGGAGAGACTTTCCTGGAAAAAAACGGAAATTAATGCTACACAGAAAACTACGTTGTCAGCTGGGGTCAATATCACCAATTGTTCAAATTATATATATATTATTAATATTTATAATTAGTTTGTACCATACATATTATGTAGTGAATTCGAATAAAATTGAATCTTCATAATATGTACATGGGGGAATATAATAACAATGGAGAAGTACTTCAAGTAGTTCAGCCTCAAAATTATAACAAATTTTATTTCTGTAATTTTTGCAACTGGTGGTGAAATTTACTTTAGCAAAAATGTATTTGAAAAAGTTGTTCAAGATTTAATTACAGGCTTATAAGCAAAATTTGAAATATTCATCTAAAATAATAGAAAATTGCATATTTTTTTTAATATTTTTTATTTGTTGATCAAAAACTCTTTTGTTTTTAACCTGTGGTAGAAGTCCATTGTATCTCGAAGTGGAGTGGTATAATTTTATGAAGAAGAAAAGCTCGAAGTCGTCTCCACAATATAATATTAACAATCGATTAGATAAATACCATCGATTAGGTGAACATGATTCGAACCTCTATAGGTTCATCATCAGCGGATAATAAAAGTTTTCTACAATAAAAGAAGAACAAAGACTTAAATACATAGGTAAAGTGATACAATAAGTGCTACTTACATGGAGATGAAAAACTATTTTGTAGGTTAATGATATAAAATTATTTTAATTCCAATGTTCATAACTTGGACCATATGGAAAGTTGGGAGTTCCCCTTCAAGGGCTGTGTCCCATTTTTAAATTTAGGAGGGCTAAATACTTTAGCCGATGCAAAATGAATGGACGACATGAGGACAGCGAAAACAATGGAAGCAATGGCTGGTGATTGACAGCAACCAAAGAGCCATCCATCTGGCAGACTGAATTGTCAAACCTAACCATGGAACGGCGACAAGAGAACTCCATGCACGGAACAAATATGAACTAGATGTAAATCACAACCAAAGCAGTTACTATACCATGCAAAGAGCTCAGATGTCACCTATCCATTGTTTTTGTCTTAAATGACTTCTAGGAAATATTATATACTTATTCGATGAATTAAGTAGAACTCTTTGGGGTTGTTCCGGCATGATAGTGCAAAATTAAAAAAACTAATATTTACTTTGACTTTTACTGTAATGTTTGATATCTTACATCTTCTATCAGTTTTCAAATTGAAGAGTCACAATACACCAATTTTCTCGACCACAATAGGAAAGAAGAAAAACAATATGTATTCTGCAATACAACCTGAAAACTTGGTATTTTCTTATTTGGCTACTTCATTTTTATTATTTCCTCTCCTTTTCATTTCCGCCAAATACATTAAGTTTCCGAAAATTAAGTGGAATGCGGAACAAATAATTTTATTTTAGGAACCGGAAGTGTACTAAGTAAGGACAAATATTAGTAAAATTAAAAAGGAACAAGATAACTATTAGACTGCTAAGGGCTAGAATTCATGTTTTTAAACGTAAAATTAGCCTTGAAATGAACAATATTTTGTTTACGCTCGACTGCACGATGCGTAAAGGTCAAAATTGTAAATTTGTCGAGTCGAAAAATTAATAGTGAAAAATTTGAGATAATTCTATTTTTTTAAAGTAAAACAGTAAGACAATAGAATACTTTAAAAAAATGCGACTTACACCCACAAAACAAGATAAAATTATTTTGATAAGCGGGGAGAACTACAAAAGTAATAGAGAATCTGCCTAAATATTAAATCGGAGGCATACAGACAAGAACGTTCATTATTCTACAGTTTCAAGAGTTTCAGGGAAATTCGAAGAAACTGATTCTGTTCGTAAATTTACAAAGTTCCTTATGAAAAGACCGTTGCCAATGAAGAAAATTCTACAAATGTATTATCAACTAGCTGACCCGACAGACGTTGTCCTGTCCAAATTTCTATATTCCCTGAAATGTTTTTCCTGAAAAGTCCTGTCCGCGAAAAATTCCTTTTTTACTACGTTTTCCTTGTGTTGTTCCATCTAAGTTATGCTTTTGACTTCTCGTTATCAAGTAATCCCGTTTTCCCGTTATCCCGTTATTTCATTTGCCCGTTATCCCGTTTTCCACTTATTTCATTTTCCCATTATCACGTTATTCCCGTTATACCGTTTTCCCGTTATCAGGTTAATCCGTTAATCCCGTTACTCCGTTTTCCTGTTATCCCGTTTTCCTGTTATTCCGTTTTCCTGTTATCCCGTTCTCCAGTTGTCACGTTTTATTATATATACAGGGTGAGTCAGAATAAGACCGACAAACTCCGACTACAGATTCCTCACCTCATTTCGAGGTGAACAGTTGCTATCAAGGTATGTCCTAAAATGCACCCCCTCTGAGATACAGGGTGTCGAAAGTACGAAAAAAATTAATATTTAATTTGTTTTCTCCGATATTCCTGAAGGAAAAAATTTGAAACTTGGTACTCTAATCAAGGTTTATCAACGTGCTAATTTGAAGTTATAATTTTTCATTTTCGTAGTTTCGATGGCATGTGATCATATGTTCCTTCATGTTTTCTTGGGGCAAGTGAATGGACAAATGAGCGTTTGACATCAGTTCAGCTCATCGATACTCAACCTAAAAGTCATGACATTCCATGTGCCTAAAAGTGGAGGTTTCTGAGATAATCGAGAAAAACTGAAGATATGTCCTTAGTAGAGATATAATTTCCTTTGTGCAATAATCGCATAATGCTGATTTCTTACAACATATCGGAATATGTGTCAACCTCCTGAACATTCATTAATGTTGGGAGAATCGGAAACATAGTACGGGTGAGTCAGAATGAGACATATAACTCCATTTTTTCATTCATCATATTATTTGATCGAATCGATGTCGCGGATTCACTGATATGTTACCATACTTTCTTGCATATGATTGTTTTGACAGATCAACTGACAAACAAACCCAACCTCAAATCCATAATACTCCACTTATATAAGAGTTAAGGTCTGAAATAACTATATTAATTATATTCATAATTATATATATATATGTATATATTTATATATATATACATATATATATATTATATATATATATATATATATATATATATATATATATATATATATTCCTGAAAACTTATTCACGACCAAAAAATTATGCATATCCATCGCACGAATCATGTAATGGAGAGAAAAGCACTAACAATTTTTACCGAATCCAATAACTTTTTTGAAGAATATTTCTTTCCCTTAAAACCTTATTCGGACTAGTACAAACAACGAAAAATATTCTGTTTGATTTAAGTGTCAAATTAAAATGAAAAAAGATTTTTGTGTGTTACACCCGGGCCCTTCGAGTTACGCTCTAACCACTGAGCTACTCGGCCACATACTAAGGTTTTTGGCCGATATTCCTTTCGTTGGCCAAATTTTTGTTCTATTCCCGAATTTTCCAATTTTCGGGCAACTTTCCAAATTTTTTCCAATAGTTACGAATAAAAATGTAAAAGAATTATGATTCTTAAATGTCAAAAATTGGCTATTTTTGAACAGAGTACAAAAAAATCTGTACGGCGTGAAAAAAAGTACAGATCTACGTTGTTTAAATACAGGTAATTCACAATACCCATCATTCTCATTTCAATCGTTTTGTATTAAACATATTCCATCTATACTATTTTTTACAATATTTATATTAATAGTACAATTGCTGTTATTCTGTATGTTAATTCCAAAAAGTCATGTATACAATTCGAATATAAAGCCTCTTTTTTGCACTTACAACTCGGTATGAAAACTTCTCGCGCGTGCAAAAAATAGTCGCTTTATATTTCTGTTGTATAAATAACTATTTTGTAACTCTGATAACAAATTTAAAAATCCACATTCGAAAATTAAATAGCATTATTTGTATTTCAGGTTTCAACTTTTCAGGTTGAACGTTCAGTTGGCTGTAAACAGATCGAAAAAAGGGAGATATCCCTTTTGGGATAATATTTGTTTCTTCTTTTTATTCATCACTCCTAATCTGCAATTGCACGAATACGCCTTCTAGACTAGGAGGAATCGGCGCATGAGTACCGAAAACTATTCCACCTCAATTTTTTTATGCGATCCTCTTCAAATTGCCCTACTGATGATATAAAGGCATGTTGCCATGGGGCAACCCCGTGCCATATTGTTTAAACCGAAATTGTTTAAAAAATTGCAAGGAATTGTTATTTTTCAACCGGACACATTTTTTTTTATATTCTTTATGGAAATACAAATCAAAAAGTTTCCATGACTTTTTAACGATAAAGTCAATATTTTTAGAGATATGAATATATAAAGGTTCGAAAAATCTCAAATTTGGGTAGGTACTTTTGACTCATGAAAAATATATTTAAAAAAAATAAAATATATAAATAATTTTTTTTTTCTTTATACAATAGTTAATAATAATCTTAATAGATATTTTTAAAAAAATCATTGTTTATACCTGTTTTTTATTGTTAATTTCGCGCGCTCACAAGTATGAGTCGCTTACCTTTAAGTATCGCCGTCTCTCTCTGACTCATGCGCTGCATCGGCCTCTCTGTGTCCTGAATTATTATTTATCATTTATCTTGAAAACTATTAACTTTATCAAGATTGTTAGGGAGAGCAATGTTATTAATAATGAAATTGTCTACAATTTGTTTTGAACAAATTTTTTTTCTGGAATCAATTTTACAAAAGTTATTTAAGCATAAATCGGAACATGTAATTAAAATTACTTTTTTATCAGTTTATATTACTTTTTTTTTATTAAAACAGAAAGTAATTACATTCAATAGCTTCTTCAAACGAAGGTTATAGATGTAGAAGTATGAAATAAAGAAACAAAATTTAAAAATAAGTATTTATTATCAATATCATTTTTATATATTATATTTTTACAGTCTTCTGGATCACAACCACATGGAAGTATGCAACTAATATTATTTTTTTTACAGTAACAAGCTTTGGTTGCACAGGATTTCTTACAATTACACAATTTTTTAAGATCAGTTGGAAATGGGCTTTTGTTTATACATAAAGGTAGCAAAGTACCATTCTCTAGTTTGTATCCGAAATTCGTAAAATCTAATATTTCATATTGGGGATTCAATGCATTTTTCCAAATGTATGTTTGAGCAGAAGCTCTAAGTGCATGCAAATGCAAGGCATCTGATGTGCACGGAATTTTCGATAAATTAATATTAGTGCCAAAGCAACGAGAAAAAATACTTTGTCTAGCTTCATCCGTTTGTTACCTTTTTTACCCAAAATATTTAAATACAATCTTTCTAAGCCTTTCAACTCCTTAGTACTTAAATCCAAGCCATTGCCAAGAGGGACTAAAGCATCACAATTTTCTTTTACTTTTATCATTTCTAAAGCTTTTTTTTTGTGCCAATTTCACTAGTCGTATCACAACCCGTAAATGCGTGTAAGGCAGGTAAAATTTCACAAACCGGGTACGACGCATACTTGTGAGCGCGCGAAATTAACAATAAAAAAACAGGTATAAACAATGAATTTTTTTTGAATATCTATTGAAAATATTATTAACTATTGTATAAAGAATTGAAAAAATATTATTTATATTTTTTTTATATATATCATATATATTTCATGGGTCAAAAATACCCAAATTTGAGATTTTTCGAACCTTTAAAAATTCATATCTCTAAAAAGATTAACTTTATCGTGAAAAGTCATGGGACCTTTTTAATTTGTATTTCAATAAAGAATATAAAAAAAATTGTTCGGTTGAAAAATAACAATTCCTTGCAATTGTTTAAACAATTTCGGTTTAAACAATATGGCATGGGGTTGCCCCATGGCAACATGCATTTATATCATCAGTAGGGCAATTTGAAGAGGATCGCATAAAAAAATTGAGGTGGAATAGTTTTCGGTACTCATGCGCCGATTCCTCCTAGTCTATTCCGAAAATACCCTGGTCCACACGCGGGGAATTCCATTTCTTCTTATCCGATGATTTGCATTTGCCGGAGAATGTGAAATACAACTCTGATCGAGATCAATTATATATAAGCCTTAAATTCTTCAGTTTGTATATCAGAAGTAAACGTGAACTGACAAAAATGAAATCCTTCATTGTTGCATCATTCTGCTTGGCAGTTGTAGCTTCCTTACCATTGGAAATTTATGAAGATAATAGTGGCGGAGAGTATTATGTGGTTCCTTTGGACCGTATAAGGAGGTGAGTACAGCTGTATGGTATGAGAAAATTCATGAAATTGTTTATATATATTATATATATATATATATATATATATATATATATATATACACTGTGTCCGTAAAGTATGGAACAAATTCATTTTTAGCTAAACAGGTCATTTTAAGAAATAATCCTGAAACACGTCGATTTTTTATGTTAATTTACCGTATTTTAAAATAATAATCTAATATACAGGGTGAATTACGTTCGAGTAATGACGTCACCGTCATTTTTTTTTAATGGAACACCCCCATTTTGTCTCAATTTTCGGATTACTCTAGCTGAGCTGATTCCAAAAATGTATCACGTGTTGATTCCAATTGGTACAGGGTGGACAAAAATACAATAGTTTTGTGTGTGCTCATAAAGTAACGCGTAACATTCTTTATTAGGTAAATTAACAATATCATCAAAAATACTTATTGTCTAGCGGCAATTGGTTTAAATGTAACACACCGTAGTTTGCTACATGTTTAGAGTAATAAAAATGAGCTGTTTCCAAACATGTTTGGTACTTGTGGTCTAGCAGACAGAATATGCCAAAAAATATTTCTTATCTATTTATAAAAAACATAGTCGTCTACTTTTTTGGGAAATGTCATTATTTGTTTAGTGATTTATTGATGTTCAGTGACAGTTTAGTACTACAATATTTTTGGTATTCGTGAATATTCGAATGATTGCTTAGATTTAATTGGAAGTAGAAATGGAGTTAAGTGTAAAACAAAGAATTGAAATACTTATGATGATTGGGTATGGAGACAGATCGCGAACTCAGATGGAAGTATGCAATTTGTTTAATGATAAATATCCAGGAAGAGCTATAACGCGTTCAACAGTCAGTAAGATTGAAACGAAATTTCGAGAAATTGGTAATGAAAATGTACGCAAATCAGGTCGTCCCCCTGCAAATGCTGATACAGCATTAGATGTTTTACTGAGTTTTGAAGAAGATGCGCACACTTCTGTTCGTAAAGTTAGTCGCTATATCGGTGTTAGCAAAACAACGGTTCACAAACTATTGAAGCTTGAAAAATGGCATCCTTATAAAATCAAACTTGTGCAAGAATTAAACGAAGATGATGCCACTTTCATGTTAAATGGTTAGGTTAACCGTCAGAATTGTAGATACTGGGCAAAAGAAAACCCCCACTGGATGCGTGAGCATCATACACAATACCCTCAAAAGGTAAATGTATGGGCTGGAATTGTACGAAATCGAATCATCGGACCCTACTTTTTCGAAGGTAATTTAAACGGGACAACGTACCTTGAGTTTTTAAGGGGGTATCTCGTACCTACTTTACGTAATTTGTTTCCCAGCAGACGTAATCCTGGAGGTTTTGATGAAAGTTTATGGTTTCAACAGGATGGTGCACCTCCACATTATGCTGTAGATGTTAGAAGGTACCTAGATGGCATTTTTCCGAACAGGTGGATTGGTAGACATGGACCCACTGAATGGCCAGCGAGGTCACCAGATTTAAATCCTTTGGATTATTTTCTGTGGGGCCATCTGAAAAATGTTATTTATAAAACGAAAGCAGCAAATATTGCAGATGTACAAGAGAAAATTCGAACAGAAATAAACAATTTTACGCAAGAAACCATACACAAGGTTCAACAAGAATTTGTACACCGTTTGGGTTACTGTCAAATACAGCAAGGGCTGCAGTTCGAACATTTATAAAGTCATGTATTCCAGCATATTCTGTCCGCTAGACAATAAGTATTTTTGATATATTGTTAATTTACCTAATAAAGAATTTACGCGTTACTTTATGAACACACACAAAACTATTGTATTTTTGTATACCCTGTACCAATTGGAATCAACATGTGATACATTTTTGGAATCAGCTCAGCTAGAGTAATCCGAAAATTGAGACAAAATGGGGGTGTTCCATTTAAAAAAAATGACGGTGACGTCATTACTCGAACGTAATTCACCCTGTATATTAGATTATTATTTTAAAATGCGGTAAATTAACATCAAAAATCGACATGTTTCAGGATTATTTCTTAAAATGACCTGTTTAGCTAAAAATGAATTTGTTCCATACTTTACGGACACATATATATATTTATATATTTATATAGAATATCAATTCAATTCCACAGGGTAATTGAAAAAAAATTTAATAACCTGAATGGAATATGTGATATTCTATATAAATATATAAATATATATATATATATATATATATATATATATATATATATATATATATATATTTTTAATTCAATTACCTGTGGAATTAATTTATTTTTTTTGTCCCCAACATTTATATAATATATATATATATATATATATATATATATATATATAACACTTCTCTCTGAGGGCCATGTCCTTCTTTTTTTCTTCCGTTTTGTTTACCAGTCCCCTCGATATTCATATATATCTATATATATATATATATATATATATATATTCTATATTTAATCTCATCTTTTTTTATCTAATCATTGGGATGTTTGAAAATACTGCTTCGAAGGAACTGTTGAACTACTCAAAAGTTTGAAATAAATTGAAGAAAAATACGTTTCAGATTTCATTCATACCAATTTAGAGCCGACGACAGTCGACGAACAGACACAGATCTATTCAGTCATTTTTATTCTTTATACATGGAGACATTCACATTTACCTATAGATATACAATTCTGCATTTTTTACTCACTCATTGCACAATCAGCATTTTCGTTAATTCTCATAGTTCATAATAAAATGGATCCCAACGGAGAGAACAGATTTTGTTAAAGAAAAATTAGTTGATTTTGAAATGTTCCATTTTTTCCAGAGACACAACATATGATATCCAAGGCCCTGATCTAAAAGGAGTAATAAAACATGAAGGAACCATATTGAATGGTGACAATTATCATTTAGATGGCAGTGCGTACGCAGCGAAAGATCTGACCGACCTCAAAGGTCTCCACAAGCCAGAACTTCTTGGAGGCGACTTCAGACTGAAACATGACAACGGTTTATCAGCAGTTTTGGGCGCAGATCATCTACGTGGGGGACCCACCGATGTCAAAGCTGGGCTCAACTATGACATTTATCACGACAAAAATTTCAATGTTGATCTGGATGCCAATTACAGACGACAGTTTGGTGGACCCTTTGGAGCGGGAAAGCCCGACGCAGGAGTTTTCCTAACAGCAACAGGAAGGTGGTAGAAAATATAGAATATCGAGGAGAAGATACCAAGACTAGTTATCAAGAATGTTCGTAGTTGGTCTGTTTATTCGATGTGATATTGCCATTTGTTAGAATCGATTTTGAATAAATAATGCTGTTTTTCTATAAAATGTTACAATTTTATTTTTCCAGAGTTTGTATAACCCAGATTTCTTCATTCAAATTGAAATATTGTCCTATGAGGATAAAACATATGTTCAACAAGTGTATTATTGTCAATTCTGAAGTAAAACAAATGGTTCAGATGATTTCGAAAATTCATGGGGATTTCCTGCAAAGATCGGACAGACACATGCGCAGATGTTTTTTTTATATTTATAATCACTCCTTCAGAATCGTTGGTAAGTCAAAAGTACTCTTGCATTACATTTTCAATTACTATCTATATGGTAGTGTGAGAAAGCTGTGCTGAAATAGCAAGCGATTGCTTTTCAATGACACGTTTCTCAAATACTTGAAATATTAGTGTTCATTGTTCCTGAAATAAGCATTCCAAAAGAATATTTCGAAGAAAACTTGTGCTGTCACTACTGAATTCCAAATAATCCATAGTGTATTGCGTCTCGTGGAATGTTTTTAGGATATTAATTATACGTATTCTGAATAAATAAATTTTAGTCCGCTGAAGTGTTGCCATGACGACTTTAATACAAGTCAGCGAAAGTGGCATTTTGCGGAGTCTTTTTATTATCATGAATGGGCATTTTGTGGAGCATGTACAAAAAATTGTTATTTATGATAGAAGTATTGAAAGTGTGGTTGTTCCACTCGCTACCGCTTTTTCCGCAATATTCCCCATTTACAAAATAAAAACACTTTCATCAAATGTACCATACAATATTTTTTGTACAACTGTAACTGATAGTAAAAAAAAGAAAAAAACACAATTTTCTGTAGGATTCGAACCTGCGATCTCTGGACTACAAAACAGACCCTTCAGCCATTTGACCTAACAAAGTACTTGGTGATGATTTCTGCATTTCCAGTAATATTTACTAGAAATAAAAAAAAATTGTTTCTGCAGGGTTTGAAGATTTCCCAATCAATATTATATATAATAATCGTAATGGTATGGCAAGTAAAAACAATTGAAAATTCTTATTAGTGACCATAAATTGATAATAGTGCCTAGCTCCTTCGTGATTGTACCTATAACTGCTGCAAATAAATATATATATATATTATATATATATATATATATATATATATATATATATATATATATATATATTTAATGGAAGTTGAATTTGGAATTGATGATTTAGATTGCTCTCTTCCACCAGAAAAATCACGGTAACAATATGAACATACCTATAATGGATTCATCCAATGGAGTCAAATGGAGAAAGTTGAAGGTAACTTCACTGAATGCAAACTTTTAGTTTTTTTCGAAAAAAAATTGGAAATAATGGAAGTCATCAACTCTGTCGTCTAAATTCTCTATGATAAAAGCTGGATTGAAAATCAAGAAAAACTTAGATATAGGTAGTTATCATAAATTGATAGTATTCTTGAAACAAAAGAGAATCGGATGCCGTCCAAGAAATTCGAAAATTCTGACAAGACAACAATTTGACAGATTTTTGAATGAAGCCCCGATACCAAATATCTTATGATGAAAGTGGAAACCATCTTTGTATCATTCGGAGCGTGAAACTCATTACTAATTCATGTTTCGCCTAGCAAAACAAACATTCAACGAAGTTTCTGCATCGTTGGAAATTACATGATCCTTTACCGTATAAATGCTGCATTACGCCCAACTTCCATAACTCATCGTCGGTTTTACCTGAATTATTCTAATAACAAATGTACTTTTCAACCAGTTGGAATAAATACTTTTGAGAAGACAATTTCTGATATAACTAGATCTGCAGCAGTTTACCGGCCTTTGCTTTCAAAGATTTTCAGCATCTTTGTTAGCAAATTCAGAAGTAAATTTGACTAGAATAAAACGACATGGAGGATGGAAGTCCTCAACCAAAATTGAGGGTTGAAAATAAAAATCAAATTGGTGATAAAATGTTTCCTGGTACAATTACTAGTTCTATCTCTGCACCTGCCTTATTAGGCTATTCCACGCATTAGTTAGCGATGACGAAGGTTCTGCAGTTGAATTGAATACTCCTTCAGTTACTTCTCATCAGGAAATTAATATTACCAATTGTTCAAACTGCCAAATACATGTTAATGTTTTTAAATAATTCCTCATAAGTAGATCACTAATCATTATTATAACAGATTCATATTATTGAGTGTCTACCATCATATTACTTTCAACACTAATGTTGAAAAGATTGAAACTGATTTCGACACGTTATGTGGAAAATTCTTTTTTTTATTCACACGAACTGAAGACGTTATTTTAAAGGGTGGTTGTACAAAAAAAAATTATTGTTTTGATTTGTTTTACTATGTATACTGACTAAAAGAATGAAATATTCCTCATTAGAGTAAGCAACTATGATTTCACAACAAAATCATTTTCCATTTGTTGGAAACTGAGCTCATGATTGTAACAATATTTTTAACGTAACGTCAACGGATAAGTTTAGATTTTGGGAGTTATTGGTGTTCATATATTGAGAAGTAACTGAAGATGAAGAGCTTGGCTTCGTTAGTCCTTTTCAATGTCCGATGGAATATTACAACCTTGCGTGTTTTTTGTGCACCATCGATTTGTTTTGCAAGAATAAAGCCTCACTACCGTTGTATGTTGGAAGCACAATCCTGGAAAATTTCAAATATATAGTTTATTGCTCATTGATAATGAGAAGTAGTTTCAATAAACACTATCCTTGGATCATTACATTACTCCATAGTTATCCTTTTTATGAAAAAAAAATACTTCCATTTAATTTTACCGAAAATATTTCGGAATATGACCCACAATTGTTATCAAATGGCCCATTTGTTTTTCGAACAGAATGGCATTCGCACAATATTTTTATGTGAATGAAAAAATCTTGTAAAAATAAAAATCATTTATTGGTAATCAATTCTAACGAAAAATAAATTTATACACTGATTAGGAACGTTTATTTATGACAACTAGGGCTCGTCACTTTTTTCTAAAACCTTCCTGTTGCTGTCAAGAACACTCCTGCATCGGGTTTTCCGGCACCAAAGGGTCCCCCAAACTGGCGTCTGTAATTGGCATCCAGATCGATATTGACATTTTTGTCATGGTATATATCGTAGTTAAGCCCAGCTTTGACATCGGTGGGTCCCCCACGTAGATGATCTGCTCCCAAAACCGCTGATAAACCGTTGTCATGTTTCAGCTTGAAGTCACCCCCAAGAAGTTCTGGCTTGTGGAGACCTTTGAGATCGGTCAGATCTTTCGCTGCGTACGCACTGCCATCCAACTGATAGTTGTCACCAGTCAATATAGTTCCTTCGTGTTTCACCACTCCTTTTAGGTCAGGGCCTTGGATATCGTATGTTGTGTCCCTGCAAAAATAGAAAAATTTTGAAATTATTTCTTATTGTTTTGTTTTCTAATGTTATGAATCATTACAGAATGTATGTTTGTATGTGTGTCTATGTGTGTATGTTTATATTTATTTCTGCAATTTTTTTTGGATTGCTGGATAAACAGTTTTCATGTTTGAATTTGAAAACGTCCTTAGTAATGAAAAGGGAAACATTCTCAATTAAATATTGATAGAAAGATTTTTCTGTTAATTGAAAAATCCACGATTAAAATGTCGTTATTTTTTGTGAATGTCTAACAGACTAAAGTTTATCTTTCAGTCGCAGATGATTCCACATCTGATTTTATGAACATCCTGTTTATATTTTCAACAAAGCAGTCCTCAGTAAATTTTGAATTTGACATATAATAATAATGAATGAAATAAGTAGTGCTCCTGAACAATATATAGTGATTAGTATTTCTAAACGTTGAATTCAAGTCCTAATTTAAAAAAAAACATGTTTGAATAATTTTGAAAAATAAGATGTGAAAAACAAAATAAAAAAACAAAATAAAAAAACGAATAAATCTCATTTTCCTGGGGATTTACAAAAAAATAAAAATATAAATAGAAAGAATGAGTGATTTTGGATAAATTCTACGGGTTCATTCCTGCATTGTCCAATAAGGTATCAACCAGCAACCATGGCATTAATTCAACTTCAAGAATTTTCATGCCACTGAACTTTCTAAAACGCTTTTGTTCTACTCACCTCTTTATACGGTCCAGAGGAACAACATAATACTCTCCACCACTATTATCTTCATAAATTCCCAATGGCAAGGAAACTACAACTGCCAAGCAGAAGGATGCAACAATGAAATATTTCATTTTTGTATATCAGTTCACGTTCACTAGTGAAATACTAACTGAAGATTGGTTGGATTTTAGGTTTATATATATTGGAATTTCGTTCAAATGGTATTTCACATTGTCCGGCAAATGCTTTGAGTTGGTGGGTTAAGATGAAATGGAATTCCCCGAGTATCGAGCAGAGAGCAGAGTACGGAATAATAGTACTTTTTGGGGAATCGAATTCGTAAAATAGCATGAATTGAGATGAGGACTGAATTATATATCATAATATATATATATATATATATATATATATATAATTATATAAAATATATTTATAATTCAATACAGGGCGTGCAAGCTCCATAGCTTTTTAACGATAGGTCCGACCGTGAGATACATTCTAAAAATATTTCCATTTATATACAGGATATCCCAAAGTACCCACTCACTCATTTTCCTCATTGTTTCGATCACCAACATTTTCCTTTTTTTTTATGAAGTAGAAAAACTCGAAGTCGTCTCCACAATATAATATTAACAATCGATTAGATATAAACCATCGATTAGGTGTACATGTTTCGAACCTCTATAGGTTCATCATCAGCGGAGAATAAAATTTTCTACAATAAAAGAAGAAAAAAGACTTAAATCCATAGGTAGTGTGATACAATAAGTGCTACTTACATGGAGATGAAAAAATATTTTATAGGTTAACGATTAAAATTATTTTAAGTCCAGAGATCATAATTTAGACCAAATGGAAACTTGAGAATTCGCCTTCAAGGGCTGTGTCCCATTTTTAAATTTAGGGGGGCTAAATACATTAGCCGATGCAAAATAACAGGACGACATGAGGACCGTGAAAACAATGGTAGCAATGACTGGTGATTGACAGCACCCAAAGAGCCATCCATCTGGCGAACTGAATTGTCAAAACCTAACCATGGAGCGGCGACAGGAGAACTCCATGCACGAAACAAATATGAACTAGATGTAAATCACAAGCAAAGCAATTAATATACCATGCAAAGAGCTCAGATGTCACCTATCCATATTTGCAAATATATATATATATATATATATGAGTAAAACAATTATGTATCAAAATAAAAAACAGTGTGTATGTGACAGACTAGTTATTCCAACGAACACCCCGAAGTGCAACTTGTACTAAAGAAAGGAATACCACACCACAGAGCTAACCGGAATAACACCTATCCAAACGAACAGATCCACTATGACATAGAACAATCGGTTTATCGGAGATCGAGGCAGGAAAAAGTTCTAATGAAATGTAAGGGAATTAAAAAACTTTCGACAATCAAACTGTACTTGTTCATTTAAGGAAATGTCACTCGGATTGTTTATGACAGCATTGATCTCAAATATTTCAAGGAAATTGAGTAAAGAGCCCTTCTGGCAAACATGTAAAATATCTAAATCAGTATCAATATCAAAGCTGTGGTTGTGATTAAGAATATGGTTAGCAAATGAACTTTTGGTATTATAATCATCTATGTGTGGATTTCTAGAACTCTCAATCAGTTTAACATGTTCACCAACTCTTGTTTTTATTTTTCTACCACTCTGACCGACATATTGGGCAACACAATCAGTTGCCCAATATGGGTCACAGCCCTTGGAGGCGAATTCTCAAGTTTCCATTTGGTCTAAATTATGATCTCTGGACTCAATATAATTTTAATCGTTAACCTATAAAATATTTTTTCATCTCCATGTAAGTAGCACTTATTGTATCACACTACCTATGGATTTAAGTCTTTGTTCTTCTTTTATTGTAGAAAATTTTATTCTCCGCTGATGATGAACCTATAGAGGTTCGAAACATGTACACCTAATCGATGGTTTTTATCTAATCGATTGTTAATATTATATTGTGGAGACGACTTCGGAGTTTTTCTACTTCATAAAATAATACCACTCCACTTCGAGATACAATGGACTTCTACCACAGGTTATTTTCCTTTTTGGTATAAGACACACTGCCAGTGAGTTCAAACCGATAACTTAACTTTTGGAATGAAGACACCCGTGGAGTTCTTGCTTCTGGATATTTTTTATGGTAGATTCACAAATTCTTCGCTAGTGAAATTCATTATTAACAGATAGACGTCTACAATTATTGAAAGTACACGGATGTGTCAAATTTTACGACAGCTGTCCTCACGATTTCTTTTGTTTTATTCGAAAAAACCATAAAAATTTAAAATTTTCCAACAAATCTCGAAAACTTTACAAAGTATATTGACAAACAGGTCTTGAAAAATGCAATGCAATGATGCTATGAAATATAGGGTGTTGCATTTAAATAAGTCGAGTTACTGCCATTTTCAAAAAAAACATTGTAGGCAATGGAACATCGACTACCAGTTTGCCTGCATTTCAAAAGATGCGCCAAAGCCTGAGGAATCGATTGAAAAACAGTTGATCGAGTTATTTCGAATGGTTCCGAAGTTATGAATTTTTCTGTGGGTCTTTGCACCATGCTATTTTGACACATTAATTGACATGAGTCAAAAATTATTGCAGATAAGTAAGAAACCCAGGTGCGTTATATCGACAATGTAGTGGCGACTCCAAAAATGTAAGAAAAATGGGTGGTTGCCCTTTAGAAAAACAGAACTCGGTGGTGTATCTCATTTTAGAAAAATCAAGTGGATAGCTTGGATAGAAAAAAAAGTTAGAAAGATTGCACACAGCTTCGGGTAACCTTGTATGCAACATATTGGAAAAAATGGAGTTACGAAATAGTATGCATACTTGCTCCCTCAAAAGAGGGGCCCTTTTACGGGTAGCAGGTATAAAAGTACATAAACAACTTTCTCATCAAAGTTGAAGTATGGTAATGTGTTTGACAATTAATATCGTCCAGTTGGCCAAGCGGTCTAAGGCGCAAGATCTAAGCTGATATCAAAAACTTTTTCTTTTATTTGGATATTCCTCACAAACTAAATCATTTCTCAATTTCAAAGTGAAAAATAAAAGAAACCTCAGGGTCAGGGTTCGAACCCTTGCAAACTTTTGAGATCCAGAGCTTAGATCTCGCGCCTTAGACCGCTCGGCTAACTAGACGATATTAAGGTAGTTCCGCCACGAGACAGTTGAATTAGGAAATTATTTTCGACGGAATCGAAAAATTTCAAAGGACTTTTCGATTTGAAACGCGAAAACATTTTTTTTTTTTCAAGAGGGGCCCCCAATCGACTCTAGAAAATGTCTTTGTTATAGAAAGTCGGCGACCCAAAAAATTTATGTCCCCGAAATGCGCAGCATGGGAAAACATTTTCGTTTTTCGATAAAACTTCAATGGACTTTTGTGTAGTACTCTTTTTGAACTTTTTTTTTGGAGGGAAAGGAGGGGGGGGGGTATCGTTAAAATCGATGGGGTCAACTGGAAGAAGGAGTTTTGTTTCGCGTTCAGACCCTCAAATGGTCCCCCCTCCTTCTTTAAAAAGTCCCCTGGCACAATCCGCATCTACGACCCCCCTTTAGGCTGTGCGCTTCCCCGTGGACTATTTGGAATAACGAGAGTAGTTTTGATTATATCTGTCAAACTAGATGGTCAATCACTTTGATTTTTTTTCACAATATCTGTAATATCCTGCTCTAGCTCCTCCTCGTTTTTCATAAACTACTCAATTTTAGTACTAACGGTAGAATTAATAATGTGCTGTTTGCCTATGCATGGTCCATATGTTACGTGTTAATTGAGTCAACTTCAATTATATATATCTCGGGTTCGAGATGGTGAAACTCGTAAAAATTTCATAGAGGTGTTGTTCACACGTTAAACAATACGTATGCCAAATATTAATGATTTCCTAATTCAACTGTCTCGTGGCGGTACTACCTTAATTGCCAAACGCATCACCATACTTTAACGTAAATAAGAAAGTTTTTTATGTACTTTTGTACCTTATACCTGTGAAAGGGCCCCGCTTTCAAGCTACAAGTACGCATACGTTCCCAACTACATATCACACTATTCATACTTGAAATTTCTGCTTTACTTAAATGAGGTAGGTTTGCCGGCTCTGTGATCTTACTCTAAAAGTATTATGTTTCTCAAAGATACGTAACCAAAAAGCACCCCATGCTTTCCGGCATAGTCGTTGAATATCAATTAAAAGCGTGTTCTTCAGTTTCTTCAAATATATATTTTTTATATTTTCAACTTGAATTAAGAAGGATCACATATCAAAATTAGAAAAAATTTGTGTGAAACACGTTGGAAAACCCTATTTTTCGTAACTCGCTTTCCATTGCGGAACTGGCTTTGCTCGTTCCGCAGAAATTCGCTCATTACGAAAAATGGTGCTTTTCCCAACAAGTTGCCCACATAACTATTGAAGGGGATCATTTCTGCGAATCGAATAACCTAAAAATCGATTTCGACATATGTCACGTGACCACCAGTTTTGAATTATTCATTACGAATGAACAAAATGTGGCGATTTTTTTTAAGATAGCAAAAATGTATTTGATTTCAGGCTCATATGCTAAATATTTTTGTTGTTGATTGAAAAAATTTGTTTTTTCTAATAATCATTATATAATTATATAATCAATAAAGTAGAACTCTTTAGGTTTGTCTCAAAATGCTAGTGCAACAATTGAATAATTGATTTTTCCCTATGACTCTGACTATTGCAATAGTTGATTTTTTTCCATTTTGATTAAAAAAATTTATAACTTTTTAAATTTCGAGAGTCACAATATACCAATTTTCTCGACAACAACAGATTTTATGGAAAAGAAGAAAATCAATATGTGTTCTGCAGCACAACCTAGGAACTTGAGATTTTATACTCTGGCTACTTCATTTTCATTATTTCCTCAAAAAATCTACTTTTCATTTCTGCCAAATACAATATGTTTTCAAAAATAAAGTGAAAATCAAAACAAATAATTTGATCTAGGAACCAGAAGTGTAATGAGTAAGGACAAATATTAGTGAAATCAAAAAGGACTGCTGAGGGCTAGAATCCATTTTTTTAAAGGTCAAATTAGCTTTGAAATAAACAATATTTTGTTTATGCTTGAATGCTAGATTCTTAAATATGATAATTGAAAATTTGTTTTATTCGTGTCGAAAAATTATTAGTGAAAAGTTTGCGATAATTCTATTTTCAAAAAGTAAACAGTAAGACAATATAATACTTTGAAAAATGTGACTTACACTTACAAAAACAAGCTAAAATAGAATTAAACAAAAGTAGTAGAAGATCTGCCGGAATATTCAATCAGAGGCATACAGACAAAAACGTTCATTATTCTACTGTTTCAAGACTTTCAGGAAAATTCAAAGAAACTGATTCTGTTCGTGATTTTTACAAAGTTTCTCATGAAAAGACCGTTGCCAATGAAGAAAATGCTACTAATGTATTAATAACTAGCTGACCCGACAGACGTTGTCCTGTCCGAATTTCTATATTCCCTGAAATTTCCTGTCTGCGAATAATTTCTTTTTTTCTATGTTTTCTTTGTGTTGTTCCATCTAGGTTATGCTTTTGACTCTTGACCCGCTTCCCGTTATCCCGTTTTCCATCATCCCGTTTTCCAATTATCCCATTATCACGATTTCGCCTTATTCTGTTTTCCACTTATCCCGATATTCTCCCTTATTCCGTTTTCTGTCATCCCGTTATCCCGTTTTACCGTTTTCCCGTTCACCCATTTTCCCGTTATCTCATTTTCCCATTATCCCATTTTCCCCTTATTCCGTTTTCCCGTCATCCCTTTATCCCCTTTTCCCGTTATCCCATTTTCCCGTTTTCCTCTTATCCTGTTTTCCCCTCATTTCATCAACCCGTTATTCCCGTTATACCGTTTTTCCGTAATCCCATATATATGTATATACATATATATATATTAATATATATATATATATATATATATATATATATATATATTTATATATATATATGAATATATTAATATATATATATATACAGGGTGTCCCTGGACTTCCTCTTTTTTTTTTTTTTTTTATGTTCTGGTTCCCACGAAAAGGGATATCCTGTAATGTTCAGAGAACATCGTGGGAACCTAGGGAAAGAAGGTAGGAGTTGGTGTTCTTCTTAAATTTCTGAAGGTTGTATGCCTCGGGGAACACCTCCCTAGGCAATGAGTTCCAAAGCCTCGCTGTTCGTTGGATGAACGAGTCTTTGGAAAGTGATGTTCTGCAGGTTTCCAAAGTGACCACGAAGGGGTGTGATGACTGAACTTGACGGGTTAATCTCGAAGAGACTGCCAAAGCAGGAACGATTGTTGATATTTCAGAAGAGCATCGCCCATGAAAATATCTATAAAATAGAGACAAATCGCCAACTTTTCTACGGTGTTCCAGACAAGTGAGCGAGTTTGTAAGCGAGGCATCACCGACGAGACGAATTGCCCTTTTTTGGACAGAATCCAATAGCCTCAGGATATGTTTAGGTGCCGCACTCCAAATATGGGAACAGTATTCCAGGACAGGTCGGATCTGTGCCTTATAGATCATAAGCAGCTGACTGGGGGTGAAATAGCTCTTGGCACGAAACAGAAAACCAAGTTTTTGGGATGCACTTTTGGCAATGGACCTCACGTGATTTTCCCAGGAAAGGTTATTGCTGATAGTAATACCAAGCATCGATATGGATGGCTTCAGTGGTATGGTTACTCCTGACAAAGTTATGTTAGGCACAGTGAGATCGGCTTTTCTAGAGAAAAGACATGCTTGTGTTTTGTTTGCATTGAATTCTACCAAGTTATTAGATCCCCATTCGAGAATTGTTGCCAAGTCCATATTTATATTATTAACATTTCTCCCTCGTTCATTTCTGGTTTCACGGGAATGTATGGATGGGGTCAAAATATCACCAGTACTTCATATAACTTTTGTTACTAAAAGCCTTCGTTACCAAGTTACGGGCCCTCAAAGTTACAAAATGAAAAATGTTTTTCTTTGATAACTTTCAAAGCGAATATTCAAAATCATCTAAATTTTCGATGAGCTTTCATGCAGGAGTCAGTTGTTTTGCTACAAAGTCAGGAACGGACTACCCCCGATGGTCCACACCCCAAAACTTTGAAATGACTAGGATTTGTCAATATGTTTTAACAAAACAAGGTTACCTGTACAATTTCCTGAATAAAAGTACTCGTGTGGAAAATCGATCGGAGCAACGATGTTTGAGATAAAAATGCATTTTTGTTCGACGACATCCAACCTGAGATGTCTACCATTATCAGAAAAGATTAATTTGTTATAAAAATAGATAGGTACGATGTTCATAACGAATTTTCATCATGCAAACACGTTTACCTTACAAAACTCATGGTGTAAATAATCAATCGCAAGCCTCAAGAGCAAACAGAAATGCAAAATCCGCTACAAAAACTGCTCGATATACCTACTTATCAGTGAAACTCCTCAACATTTAAGCTGTGAATACGAATTTGCAACATCCAAATGTTGAGTTCCATGAGATAACACAACACGAAACGTGCTTATTCCATGCGTACATACGAAATATGGACTGAATTCGATATTTCATAGTGGAGTAGCTTGTTAGTTCAAAAACACCACAAATCTACATAACTTGATATTTAATTTGAAAAAATATCTACATTGTGAATGAAACTTTCAACTAGGTACTGTACTTTTTGTTTACGACTTTATTTCAGCATATTTTTATTATCCCTGTTATAAATGTTGTTGAATTAACGTTAGCATTAGTATTTCTACTGTGAAAATTTTTCATTTCAAATAATGGTGGACGCTCGGGTTTTATGTCGTCGAGTAAAACTGCATTCTTATTAAGAATCGTTGCCCCGATCGACTTACCACACGAGTACCTTTATTCAGAAAATTGTCTACGTAACCTTATTTTGTTGAATACTATTGAAAACTTATCTGTCATTTCAAAGTTTTGGGGTGTGGACCATCGGGGGTAGTCCGTTCCTGACTTTGTAGCAAATCAACTGACTGCATGAAAGCTCATCGAAGGAATTCATTTGTTTAGTCAATCACCAAAATTTAGATGATTTTGAATATTCACTTTGAAAGTTATCAAAGAAAAACATTTTTCATTTTGTAACTTTGAAGGCCCGTTACTTGGTAACGAAGGCTTTTACGAACAAAAGTTATATGAAGTACTGGTGATATTTTGACTCCATCTATACATTCCCGAGAGGAAAAGAGGAAGTCCAGAGACTGTATATATATATATATATATATATATATATATATATATATATATATATATATATATATTATATATTCGAATCGTTTTATGGTCTCCAAAAATCCGAGAGAAAAAAGCACTTTCAATTTTTCCCGAATCTAATAACTTTTCTAAAAAACCTTTCCCTAAAAAAAAATTTTTTGTGTTTGATTTAAATGTTAAAATTCAAAAAAAAAAAATTTTTGTGTGGGCACGCCCAGGATTGAACCCGGGCCTCGGGATTACAAAGCATACGCTTCAACCACTGAGTTACTCGGACACATACTAAGAGCTTAGCCGATATTCCTTTTGTTGGCGAAATTTTTGTTATATTCCCGAATTTTCCAATTTCTGGGCAAATTTCCTTATTTTTTCCGTAAAAAACCATCCTCGGGCTCTTACGACCACAAAAAAAAACAGCCAAATCGGTCTAGTTCTTACTTATTGCGCTTACACCGACATTTTTATTATATAGATTTTTCAAAATTGCCGCCATATTTCACATGACATATGTCAGAACTGATTTTAAGGTTTTTCGATATGCAGATACGAGCCCCTATAAATTATTTTTTGAAACTTGATAACAAATTTTAAATCCACATTCGAAAATTAAATAAATTATTTGTATTTCGAGTTTTAACTTTTTAGGTTGAACGTTCAGTTGGCTGTGGGATGCAAGTAAACAGATCGATAAAAGGGAAATATCCCTTTTGCTATAATGTTTGTTTCTTCTTTTTATTCTTCACTCCTAATCTTCAGAATATTGCATGAATATGACTTCCGAAAATACCCTTGTCCACACGCGGGGAATTCCATCTCATCCAATCCCATACTGCATTTGCCGGAGAATGTGAAATACAACTTTGATCGAGATTCAAATATCATTTTACTTTACTTTTCTTACATTTTATTATGGGAAGAAGTACAGTTATCGCTTGAATACCTATTTGAATTCGAAATTATACCCTCCAGGAACTAAAGACGGAAACTTTTCTTTCAAGAACGAGTGAATGGAATTAATGTTAAACGCCACTTGAGCCACTTTATTATAATGGTAGTCACTTCATCTAAAATTAGTTTGGTCCACTTTCATTATATCATCAAAAAAATACATTTAAATTGTTTCTATTGAGGACTTTGATATGATAGCATCAAAATAGGGTCAGGGTCGTCGCTGAAGTATTTATTCATGGTTACTCGACGGAGAATCGAAATCAGGCAGATTTCGATGAGAAAGGACGTAACTGGGATCAATTCTGTGGTTTTTGCACAATTAAATGGAAGGGGTGCATAGCCAAGATCGAAACAGCATTAAACGGGGTGAAAATGTCAAAAAATTGCCAAAAAATCGTATCATGCTTGGAATATTGTGACACTGGGATGGAATCTGAGGGTTAGTTTTATATAAGATGGGTGGGATTCGACATATATGTTTATAGGTCTGTTCTTACAGTGTCACGGTATTCTAGCAATTAATTATTCAAACAAGAAAGTGGAATATAAGAAAAGCGAACTTATTTTCTTCACAAAAGCCGAAGCCACAAATGAAACATAATCAAGGTTAATCACCTGTAGGTACGCATTCAAAGTAACTATAAAATGGCGGTACCTAGTGACAGAAAAAAACACTCCGAAAACTGTTTATCTATGATAGGAGTGGATGTATGCCCGACCAGGCGTATATATTAAACAAGAAAGCCAAACATGTGAAGTGTAGCATTAGAAAAACGGACTTAGTCTCTTCACAAAATTCGAAATGGATTGAAATAAGTGGTAGACTGCAGAAAACAACAACTTCCCTGGCAAACACGCAGAACATTGAATGATGTCCGCCTGAGAATTTCATTCATCTGTCAAAACTGATATTCCAGCAATAAACTGACATATTTCAATCATTAATTTGAACCAATCATAATGTGATTACGTGTGCACGATTATCGGATAATTTCACAGTACAGGGTGCTCCAAAAGTATCAACTTACTATTATTATAGGTACCTGTCATTTTTATGAGAGAAAAATAAGCATTTTAAACTTATTTACGAGAGTATACAAAAAAACAATTTCTGATTCATGAAATTTTCTCATAAAATATAATTCGTGCAATGGAAATACATCTATAATTTTTGACAGATTTGCACTCATGCTTTTTCAATGCATTCGGGCAAATTTCCTAAAAATTATCGATAATTTCCATTGCACTCGTTATATTACTATTGGAAATCTAAGCAAACTTCCATTATCAATAAAAATTGATTGCAAATGTTTCTTTCTGATAAACTTGAATATGTTTAAATTGTGTCAGGTCTGCCTGACGATCCATATACCGGTTCCAGGCTTTTGGCTCTCATCAATACGGAATAGTCACCAGTCAGAAATCCGAAGACCTCTGGCTGAAGCGGAACACAAATACATAATCAATGTCAATCACCTGTAGGAAGTATGCATAGAATTTCAGGCAGATATCATCCAATGTTCTGCGTGGTATTTACCAGGAAAGTAGTTTTTTCTGCTTATAGTCTACCACTTGTTTCAATGTATATTGAGTTTTGTGAAGACACTCTTAATTCGTTTATCTGATATTACACTTCACATGCTTGGCTTTCTTGTTTAATACATACGCCCGGTCGGGCATACAGCCACTCCTATTATAGGAGTGTTTCTTTCTGTTACTAGGTACCTCCATTTCAAAGTTACTTTTAAATACTTAACCTTGATTATGTTTTCATTTGTGTTGATTCCGCCTCAGCCAGAGGTCTTCGGATTTATGACCGGTATACGGATTGTTAGGCGGACTTGACACAATTTAAACATAATCAAGTTTATCAGAGAGAAACAATTGCAATCAATTTTCTTTGATAACGGAAGTTTGCATAGATTTTCAGGCGGATATAATTCCATGTTCTGCGTCGTATTTGCCGGAAAGTAGTTGTTTTCTGCTTGTAGGTAGTCTACCACTTGTTTCAATTTATATTAAATTTTGTGAAGAGGCTTCAAGACCGTTTTTCTAATTGTTAACATGTCAAGGCAGAGGTTCTCCCAACAACAACAAAATAACTGAATGACTCAAAACTATTTACAACTGGGTAGTGACCATTTCACGATCTGGGTATTATACAAGGTACTTATTATAATAATGTCAAGAAAACTATCTTCATTGATTAATGTTATTCATTACGGATAACGAGAAATGTCATCAAGTGCGATTGTAAATTGCTATTTTCCAATAACTAGCATTTGAGAAAGGAAACAGAGATGATTCCCGAAACGTGATCAAATGCTGAAGCAAGGATTCCTACCTAACTAACATCCTTTATTCCTCCAAATTTATCTTATCATATGGAGATATTTTATTACAATAAAAATGGATACCATCATTCTTCCTCTTATGTTTCTTTCATTACTATTGATATAAGGGTTGTAAAGATGGATCGATTACTCAAAATAAATCTTTATTTTTCATAAAACCAATTCATTTGTGGGTCACAAATCACCTGAGGTCGGTTCTTTTCCATTCAAAGCCTTTAGTTGAGCAGTGTCGCCAGTATCCATATTTGTAGGCACCTCACTCTGTAAAAATAAAAACGAAGAAAATGTTGAATCCATCAACTGTTTGTTAGGAAGTAATCTTTGAATAACTTTTCCACATGTTTATATTATATATATATTATATAATAAATAAATAATAAAAATATTTATTCAGTTCATTTGCATAAAGGTTATCAATGTAAACATACAGTTTTGAATAAATATCAGATTTTGAATAAAATATCAGATATTTCAAATTAATCAAATTTCTATGTCCAGGTTCACTTTAGCCTAAGCTAGACTGTGTTCCTAGACACAAAGCGGTGTTTGATCTTTTTGAAGTATATGTAATAAAAATTAAGTAGTAGTAAAATAATATAATATAAAGTTACTAAAGGTACTTTAAAGTATGTGAGAGAGAATTTATATAAATGTAACAATAACAGTGGTCACAGACTGATAAAATAGTAAACTACACATTTATATATACATATACACTTCAGTCATGAATGTAGAGTAAAATATGTACATACACAATAATAATAATAATGAAAAGTTAAGACTTTCTGAAATATTACAGATTAGTGAAAATATATGTATGTTAATAAATGAATATTGTAGTTAGAATATATAAGTATAGAATTTGGACTTATATTAATAGCAATGGTGATTGATTAGCAGATTTTAGATTGGTTTGTATATACATGTGTCTGTTCGGTTATTGGTGTGTTTATAATAGTATTTTGACTGTTGTTGCAAGTAGCCAATTCGTTACTTTGTTTCTTAATTTTTTTTTGTTGATTTCTTTTTTTAAACTTATTGGTAGATAATTGTATAATTTCTGTCTCACGTGTCGCTGTCCAATGGACTTCTGAGACTTAGGGAGAGCTATATTGGCATTTTCTCGAAATCTTGTTGGATAAGTGTGAGTTTTATTCATATCTATTAAATTATGTTTGACTAAATTGCGTAATGAGGTTTTGTAGAATAGATTTCTAATATTCAATAAGTTAGAATTCTGGAAACTGGCTATTGAGTTTATACATTATTTTGATTATTTTCTTCTGTGCTATTTCTAGAGGTTTTATATTGTTAGAGTATGCACCACCCCAACCGGTTATGCCATAGTTCAGGAGTGATTGGACCAAACTGAAATACATGCATGTCAGATTTTTTTCATCTAGTATGAATGTCATTTGTTTGAATAGGTACATTAATGATCTTATTTTTTTGGTTAAGTTCTGAATTTGAAGATTCCATTTTAGGTTATTATCAATCATTATCCCTAGGTATTTTGTGTTGGTTATTGTTTGAATATTATACGTATTATTTCTAAAAGGTAAATTTAGGTCTAATTGTTCAGTATATATATATATATATATAGTAGATTTTGTGGTTCTTGGGATTTGGATTCTTCAATAACTGGAGTTTCAATTTACATATATCAAAACGTTTCGCCCCTAGCTGGGGGCTTTTTCAATTGTTTATTAATTATTTTTTTTTGTTAACATTGTGGGTTTGGTGTGTTCCTGAAAAATAATAACAATTTCATTTTTCTATTTTTGTTCGATATTAAACATTTTTGTTTTTTTATTAGGTGAAAAGTACATAACCTATGAAGTACGTACCTTGCCAACATTGTTAACGGAGACGAATTACATATTTTAATGTTTGTATGTTGTTTTGACTCGTTTAAAGTCATAATTGCGTTTTTTTCTTCATGAAAATTTGGTTTACTTTTGTGTTGTCGGTTCTTTTTCCTTGAGTTGGGAGGTGATCGTTGCAATGGCGATTGGATTTTCTGTGGTCCAAGTGTTTGGTTATGTTATTTAGATTGTCAAGGGTAATGAGGAAGGAAATGACGTATTCGTACAATAATTTGATTTGTTCTGTGTTGGGACGTTCGCGCATGGGCATTTGTGCTTTCTTTGTTTTTATGTTCGGGGGAGATAGGAGTTGTTTCGTGGGGGTTGTTATTGGTGTAGTTGATTAAAGGATCGTATGATAAATTTGGCTTAAGTTGTTTATGTCACGCCTGTCGTTCATTGAATTTTGGTTTTTCTTGATGTAAATCATCTCTTTAAAAATTATTTTATTGAGGTTAGGTTCGTATGCTAAGATTTGGGTTTTGGAGAAGTTGGGGTTGTGGTTATCTTGAATTATATGTTTGTTTGAAGCCGTGCTTGATTTTTTCATGTACTTGTGCCCGTTTAGTATGTTCCCTAAAAGTTTCGATGTCATTCCAATGTATTCTTTGTCGCAGTCGTTACACGGGATGCTGTATATGAGATTGGATTTTTTGAGTGGGGGGTCTCTGCTTTTGAGGGGGGTGTAAAATTGTTTTAATGTATTATATGCTTTGTAACTAACTTCAAAATTGTGTTTTTTAGGATATTCTTTATATTTTCAGATAATCCTTCAATGTACGGGAGTGAGATATATTGTTTGTTTGTGTTAGGGGGGTTGTGTTGGGATTTGTTGTAAAATTTTTGAATTCTTTTTTCAATAATGGTATTAATTAGATGGAGAGGGTAATTGTTGTTCAGTAGAATATTTTTAACTTTTTTTAAACATTCTTTTCTGTGGGCTGGGCTACTTAGATATATTGCTCTGTCTGCAATTCCTATTATGACACTTTTTTTTCGTTTAAGGGGGTGGTTTGAATTAAAATTGAGGTACCTGCCTGACCATGTTTGTTTCGTGTACCATTCAGTGAGAATTTTATCATTATGAGTTCTGATTAAAGTTATGTCTAGAAGGTTGATTTTTTTGTGTTCTCCAATTTCTACGGTAAATTGTAATTTTGGGTGGAATGAGTTGAATGCTTGGATTACTTCATTTAATTTGTTTTTTGGGATTGCTGTGAGGCAGTCGTCTACATACCTTTTAAAAAAGGGGAGTTCAATGTTTAGGTTTTTTATCACATTCTCTTCTAAGGTTTCCATGACTAATTCTGCTACAGTACTTGAAATGGGGGAACCCATTGCACAACCATCTAATTGTTCATAAAAGTTGTCGTTATACTGAAAGTAATTTGTCGATAAAGTAAGATTTAAGGCGTTGATGAATTCATTTTTGGGAAGGGGGGTATGGTTTTTCAATTCTTCCCATTTCTCTTCTATGATGTTTCCAACTAGTTCATTGGGTATGTTTGTGTAGAGAGAAGTGACGTCAAGTGATATGATTAGGTGGTTTTCTGGAATGCTTATTGTATCAATGAATTCTTTGAAAGCAAATGAATCTTTAATGTGGAAATTATTTTTCCCTGTGACGTTGGATAAACTGTTGGATAAGAATTTCGATAATTTGTAAAAAGGTGATTGGATGGATGACACTATTGGTCTGAGAGGGGTATTTTTTTTATGTAATTTAGGTAGACCGTAAATTTTTGGTGCGGTAGCATTTTGTAGGGTTGAGTAATTTTTAGTTTTTTCTTCTATAAGTTTTTGTTCACGCCATTTTTTTGCTAGATTGTTGTTTTGTGTCTGGTACTTGTTGGTGGGGTTGTTTTTCAATTTTTTGTATGTGTTTTTGTCGTTTAATAAGTTTTCCATTTTGTTGTTGTAATCTACTTTGTTCATTATTACGGTTTTATTACTTTTATCGGGCTTTAAGACTATCATTTGGGGGATGTTTTTCAAACGTTTTGATATATGTAAATTGAAACTACAATTATTGAAGAATCCAAATCCCAAGAACCACAAAATCTACTATAATAAACAAGATTCAAGAACCTCTCCAAACAATATATATATATATATATATATATATATATATTTATATATACATATATATATATATATATATATATATATATTTGTTTGAGAATTTGTGTTTATCCTGTCATTTATTGAGTTAACCGCAGCACTCTAGAATAAAAAAAAATAAGTCACTCACTAAAAGAGTTGGAACCTATTTTAATTTTTTTGATGTTCTGGAAAGGCAAAAATAATGGCTGCGACTTCCGGCTAAACCAGAACTCCGACGGCGTCGAGTTAAATCTCGAAAAACAAAGTGCAATATGGGGTTAGTGTTGATATTGTTCGTCATCCTGTATATAGAAAAGAAATATATTTTTTCACATTACATTTCCATTTTTTGTCGGTCCGTAGGCGTATATGATGCCATCATCCGGTTGATTCGGATATTTTCGAGGTTTGATCCACTTTCTCACGAATGGGGCCAGAAGATTAGGATCTACATCTCTTGGATCCATTGGTTTGGTAAGGAAACTCACAAGAATTCCGACGAGCATCGCTACAAATACTCCCACCAAGCATAACCATAGGTAGGACAGTCTGTATATCATGAATTGTTCACTGAAACATAAAAAAAGGCGAAGACTCAGTTACTCTCGCGAAAGAAATAAATAACCATCATCTAAACACGAAGACGTTTTTTGGATTCATGAATTATCATTATATATTTCATTCCATCTGGTTCGGTGGGGTTGTTAATGCAGAATTTTGACAATTATTAGAATATACTAAAAAAATACACATTCCGGGTGGCCAATTGGTGTGTAAAGTTGGGGCATGGGGTTTCCTTATTCTAAAAATCTACCGTTTATGAGTTTATGTCACCAATTAGTCTGATCAACAAGTTCAAACTGGTGTTAATTATTGATAAAGCTCCTAAAAATATGGGCGATACCTGATTGGATTCGGAATGACGTGTAGAAAAATGTATTTCAATGATTTTACAGCACATAAGAAAATACAATTGTTATTAACAAATTGAGAGGAAAAAAATAATGCATTTAGTTTTTCGCTAATAATTCAAAAACCATTCATAATTAAGAAATGCAAAGAAAAGATTCTTAAAAAGCAGGAAATTTTCAATAAGAAAAAATAACTCCGGAGGCTCTATCTCCATTGTTTATAATTTCAATTTAACGCCGGCAGTTACGGCATGGGCGCACCGCCGCTGAAGACAGTTACCACATGAAATATTTTTTTTATAATATTAAATATCAATTTTAACATTTGATAAAAAAATATGCTGTCATCTGAATACTTGAAATTATAGAGTCCCGTTGGAAAGAAATGCTTATGTTGTTTTTTCAAAAAGTTATACAATTGTTAACTAACATGCGATGGCAGCCAGAAAGCAATGTGAGTTAGAGTGCTTCAAAGAAAGTTTAAATTTTACTTTTGACTGCTGTGGTAAAACCCCAAAAAGTGGATACTATGTATGTTTAAAGTGCTGTGGAGTTTTTCACCAAAGTTGCTTGCATAAAAGTGCATCAATTACCTACAAAAGTGATAATAAAGTTGTGTGTAGGAACTGTCAAGATCAAAATGAGTCGCACGTGAATACAAATGAATTGTACATAATATAATTGAAGAACTGAAAAATGAGAATAAACAAAAAGATGCTATTATCTCCAAAATTGAACAAAAACATAAACATTTCTACGATGAAGCTCTGGAAGCAGAGGCTGAATATTTTGATAATCTGCAGAAATACGAAAAAACAATCGAGACTTTAAGGAACGAACTGAAAAAAATGGAAGATAAGGAGCTGAGAACAAAAAATAACAGAATTTCTGTTAGTACCCAGACCAATGCAAAAACGAAGACATCGCAAAACCCAGTTATAGCTAAATTAACTGAGGATTCCTCATCGCAAATGAATATGACTATTATTGATGATGCGGTGTTGCCAGTTGATGATGCGGTGTTGCCAGTTGAAAACAAAACTATGAAGGCTAGGGATGGTAATAATATATCTTGTGTCAACTATGTAGTAAAAAGAAAGGCCAAGAAAGCAATAAAACATGGATCACAACTAGGGAATAGTGGCAAGTCGCTGAGAAATAAGAAAAACAGGATTTTGAAAACCGGAGTCAAAAAAGTGGAAAACAAAGTATGGAAAAGTCCGGAGAAGTGCTGCAGGGTAAATGTGACGAAAAAAATGAATCTACTGAAATTTCGGATATCATCAGCACATAGAATGAAGAAATGATAATCAACCTTGATAGTGGAAACGAAGAAATAAGAAATAACGAATCATTAGATGAAGAAATAAAAAAAGCTGATAATCGTGACAGAGTCATTACTGGAAGTAAATACGTAGAAACCAGAAAGAAAATTCTCTTACTGGGTGATGAATATATGGTGAACTTTCCGAAAGTATTAAAAACTATTCTAGATAAATCAAAATTCGTAATTGAGGAATGTATCAACCTGGGAGGAGAATTAGCAGAAGTTGCCCATGGTGTATTTCAGAGAACTATTCAATATGGCCAAAATGACTTTATTATCGTAATGTACAGCACTAACAACATAAGCAATAGAAAATCATTAGGACAAGCATTAAAGAATCTTCTTCCACTAGGTAGATACACAAATCTAATAATGATAGCAGAAACTTTTCAGGAACATGATAATATTGTGAATAAAATTGTAAGTAACTCCATCAACAAGTATATGAAAAAAATTAGAAATACCTCTATCAAATTTATTGTTGACTCAAAAAGTTTATCAAGCAAATGGTACATACTTGAGTCTGTAAAAGAATTTATAATGCAGTCCAAATCAAATCATAATGTAAATTTAAAAACTGTTGATATGGATCTCTCTTTCTATAATACTAAGGGAGCACCTCCGAGTGAACTTGTCCTTCCAGTCACTCCTTTCGGTAATGATAAGCGAATCCAACTGCACATTCAATTAATGATGATGCTGACTATGATTTTTTAGGAAGAAACCCTCTGAACAATGTATTAACATAATGCTATTAAACATCCAATCAGTACGTAATAAAACGAACGAGCTGTACATTTTTTTGGAAAGTCAAAACTTTCCTAACATTGTTATGCTAACTGAACACTGGCTGGAGGAGGGTGAACCACTTTATATACCAGATTACTTTATTGTATCAAAATACTCTAGAACCAGCTCTATACATGGAGGAACACTGATCCTTCTTCACAAAAGGATATGTGAAACTATTAATTTTATCAAGTGTGATAAATATGATTGTATGTTGGTCGAAAAAGAATTTGAATTTTCAGTGATTTACTGTAAGGATTACAATTTATACATGTTTTGCCTTTATCGGTCACCATTATGTAACGTAAATACCTTTCTCTAGAAATGTTATTATCACAAATTCCTCCTAAGGCATTTGTTATATTCACGGGTGATTTCAATATAAATTTTGAGAATAAACTCTCCACATCAACATTATTATTGGAAAACATCCTGACCACATTCAATCTTACAATGCACGTTGATTCTCCTACACGTATTTCTAGCTATTCTAGTTCGATCTTGGACTATGTATGTTCAAATACCCACAGAATCAGCTGTAAAGTTGTGAGTGCTGGACTCTCCGACCATGAGTCTGTTTTATTTAAATTCCAATGCGACCAAAAAGTGTTGAAATCAAAGAAACGAATTGGTAGGATCTACAGCAGGAAAAACTTTGATAAGTTTATAAATATATGCAACAATACAAACTGGGATGATTTCATGCTTCATAATAATTACCCATTGAATAGGTTCCATGAAAAAATGTCAAATGTATTTAATAGTGCATTTCCTCTGCCAAAAATAAAAATTAAAGCAAAAAAGCCATGGATTACGAAAGGCATAAAAATATCAGCAGAAAATCTACGATCCCTACATTCAATTCGTAAATATTTGGGTAACGATGCAGCCTTCAACTCCTTTTACAATAGGTATAGAAGTATTCATAGAAATACTATAAAGACTGCAAAACAGCGTTACTATAATGAAAGAATTGAAAGATCTGCAAACAAACAGAAAGAGAGCTGGGCAATTATAAATGACCTCAGAGGGAAAAACAATACGGCTCCACTAAAAACTGATCTAAACTCTGATTTTACAAATAACTATTATTGCACTCTGGCATACAACTTATCAAAAGAAATAAAATCTAATATTCATCCATTAAGTTTTCTCGAAGACAGATCCATATCAGAGACATTTTTCTCCATGCCTACAGATGCTACAGAAATTAAGCAAATCTTTAAAGAAATTAAAAATACAAACTCTTCCGGTTGGGATGACATGACCATAAAGATATTCTCCAATTTACCAAATTCCGCTCTCACTGCCCTGCACTCTCACTGCAAGCTTTACATTAGGAATATTTCCTGCATGTTTGAAAACAGCTATTGTTATTCCCTTACACAAAGGTGGTGACACCAGCAATCCTGCTAACTTCAGGCCTATTTCTATGCTACCTACCCTCGCGAAAATCATAGAGGAACTTGATAAAAAAAGAATTATGTTGTTTCTAAATAGAAATAATATTATTAGTTCCAGTCAGTTTGGATTTCAAAGCTCAAAAAGTACGGGAGATGCTATTCTCCATCTGTTAGAAGAGGTATATATACGTCTTAATAATCGAGAAATGGCAGCAGCGGTATTTTGTGATCTTTCGAAAGCGTTTGATTGTGTGGATCACGAAATCCTGCTGCAAAAGCTAGAAGTATATGGCTGTAGAGACGTATCGTTGAGATGGTTCAGATCATACCTATCAGAACGCACTCAAAAAGTCACACTCCATGGCAACATATCACAATCCCAGACAGTAACTCGTGGAGTTCCACAAGGGTCGGTTCTCGGCCCAATTCTCTTCTTGCTATATATCAACGATTTAGCTTGCATTGATATATCTGCAAATATACCTCAATTTGCAGATGACACCACATTATTTTGGCACAGCAATGATGAGATGCAACTGCAGCAAAGGATTAGCCAAGATATAAAAAAAATAAAAGAATGGTGTGATGCTAATCTTTTATCATTCAACATCGCGCAGACTAGCATTATCACACTCAAGTGCTCCTCGCTGGAAATTTACCTAGGTTCTCAACTAATTGAAAACAAGGAGTCTGCAAAATTTTTAGGACTGCAAATAGACAAAAACTTGGTTTTTGCAAATCATATAACTAATCTTTGTAAGAAAGTTTCTTCAGGTTGCTTTGCTGTCAGAGTATCAGCAAATGAATTGGGTACTATGTCGGCCAAAAAGGTGTACTTTGCTCTGATTGATTCCCATTTACGCTATGGTATATGTTTTTGGGGAACATCTTGCCAATATTTATTTGATAGGGTATTTGTACTGCAAAAAAGAGGAGTTAGAAATATGTGTAAGGCAGGATTCAGAGACTCCTGTAGGTCCTTATTAAAAAAACACAATATCCTGACCTTGCCTTGCATTCTTATTTTGGAAATGGTATGCCTAATGCAAAAAAATACAAAGATGAAATTTCTACAATATCTCGACGTCATACTAGAAATACGTTCAATATAAGTTTACCAATTCCAATCTCTTCAAAAATTAAGAGATCGTTCATTTACAACGGCAAGAAAATGTTTAATCACTTGTCGAATGAAATTAAAGGTGAAACATGTTCCACAAAATTTAGAAAATTAGTCAAAAAGTTTTTGATATCGAAGGCCTATTATTCATTAGACGAATTCTACTCAGATAGGAATATCAGCATAAAATCTTAAATTGTTTTAAATTGTGACTATTTATTATATATGTTATATGTTTTTATATATTTATGTATGATATGTTTTATATATTTTATGTTTCTTATGTTAAGTAACAATTTTTGTGACTACGTATGTTGATAACGTGATTGTGACGCTATATGTATATTTTTTTCCTATTTACATTGGTTATTTATATATTAACATATTTACCTTTAAGTACTCGCTTTGCCAACGAAAAATTATTTTTTCCGACAATAAAGCATATTTTGATTTGATTTGACAAGGTTTTTCCGACCTTTATTTTCATAAATGGCGACATAAAAGTTCAAATAATAGACTCATACATTTTTGCTTCTTGGAGCCTTTCTTAGAAATATAATTGATAAAAGTTAATAATAGTTTTTATTTTGTTTATTATAATTGTTTACAGTTAAAAATTAATGAAATAGTCCAAAAATTATGTAAAAAATTTGTTTTAAACAAATATTATGTTTGCCGTTTTCGCATCTAACAATGGCATTGCGTAACGCTGGGTGAGATTTTTTTACGTCATTTGTTAATATATTATTTATAAACAAATAGATAAATTTACTATATATAAATGAAGTAGATTACTATTTTGTTGTCATGACAAAATAATGTTTAAAAAAAATTATATTTTATAAGTGTTTTTTATATTTCCATTGTTTAAATAATTAGTACATAAATTATTTTTTCTTTTAACATCACAATTGGCATTTCTCAATGTGTACCAAAAAAAAAATATTGTTATCAATTATTTTAATGTTTATTGATTCAACAATTTGTTATTAACAAATTCTGACTAACATTAGATTTTTTTCTGAAAGTAATTAGAATTACAAAAACAGCAATATGTAAAAAAATCATGTTTTTTTTTGAATAATACACGATACCTAAATAAAGGCCACTTGGTTTGTTAACTGATATAACTTTTAAACTATTAGAGATACGATAATGGACATTCAAGTCGTTTATATAAAGGATTAATTAATCTTTGGAATGAGTTGAAGACCAAGTTTGTAGCTATTGTTGATCAGCTGTTATATGCATTTGTTTATAAAAAGATTGTTTTGATATTTTCGTATGTTTTATTTATCACTTGTTAAAAAATAATACAGTAATGGACCTATAGGACAATTTTGTTCAGTGATAAAATATCTGCCGAATGACTTTCAAATCATATCCATATCTTTTATAGTTAAAAGTATATACGTGTTTTAAGTAATATTGATCAAACTCGTGTTGAATTTAAGTCAGACTTTCTCTATTTATTATGGTACTTCAACTTTTGGCAGCAAATATATTTTCCTATAGTATTCTTCTTTCGTTTTGAATGTATAAAAATTTCGAAGATACAGCCGAGAAAACTTTAAAAAATTCGAGTAGAACTCCAGAGTTTGATCGGAAAATCTATTTATTTTTAAATAAACAATAGCAGCACTTTTAGTTGGAAGCTACTATAACTTATTATAATATATAGAAGGAAAATGATAGCAAAATATAAATATGTGATGCAATAAAAAAATTAATATCATATAAAACGGAACGTCAGTTTGATAAATACTTATATAATTTAAACTATAAGAGATATGGATATGAAAATGTAATTTGGCAGATATTTTATCACTGAACGAAATTTTCTCGGAGGTCCATTACTGTATTTGCATTTTTTAAGAAGTTATAAGTCGTAAAAGATACGAAAATCTTGAATTTTTATAAACAAATGCATATAACAGCTGATCAACAATAGCTACAAACTTGGTCTTCAACTCATTCCAAAGATTAATGAATCCTCCATAAAAACGACTCGTGTGTCCATTATCGTACTCCTAATAGTTTAAAAGTTATATCAGTTTACTACTTAATAAATCAAGTGGTCGTTATAACTTCGGTAGGTATTGTGTAATATTTAAAAAAACAGTATTTTGTTACATATGTTTCTGTAATTCTAATTACTTTCAGAATTTGTTTATAACAAATGAACAATGAAATTATTGATACATTTTTTTTGTTGCGCTATTGAGAAATATCAATTATGATTTTAAAGAAAAATTATTTCATAACTAATAGGTAAAACAATGGAAATATAGAAAAAAATATTATAAAATATAAAAAAAGTTTTTAAGAAAAATATTGTTTTTTAAAATCATTATTAATTTGTCATGACGACAAAATGGTGAAAAAACAATTTCATATAGTAAACTTCTAGTCTTGTCTATTTGTTTATAAATAATGTATTAACAAATGACGTAAAAAAATCTTACTCATCGTTACATAATGCCATTGTTAGATTCGAAAACGGCAATTATATAATATTTGTTTGAAAAAATAGTTTTTGATCACTTTTTTAATATTTTATTAATTTTCAACTTTAAACAATTATGATAAACAAAATAAAAAACTTTTATCACGTGATCTTCTTAATTATATATATATATATATATATATATATATATATATATATATAAAAGGCTCCAAGAAGTGAAAAATGTATAAGTCAATTAATTGAACTTTTATGTCGCCAATTGTAAAAACGGAGGTG
This sequence comes from Gonioctena quinquepunctata, assembly GCA_018342105.1. Classification (NCBI taxonomy): domain Eukaryota; kingdom Metazoa; phylum Arthropoda; class Insecta; order Coleoptera; family Chrysomelidae; genus Gonioctena; species Gonioctena quinquepunctata. The sequence goes on from JAFIRS010001610.1 coordinate 87,717, forward strand.
GGAAAAAAACTTTTCATTTAACAATTGTATAACTTCTTGAAAAATGATTATAAATATTTTTTTCTAACGGGACTTTATTCTCTCAATTGTTAAGATGACATCATACATTTTTCAAATGTTTAAATTGATATTTAATACTATAAAACAAGATTCATGTGGTATACTGTCTTCAGCGGCAGTGCGCCCAGGCCATAACTGGCACGCGGAGCCCTATTTTCGGCGTTTAATTAAAATTATAAATAATGTAGATAGAGTTCCGGGGGTGGAGGCTTTTTGATTGGAAAATTTCTCCTCTTTTAGAATATTTCCTCAAATTTCTTAATCATGAACAGTTTTGAATTATTAGCGAAAAACTAAATGCGTTCTTTTTTTCCTCTTAATTTGTTAATAACAATTTAAATTTTTTATGAGCTGTAAAATCATCAAAATACATTTTTCTACGCGTCATTTCCAAATCCCATGAGCTATCGCTGATATTTTTAGGAGCTTACCAGTAATTAACACCATTTTGAACTTGATCAGACTAAATTGAATATTTCGGCTATTATTCCATGTCGTATGTATTCACAAGGACCCATCTCTTAAAATCCTCCTGTGTACGGCCTCTAATTTTATGGTTCACTACCTTTGAATGGGGATCGGTGGAAGAATGCGTAATTTAGACAAGCTAAGGAAGGTTGTCAATGAGCAATAATTGATTTTCAAAAAAATTCATTTTATTCGGGAAATTCATAAAACTCAATTATGATTGTTATGAAGGAATTACTGCATCGACAAATATAGGACATCAGAATAATGTTAAACAGGCTTTACTGGTTTTCCCGCGATTGTCAAGCCGAATGGTGCCACTGAGTATTACAAATCACTTTCAGAAAAATTAGGATATTCCCCATATGTTGAAAAATGTTTAAATTAGCACAACCAGTACTTGTCTTATGTTTATTAGTAGGATATTTATATATGTCAGTTCAGTGACTATCTACGAAGGCGTATAAGGGCCAACAACAAAATATTTTTTAAAATATTAGGAATTGTCAGTTCAAAGTGACAATTGTCAGTTAGAAGTGACAATTGTCACTTTGAAGTGACAATTGTCACTTTGAAGTGACAATTGTCACTTCGAACTGACAATTGTCACTTTGAAGTTGAATTTTGATTTAGTTATTCGATACAAACTATTGCAACAGCGAGCGGCGGGGTAAAAACCCATTTCCAGATGGTTCTATTAATAAAATTGCGAAAAAAATTAAATAGTTCATCTATTGGTATTAAACTACTTACTCTATTTAACTTGAGTTATTTGAAAGAAAAATAGGATATTTATAAATTGATCAAAGAATATAGAAAAAAAAAGGGATTTTAGATATTTTCGAATAAATGCTTGGAACTGCACATAAGCCATAGTATTGGATTCTAACTGTTTTCGAAATTCTGCCATCTTCAGAGTTTTTTTTAACTTGTTGTCTTACTGGCCATCATGTAAAATTTCAATTGATTTTGAGGTTATTCGACATGCACAATCTATAAAAGTTTTTTCAATACTTTTTCCTATATCTACGTTGAAAATTGACTAAATATTCAACCTGTTTCATTTTTGATGGCCTACTCTCCTATGAACATCTCATTTTGTATACAGGGTAGTTCCTTTCGAAAAATGAATGGAGTTTTTTCTCAAATGTCTCGGACGGACACAGTGCTTTTTTTTTTAAACAAAATAGGAGATTTTCCACGAGAATTCAATTGGTTTTTCTGAAATAGTTTTTTATCGAAAAGGAAGTCATTTTCAATCAAGAATAAAATATAATTTTTTTATTATAACAATATTATTTTAGCAGTTGGCATCAAATGTCCTTTTTGAGTGACAATTGTCACTTCAAAGTGACAATTGTCAGTTCGAAGTGACAATTGTCAGTTCGAAGTGACAATTGTCAGTTCAAAGTGACAATTGTCAGTTCAAAGTGACAATTGTCAGTTCGAAGTGACAATTGTCAGTTCAAAGTGACAATTGTCAGTTCAAAGTGACAATTGTCACTTCAAAGTGACAATTGTCAGTTCGAAGTGACAATTGTCAGTTCTAAGTGACAATTGTCAGTTCAAAGTGACAATTGTCACTTCAAAGTGACAATTGTCAGTTCGAAGTGACAATTGTCAGTTCTAAGTGACAATTGTCAGTTCAAAGTGACAATTGTCACTTTGAAGTGACAATTCCTAATATTTTAAAAAATATTTTGTTGTTGGCCCTTATACGCCTTCGTAACTATCAACTTACTATCTAAATAATAAAAATGAATGTCAAATTGTGTTGTTGAGCGCAAAATACGAGAACGGCTGGACCGGTTTGACAATTTTTTTTTTTTCGAAATGTACGTTATAGATGGAGGAAGGTTTCTGGAAAAGTCGCCCAAAAAATTGAAAAATTCGAGAAAACGCCTTTTTCCATGGGATTTTTGCATAAAAAGACCATAACTCACTATTCGAAGGATAGATATGCTTATTTTGTTCGTTATGGTCCTGGAGAAGGTTTTTATGCTACCCATTTTTATTTAACTCGCTGCAGCGCATAAACTTCTGTACCGTTCAACCGATCGCTATGAAAATTGGTAGATATTTGAAAACGGAGAATATTAAGAAGGGTCGTAAGTCACGTTAAATATCCGCAATTTCTTGGCTTCCCGACACTAATTAGCCACCCAGTATATTTCAGATGTAAGTTGGGATTCATTACATGATTGAAATCATTGGATTTCAACCCTGGCATATCTCACCACGTTTTTAATGTTTGGTTTTTTTTCAACAACTGAATGAATTTTGAAGCAACTGATGATGATATGTTGTATGTTTGATCATTTTCAATGAATTTCAACAACAAAAATTAGTGGCCATTTTGAACCGTCAAAAGACCTTTCTACGTCTTAAAAAAGGAGACTCACCAAGAATTTAGTTTTTCCGAGTTTGATGATGATGAACAGACATTCTAGATAAAAACTTTTCAACAAAAAATTAAAGCGACGAAATACGGAACTGAAAAGTAAAGAATAAAATGAACCTTCTTAACTAAGATCCTAAACTAATGTAAGTCACTAATTTTGAGTCGGCACCAAACAAACAAGCAAATGAATTAAAATTATGGCATCGAGTTGGGCGGTGACATTCTGATAATTTTTTTGAAGTAATTTAATGATCTTCGTTGATTGTTCGTTTGGCGCCGATTCAAAGTTACTTACATTAGTTTAGGAGCTTAGTTATTGAGACTAAGAAGGTTTATTTTATTTTTTACTTTCAGTTCCGTATTTCATCGTTTAATTTTAAAAGTTTTATTTAAATCTACTGATTACCAACTGCTTGTTTTTTTATTACTTCCAAAATACTTACTTACCCACCTTACTTCACCTATTACCAGTTAAATAATATTATTATCTACCTCTACTAGTTGTTTCAATTTTTTGTGTCTGAAATCTACTGATTACCAACTGCTTGTTTTTTTATTACTTCCAAAATACTTACTTACCCACCTTACTTCACCTATTACCAGTTAAATAATATTATTATCTACCTCTACTAGTTGTTGTAATATAAATTATTTTTGTTGTTCTGGTTAGTTTATCTCATTACTTTGTATATCATTCCTTCCTCTCATAGAATATAATGATTGTGATAATGACACTAGCGATCTGTTATTGTCAACTACATAATATGTGTGCCAATGTTCACAACTGAAAAATCAATTATCCCCTATTTTTCTACCCGTAAGGGTGGATAATTCCATTCGAAATTCAAATATGATCAACTATGAGGTATACCCTATCTGATAAAAAAAGAATCATCAAATCGAAGATCCCAGTACAAAGTTATGCCCGATAGAATCAGTTAACGGACCAGAATTCAGAGGGTGAGTGATCAATATCCTTCATTTTGCTACCCTTAGGGGTGGATTTCATCTTCCAAATCAAACGGGACCAATTCGAAGTAAACCTATCACTGAAAAAAGAATTATCGGAATCGGACGCCTCAGTAAAAAGTTATGCGTGATCATACATAAAAAAATGAAAAAAAAAATATATAGCGTTGACTAGAGAACCTCCTCCTTTTTGGTTTCGTCGGTTAATAACTAAAATAACTTTCACGAACAGGTTTCACATTGAGTACAAAGTAAGCGAATATTTGAGATAAAATTCAGAAAATATCCGTGAACCATATAGTTCTTATATCAATGGAGCAAAAACTATTGTGATAAAAAAAAATTGATAACAAATCATTTCGAAATCTGACTTATCAAGTTGGAATAGGACATGTTTAAACCTTCTGTGTTTCTTCTGGTATTGACGCTGTCTTGGTGGAAAATTTATATCATTCCCTTAAGAAGTCTTTTTGACAAAAGGGGTTTTTAATCAAGGATGATGTGGTTTCTGGAATCAAAAGTATGACCATTTTCTCCAGTATGTTTCACTAGAGCAGTGAGATTTTGGGCATTAAGTTATTTTGTGTCCCTATCGTGTTCAGATATGCGTTTTTTGTTTATCGGATGTTTGGCCAACGTAGCATTCTGTACAATTGTACAGTTAATTTTATTGACGACGTTTGATTGTAGATCAGTAGGGGTTGAAAAATCGCCAAACTAAAATTATAAATACTATTTTACGATACAGTTTACAATCAACAAAGAACCAGAATCAAAACAATTTTTAATGAATTACCTAGCGTACTTTGAATTATGTTTTTTTTTTGGTTCGTTGATAAGTTTCATTATACTCACTCAGTATGAGTTACATTGTTCAGTTCGAAAGTTTTTGGTGTAAAATGGTAACTGCAACCATCTGTCGATACGGATTTTTCCGGAAAGGTCAAATCTCCAACTGCAATCAGCGACTGTGTTTTCAAACATACCCAGCACATGAATATCAATGAAGTTGCGCCTCCTATCAGAGCACCCTGAAACATAATATTGTCTTTTCATAATTCGTTTTCAACGATGAAATTATATTTCCATATGGGCTCTGAAGATGAATGGCAAAACTTCGAAACGTCAAATCTGATGTTTTCATCACGAAGTCAATCTGAAGACAACGAAAAGCAGCAGAAAGAGGTATATAAATGAAGAATGGACAAGCTAATGACAACCTTTCCTTTCAAATCATAAGAAAAAAAGGAATTCCTGAAGAATAAGTTAGAAGATTGTGATATGCGTTTGGGGCAAGAATAGTATTCCATGACAAAAATAAAAAAAGGTGAAAATCCAAAAAAAGGAAATATATTTCAAAATTAAATGAACTGAATTTCTGGAAAAAATTGCTGGAAACGATTACTATTCTTATAAATAGAGTTTACCTTCGCATTAACCCATGGAAGTAGAATGCCCATTGTGGAAAGACCGAGGGATGGACCATTCGCTATTGAGCCAATATTGATGGTAAGCTGAAAAAACAAATGGTGATTTTTACCACTTATCAAGCTCATTAGTGTGGAAATGGTGAAATTGTCCATCCTTCCAATTCCATTAACAAATGAATTTTTGAATAAATTTTTGTTTTTTGATAAATTTTGAATAATATACCGGGTGATTCTCCAATGTGGCTCACCCCTATAACTGTTTAATTATAGGAGATAGAAAAACTAAATTTGGGGGTTGTGTATAGTTCAATTTACATTTTTTGACGTATTTACTTGCTTTGCCGTACTTGAAATGACCCCAACTTGCGATTTTTGAATGGGACATTCTATATATTTTTTCTCATTTCGATCGAGAATAACATTCTAAATCCAACAACACCTCACTTGTCAATATTTGACAAATAAAGTCATTTTTATTCCAATTTTTATTTTTCGATCTAGAATGCCATGGGTCGTGTAAATCGCTTCATTTTTCATCAAGTAAAATGGGAAAAATACGACTTTGAGGCTTATGACTTCACAGTCATTTCAAGAATTATTAAAAAGTCGCAAATATGAATTTTTTCAATTAACTTGATTTTTTCGAATGGAAAGGGGGTGGCTCGTAGGCTTTCTGTGAAAGATCATTTTCTTACGAATAATTTGATACCATACATAAGTCCTGTTATTCTAGTTATCCGTGACAAACAATTGAAGCTATTGCTAGGACTACCTGAACAAATATGCTGTCACTTTTAAAAATGTATTCGTTGCGTAGTTATAATTTCCTTCATATGTCTCGTTCATACAGGGTGACCAACTAAATACAACAAACAATATCTTAAAGAACTTTCTTGAAATCAGTAATCTGTCACAGTATAACTGCATCCATAATGATCATGGGAGAATACTCGACTTTGTACTATACAGTAGTAATGCTGAGTGCAGTGTCGAGAGATCATCTGATCCCTTAGTACCCGAAGACAAACATCACCCCGCCTTGAATGTTCATTGTAAATCGAATATGGCTCTTAATCTGAAAAGAAACTTCGCCGCCTCTCACAATAATGAGTACAACTTCAGGAGAGCAGATTTTGCCCGGTTGTACGACCTTATAGCTAATATTGACTGGACCTTTCTTGAAGCTTTCGATAGATCAAATGATGCTTGCTCTTACTTTTACGGAAAAATTTATAATGCATTGGATCAATGTGTACCCCTACGAACTGGTAACGTCAAGCGTAAATATCCGCCGTGGTTCGACAGGGAAATTATTCGTCTAATACGCCTCAAGGCTAAGCATTGGCGTTCATTCAAAAACAGCAGGGACATTGCTGACCGGGATGAATTCACTCGCTTGAGGGCACAGATCAAGGCTGACGTTGACAATTCGTACAGAAAGTATGTGAAATCTGCTGAAAATGACATAAAGGCAACCCAAATAAATTTTGGGCATTTATAAACAACAAAAAAGGATCAACTGGCATATCTGACAGAATGACCTACGAAGGACAATCTTGTGAAACTCCTCAGGACACTCTCAATAGCATTGCTGATTCTGTCTCCAAATCATACATTATTAGTACTCAAACCGAATTTAGTGATAGTGATCCGCATTCACAAGTCCTGGACACTCCCTATTTCGAAGAAAAGGAAGTGTTGGCAGCTTTGAAACAGCTGAAACCAAAATGACTACGGGTCCCGACAGCATCCCTGCACTAATGGTCAAGACTGCGCTTATGCCCTGGCTAATCCACTAACAAGCCTGATAAATATCTGCATCAAAACTAGTACCATCCCAGACCTATGGAAATTGTCTAAAGTTCGCCCAATTTATAAAAGGGGATAAGTCTGATGTTGAAAATTTCAGAGCCATATCAATAATATGTAATTTCGCTAAAGTGTTTGAAATCCTCCTATACAGCAGGTTATATCCTCATCTGAGCAATCAAATCTCATCACTTCAACATGGTTTCATGAAAGGTCGCTCGACAACCACCAACCTTCTCAACATCACTCAATACATTGCAGAGACTACTGATAGGAGATCCCAAACCGATGTCATTTATACGGACTTCTCGAAAGCGTTCGACAAACTTGATCATGGAATACTACTATCAAAACTGTACAGGTATGGCTTTTCTCAGACCCTCATCGAACTCTTCGTGTCATACCTCACTGACAGGCGACAGTATGTCATATTCAATGCTTCAAATCTATTGAATATGCATCTACCTCAGGTGTAACCTCAAGGAAGCAACCTTGGTCCACTCCTCTTCAACGCTTTCATAAATGACATAGTTGAGATCATTGACCTCAACTGCTTAATATACGCGGATGACCTAAAATTATTTTCTGAGATTAATGGGATAGAAGACTGTCTTCAATTGTCCCTTAACCTGAAACGCATTGAGCAATGGTGCTTCCGTAATAAGCTTCCTCTTAATGCAAGTAAATGTAATGTAATGACATTCACTTTGAGAAATCAACAACTTTTATATCAAGATTCAATCAACGACATTCCCCCCAACGGCCTATCACATACACCGATCTTGGTGTTATTTTCGACTCGAAATTATCTTTTGCCCTCATATTGAAGCCACTCTGTCTGCAGCAAACAGAATGTATGGATTCATTGCGCGTATCTCTAAAGATTTCTCCGACCCATCTACATCGAAAACCTTATACTATGCCTTCGTCAGATCAAAATTAGAATACGCATCTATAATCTGGAACCCACATCATCAGTTATATATAGAGAAGGTTGAATCGGTTCAGCGTCGCTTCCTTAAACTTCTCTCCTATAAAACGGACAACATATATCCACCAATTGGCTTTCCCCATGATGCATTGTTGGCTAGACACGCTATGAACAGCCTGAGCTGCCGTCGTGATTGTCACTCCACAATTTTCTTGTTCAAACTTATCAACAACCTAATTATTGACCCACATATTCTGCAAAAACTCAATTTCAATGTACCTAGACCATCGTCTAGAGTAGACAACACGTTTTATTTACCAACACCACGAACAGATATCTTAAAATAATCACCGCTGCAAAACATGTGTGTCAATTGTAATTCTGCAAGTTGTCAGATTGATATTTTTGACTGTTCAATCTCTGCGATTAAATCCTATTACTTTAGTTAATCTCGATATGTATTATTACTTTGTTAATTTGTTATTTTGTATTGTACTGTATTTGTAACTTATATTCCTGTTCTGTAGTTGGGTGTAACCTGTAGAACAGTGTATCAATAAATAAATAAATAAATAAATTTGATAGGAAAAATTATACTAGAAACGAGAAAATTGATATGTTGCTAATTTACGGAGAAGCAAAAAAGAATGCAACTGATGCAGCTCGAATTTATGCTCAGACATTCCCTAATCGTCGCCATCCCACTCGGCATTATTTTCCAAAACTGGAATGGAAAATGCGAAATGAACCAGAAGAAAATGCCAGTAAGTCGCAAATTAGTCCATCAAGGTTCCAAATTTTCAAAATGACTTCCTCCTTGATCACGGCAAAGTTAAACTTTTTCAATTGTTGCGCGCACCACATTGATTAGCTGTTCCGCAGTGATGTTCTGGAATGCCACCCTTACTTTATACTCCAGTTCTTCACGAGTAGCTGATGCTGATACACCTGATACACCTGATTTTTAATTGTTTCCCAGGGAAAAAAATCTAGTGGAGTAAAATCTGGTGATCTGGAATATGAAAAAGAAATAATACATTATGAAAAAATATGACAACTCAAGAATTTACCTGGCAGGCTACTGAATAGGTCCTTAAGTGCCAATCCACTTTTCTGGGAAGGTGTCATTCAGATGTTCTCTTACGACTTGAGAATTGTGAGGGGCGCTCCATCTTGTTGAAAATAGATATCAGCTTGGTTAGCCAGTGGCAAATTTTCAATGAAATCATCAATTTGATTTCTAAGGAACTGTAGATATCATTCCGCAGTAAGTTGTCCGTCGAAAATGATTGCCCCCAAAAGTTTTCCTCCGATAATACCTATCCAGCAATTGAAACCAAATCGCTCTTGAAAATTTCTTTCTTGCATCAGATGTAAATTTGTTTGAGACCAGTACCTTTTATTATTCCGATTGAACAGACCCAAGTTGGTGAATCGAGTTTCATCTGAATAAATAATTTTAAATAGAAAACGTTTATCTTATCTTCTCTGTTAATTAGTCAGAAACCAGTTGCAATAAATAAGTTGATCTTTGGTTGTGGTCGTTATCGTAAAGATGTTGGTCTAGTTGGTACTTGAATGATCGATAATTATAGCGGTGAATTCTCCAAACGGACGAATAACTTATATCACACTCGGAAACAATTTGGCGAATTGACAATTCACGCCTACTTCTTTTTCTTTACTGACGATGAAGTTATTGGCATTTTCTTCTGGTTCATTTCGCATTTTCCTCTCAAGTTTTGGAAAATAATGCCGAGTGGGATGGCGACGATTAGAGAATCTCTGAGCATAAATTCGAGCTGCATCAGTTGCATTCTTTTTTGCTTCTCCGTAAATTAGCAACACGTCAATTTTCTCGTTTCTAGTATAATTTTCCATATCAAATCATAAACTACGCAACAAATAAATTTTCAAAGGTGACAGCATATTCCTTAGCCTATTTGTTTAGGTAGTCCTATCAACAGCTTCAATTGTTTGTCACGGTTAACTAGAATAACAGGACTTTGTGCATTACTATACCGAATACGTATCATTTGTTATTAGGTATGATCACTTCTTGCAATTATAGTGAAAATAAAGTGAAAGTGTGTGGTATCAAATTATTCGTAAGAAAATTGATCTTTCACAAAAAGCCGACGAGCCACCCCCTGTCCATTCGAAAAAATCAAGTTTACTGGAAAAATTCATATTTGCGACTTTTAAATAATTTTTAAAACGACTGTGAAGTCATAAGCCTCAAAGTCGTATTTTTCCCATGTTACTTGATGAATGAAGCGATTTACAGATCCATGGCATTCTAGATCGAGAAATAAAAATGACTTTATTTGTCAAATATTGACAAGTGAGGTGTTGTTGGATTCAGAATGTCATTCACGATCGAAATAAGTAAAAATATATAGGATGTCCCATTTAAAAATAGAAAGTTGGGGTCATTTCCGTTCAAATGGGTAGTACGGCAAAGCAAGTAAGCATGTAAAAAAATGTAAATTGAACTATAATACACAACCCCAAATCAATAATAAAAAAGTTATAGGGGTGATCCACCTTAAAAATTACCCGGTATAATCCAAAACAATTTCAATATAGCAGAACATGTCTGAACACAGAAGGTTACCTGCAAAACTGCACCCAATTTTTCTACAACGAAAACGAGTCCGATACATATAGCACCAGTGATAACAACAGTTGATTTCATCAAATAAAACGAATGCTTCTCACTGATATTTTTATTGATGAAAGGTTTGTAGAAATCTTCAAGTACAACGGCTGCCATTGCATTGAGTCCTGTAGACAGCGAACTGAAAGTAAGAATAGCAGTAAATATTTCACAAACTAAAGGAAAATTATGGAAATAAGAATATTTCTCGTTACCTCAGTGCCGCGCTGAAAATCCCTGCTACGAATATTCCTGGTAGCCCTGGTATTTCCCCCAGAATTTCCATGACCAGAAGAGGGAGTAGTTGGTCTTTTTCCCGTGCCAACTGAAATATTACTATTATGAAAATAATATTTTTCCCTGGATGTTTCGTGACCTGATAATAGTAAATAGTAAATCTTGTTGTGGTGAGGTCTAAGAACTGAAAACCACTACTGATATTTTGCCGACGTTTCGATTCAGAACTCTTCTTCAGGGCCCACAATGAAAAATGGGAATATAAAACATGTACATGTATATGTTGATAGATTGAAATAGTGATAAAACAATATATATTTACAATAAAAAATACCAAAACACGTAGGTTATAGTATGTATAGAGAGGAGAGTGTAAGTAATTTCTGCTCCTTGAACAAGGGTTTGCAAAATACTCTAGGGCCAACTTTTGAAGAATGAACACTGTATTGAAGTGCTGTTGGTTGCAGGTGCCCCAGAGTGATATGCCATACCTTAGATGCGATTCAACTACAGCGTGGTACACAACTTTTGTGGTTACAATACCTAATTCATTCGACACCATTCGTAAAGCATAACATTCCAAAGCTAGTTTTTTGTTCAGTAATTTGATATGGTAATTGAAATTGAGGTTGCTGTCCAATGTGATTCCAAGAAATGTATTGTTTGTTTATTTGATATAACATTATTACCCAATGGAATGTCTGATAAGTTGCAATCAAATGATATGAGATTGGTTTTGTCTATATTGAGGGATAACAGATTGGAGTTGCACCACTCTCATGAGCTATTTTGTTGTGAAGGTTTGTTTCATTGATATCATGCCACATCATGGTTGTATCATCCGCAAAATTGTGAACATTCCATTAGATTTTATATAAGCCAGGTCGTTGAAATATAACAAAAACAGTACTGACCCTAGTACCGAGCCTTGGGGCACTCCGTGTCTGACAAAGCTAGTGTCTGATAGTGCGTCAGTTCTGACAACTTGGGTTCGTTGACTTAGATATGATTCGATCCAGTTGAGTCTTTGATTTCTGATACCATAGTGCTCGAGTTTGTGCAGCAGTATTTCGTGGTTTACACAATCGAAAGCTTCCGACAAGTCACAGAAAACTGCTGCACACACCTCCTTTAAGTTCAACCCAGAGTAAAGTATTTTCAGCAGTTGGAAGATGGCATCCACTGTACTCTTTTTGAACTGAAAGCCAAACTACTGAGGATTTTGTGGTCGGATATAAAATTCAGCAACCTAATTTTGACCAAGTTTTCTATGATTTCACCAAGAGTCGAAAGTTTGTTGGATATGAGTTGTCACCCGCCTTGTGAGGAGGGATCACAACATTTGCTTTTAGACTAGTAACTCCAGAGCAAAAATTGGCATATTTTCAAAAATTCTTATCGAGATGTTATCGTTGCCACAAGGAGTTTTTTTTATATGTTTTACTGTATCCATTAGCTTTATTGAATTAGTCTCATATAAAACAAATGTTTCAGTAATATTTATGATATTCATAAACGATAATGGATCTGGTGCTTTATCTGCAGTTTTTGACAGTTGGTCAGCTATGGAGCAATAAAATTCATTCAGAGTGTTGCCATCCAAAGTGATATTCTTTGCAGAGTAGGAGTTTGCCAACAAACTCATTTTATTTTTGTATCGGTGAAAGTGAGCACTATTGGGGTTCCTTATTTTCGCAGATTCTGTTGTGGAGTAAAACTTTTTGCTGATTTTACTACTTTTCTGTAAATACTTCCAAATTTATTGTTGTATCGGTGAAAGTGAGCACTATTGGTGAATTTTGTGATGTAAGATTTTTCATATTTTAGATATATATATATATATATATATATATATATATATATATATACATATATATATATATAGTGTGATAAGTTGTTTATTTATATTTATAATTGGCCCGCGTTGGTCGCCAATTGTTGTGCTTTATTAATATTTATATTATGGTAGATTTGTTTCAGTAGTTTCCTTTTTATTTAATAATTTAAAAATAAATACCCATCATAACAAAAACGACTATGTTGTCTTACCCTTTTTCAACACTCTCTTTACCTTATCCCAGCTCAGTCGGTACGCCTATGGAGTCTGACTCATCTCTATTTTCAACGGCAGGTTGAGTAGTACCAACTTGGTGCAAAGCTTGATGTCAAATATGCGGTTTTGTGGAAAAAATTATGGTTAGGTGTTCAACAGATAAACAAAGAATGCAGAAAAATCGTCAAAAAGTTGCTTTTATTGAAATAAATCCTTAAAATTGACCTACTCTGCGAAATCTAACTTATCTAACTAAAAACAGTAATTTGAGACGGTTAAAACTTGTTTATGTGTGATAAATACTTGTTAAATGAACGTTTGAATGTTATGAGAAGTCTGTGAGCATCGAAAAATCATTAAATGTTCAAAGGAAATGACACAAGTGATCAGATAACCAATATAAGTTTCAGGACCTGATACGTTGCAATATATTCAGTTCAGCTTTTGTAATACCTTGAAATTCTTCCTTTGTGGTGTACTCCTGCCTCTTGGAAGTGTTCGTGCTTACTGAAACATACAGCTACACTGCAAAAAGCACCTTTTGTTCCTGGGAATGGCATGGACTGGACTTTTAATAAGGTAAGTGGTTTCTTCTAGTTTGCTTATTTTTCCATTTTTATGTGAATCAGTTATATAGCGGTTTTAGATAGTTCTGCTCGTTTTTATCTTGATTTTTGTTATATTTTTCTCTCTAATTTGGTATTGTTACATTTCCTTTGGCAACCCACACATTTTGTTTTCTTTTCACAATTTAAGTATATTGCACTTTCTATATCACGTTTGTTATTCTAACTTATTCTAATGATTTTATTTACAATATCTAATTCAAACCTATATCTATGTACAATTTGGATAAAATTCATATTTGACAATTTCCTGTTTTCATAATTTTATATTTCATTATTTTCCTCATATTGTTTCTGACATCTCGCTGTTGGGTTTCCTCCTGATATGATTTCCATACAGGATGTTCCAACTTGTATATCATTTCATCTACTTGAGATCCAGAGTTTTTTCATGAATTTAAATTTCCATATTAGTTTTTTATTTGTGCAATTTGAATGTATTGTTGGTCACATACTTATGAAAAGAGAGATACTTCAGGTCTGACTTTTTGATACATATGCGTTGATTAGAACATGTTATAAGATTATAGAATGGTAAAAAGCATAGAAAAATTGTAAAACAAACATAGCATGAACCACGATAACTTAAATACCTAATAATAATAATGAATTGTCAGTTTCATTATTTTATAAACCTTTCCTAACATAACAATAGAAAAACAGGAAAAATATAAATTCCATGCGGACAAAGTCACAGGTATATAGGTGTATATATGTTATTACCATATAATTTCACATGTTTCATATTTCCATTTTTTACTATAGTGCCCTGAAGATGACTTTATAAAAGTCAAAACGTCGACGAAATATCGACGAGTTTCAGTCATTAGACCTCACCCCAACAAAGTTCACAATTTTAAATAATAATGATGGTTTTAAGAGCAACACAATGGAAATGATGCATGCAATTTCTACCAACTCACCGTTGTAGTAAGCGGATCGCAATCATGAAACATGGCATAGACGAGCAATCCACAGTAACAACAACATATCATCAGTATGACGATTCCGAAGAAAAATGCCCACAGTGCTCTGAAACATTTTTTTTGTAACAAGAAAATGGATGAATCTGGTATAACTCCACTAACCTTTCACCAGCTTTCAATGACGGCAGCGCCAGATACCTCTGTATCATGTTCTGATTGACACCTGTAGTCTGGACTGTGTACGCTGTACCGCCAATAACCAAGGCCCATATGGTATGTCTCACTAATGGATCTAAATCAAAACTATGTAAACATAAATCACCATCCACTGAGTCATATCGAAAAATGTAAATGAATGTTTCCAAATGACCAAAACCTTTGTCTTTACCCACAAAACTATCAAACCAGAACAGAATAGATGCCGCAATAGCAAACTTTCAAAACTTAATATCATACATCATGAGCAATAAGTTGCAATTTCTTTTTATGGTTTCCTTTCCTCGAGAAATGATCACCAGAATGTACTTACTTTGGACCTTCTAACCTCCCACTCTCCCAGTTACGTTGTAGAACAATTCCAGCACCACCAACGTCGATTGTGCCCTTGATTATAACCAGTACTAGAGCCCCAAACATAACTACCAACTGTATCACATCAGTCCACACGACTCCTTTGAGACCACCCTAAAATGTTGCTTTGGAAAAAATCAACCAATAAGGCTATTCACATGCAGATGAATTGAAAGACATGCAGAGCCAATGGTTTATAAGTGTTATGTTGTGTTTTTTTTGTAGTCTGGTCCTGGATGTAGGTTTTATTTCAAATTGAATTGTGTTCTATGAAGAAATTAAGCAAAGAGCGTATATCTCAGTAATTCAGAAATTATAGTAGCAAAGTCATGCTTTCACGAGAATAAATATTATATTTTCATATCGGGATCAAGCGCCAGTTGAATTACTACAGTGTAACGAAGTTTATCGGCGGATTTTATCATCTGGAGGCATTAGACAATTAACGATTTTTTCGTCATGGGTCGTCTCGCGTTAAGGAATTTTTGTTGAGTCGGGGAATTTACATAAAGACACAACTGGACTTCGGACATCAATATACACGATGAGACCACTACTAAAAGTAATTCCAGGATAGCGTCTCACGTTTACCAAAAAGGACAGTCAATCTCGGGGGTTCGAGAGAGTCGTTTGCAGGTGGCCCTGTCAGCCAAGGGCCACTGGCCACTGAGGGCCAATGGATAAGTTTTATTCGAAATAATGATCTACGTAAGATATTTTTTTTCAATTTTCGGAAGTAATTGGGTCGATATTTTACTTTGAGTGACTTTTCGGAAGCTAAAATATATATCACACTAGCTGATACGACATACGCTGTCCTAAATTCCTATGTTCCCTATAATGTTTTTCCTGGAAACTCTCGTCCGCGTAGAATTTCTTCTTTCCAATATTTTTCTTTGTGTTGTCCCATCTAGGTTATGCTTTCCTGTTATCCTGTTCTCCCGTTATGCCGTTTTCCCGTTTGCCCGTTATTCCGATTTCCCGTTATCTCCTTCACCCGTTTTTTCGTTATCCAGTTACCTCGTTATCCCGTTTTCCTTCCTTTTCCTTATCCCGTTTTTCCGTTATCCATTTTCCAGTTTTCCCGTTATCCCGTTTTTCCCTTATCCCGTTATCCCTTTATTCCCGTTATCCCGTATTCCCATTACAGGTGCATATATATATATATATATATGCATATATGTATATATTTATATATATATATGTTTTTTCGTAGATATAGGTATATATATATATATATATATATATATATATATATATATTCCTGAAAACTTTTCCACGACCAAAGAATTACGCATATCTATCGCTCGAATCATGACTATTACAAACAACAAATAATGTTTTGTGTTTGATTTGGGTGTTAAAATAAAATAAAACTGATTTTTGTGTGGACACGCCCGGGGTTCGAACCCGGACCCTTGGAGTTACAAAGCACACGCTCCAATCACTGAGCTACTCGGACCTTTTAGCCGATAATCCTTTTGTTGGCTAAAGGGCAGACATCCTCAGAGGCGAATAATAAAATGGATTGCAATGCGTACAATCTTTGTTCCTTTTGTACAGAATCTGAGCACTGCTCTTATTACAGTTGTCAAGCCAGGGAGATTCCACTTATTAATCTTACAGCTAGGTGCTTAAGAGTAGGGTGATTACCGAAAAAAATTGGTTGTTATCATAGCAGCATTTCAATATGCAAGCATCTGTTTGGCTTAAAATCAACAGGTATAACATTTTCGAGGTTATTTCCTAGACGAAAATCAACGATTCAATACAAGATTTGATGGGCTCAGAGGTAGGAGCGTCATTTTTGTACTCAGTGCTTTCCACCTGATGTGGGTTCGATTTATCATTGTCGGTGAAACATATTTCAAGACGCCAAGAATGACTTCGGGTCCCACTATAATAGATAAGGCACCCGTGATCCTAACTCGAACAAATGTTTATTGAAGCTTCTGAGGATTGGTAATAAAACTAAAAATAATGTTAAAACACTATAACTATCTTTCATGTCTAAATTTCCACACTTGACTTTTTCGGCGGCATAACTTTTCTGCGTTAAATTGCATAGGAAGGAGAAATACACTTTAATATTCCTCACCACATCTCAACGAACATTTGAACATATCTTTCATTATTTTCAAATATTAGATGGCAACCAATGAGTTACATGAGTATAATAGCATGCATAGAAAAACTACTTTAGAATATTTAAAAAAACATACCATTGAAGTATAAAATATGCAGAAAATACAAACTATCGGAGTGATGAGATGAACGTTGACTCCAGTTACTGAAAAATAAATAATTTGTATCGCTCTCCCAATAATACGAAAAACAAAACGCAATTAACTGAGAAATCAACGAATCCAACAGGTCACATGATAAAAATACTAATATCAGTAATTTGTTGCGCCAAAGCGTAGGAAAAAAAAAATACGGTTGTGAGAGCTGGTCTCATTCGTTTTTTTTTTGCTTTTGATTGATATACAATATTTCATCAGGACAGTTCAATTGAAATATATGGGGAAATAAAAAAAAAAAAAAAATAATTGAATGGAATTCACTTACGATTAAAGTTTTAATAATCTATTAGTTATTATGCATTAGGAATATGTTAAACTGATTTCAACAATGTTATACAATTCATCCACATCTATCCCAAGTGAAAAAATAAATAAAAAAAATAGTATTATACACTAATCTCAATTCTTGAAAAAGATATATTTATACATCCTTCTACTGATAAAAATGAATGAATTTTCCAGAAAATATAATTTTCGTTATACTTTTATTTCATTATTTTGTCTATTGTATTAACACTATTTGATTTTCACCCCAAATATTTAATATATATATATATATATATATATATATATATATATATATATATATATAATATTTAAACCCCAAATACAATGGAAAATTATATAAACATTTTGAATGACCAATCATTATATTAAAAAGTTCACCAACTTCACGAGCTATCCAAACAAAGCATTACGTCGCATTTTTTTTCTAATGCCAAAACATGCAAAATGTTTATAAAACATGTTCCTATTCTCTGCCGGAGTAAAAGTACCGGCGATAAAGTTTGAAGATACAGAACGCATCAACTCCAATTTCGAAACGTCATGCATGTATGGTTATAAAATGTTATCGTAAATATGTACCTTGATTAAATGCGAGAGCAGGAACATAAATGACTAGTGGTAACCATGACAACATCTTGATAGTAAATAGTACAGATCCGAAAAGTCGAACTTTTTTGTCGAACCTTCTTTCGTGATACTGGAAGTGAAAAATAAAATAAAAGGGCAAATTATCACATGGAAATGTGACAAAAAAGATCAGTTGCAGATTGTATCACATCTGATTATATGTTCAATCTGTAAATATTTTCAAAGAAATCAAACCTTCCAATCATAATAAATATATACAATGTTTGACCAATTTCTGAATAAAAACATGGGAAAAACTGGAAATTCCGCGTGGAAGAAGTCGCGGGTACCAGCTGATATATATATATATATATATATATATATATATATATATATATATATAATATATGTCTGCCAAAATCTTGGAACCATATGGGATTTGTTTTTATTAATAGTTTCTCAGAAAATTTCATTCATTATAAAAGTTGGTGCATTCAATGACTAAATACGCGCATAGCAGTTATTATCAGATTGACCTCTTTTTCAAGGATCCTGGCTTCATTTCATTACCTTTCCATTACTGTTTTTTTGAACTCATCTTCAAGATTTTATTAGATCAGTTAATTGCTTTGAAAGACAATTTATGCTAATTTAGTAATTTACTACGAAAAAATTATTGTTGACAATTGCCATTAAAAATTGAGGCAAACTCATTAGGTAGTTATTGAAATCAGTAATTGGTAGACCAAACTGGATAACTGGGAATATCTTTCAATTGCAAACAACTTTTTGCGAAACCATTTTCCGATATTTTCCATGGTAATGTCACTTTACTCTATAGTGAATTTAGAATATCGCTCGATTCTCGCTTAGCCGCACGCCACTGATAATAACGGCTATGCGCGTACTTAGTCTAATCGATTGCACCAACTTTCATAAAAAATAAAATTTTCTGAAAAACTAATATTGAAAAAAATTCCCATATGGCCAAGATTTTGGCGGACCCTGTATATACAGTGTCCCTCATTGTTGGCTACATATGAGAATTGCAAATTTCTGAAAAACTCTGAAAACTAAAAAATCCGTTACGACTTATATCACGGTACCTCAGATTTGGCGGGAATTTAAAAGAAGTTGTCTGTGGTGCCGAAAAATGGGTCAAATTGACAAGATATCGAAAAAATTTATCGAGAAAATGTGTTTAGAATCCAAAGGCGACCTCATGTACCAATTTTGAATCAGATTGAAGAACAAATCAAAAATACCATTTTATTTCTCCACCCTTATTAAGAAACATTATACATTCTTGTTATATCTGGAAACAGCTTTAATAACTGGATAGAATGGCGACCGTTGAATATGATTTCAATCGTTGGATTTGCGGTCGACGTTTCGAAACTTTATTGTTTCATTCTCAAGGCTCTGAAGTACAAAAACAAGAACATTCAATTAAAATGAGATTCTAGAATATTTTTTTTTATAAAAACAGAATCAATTAAGTAAAATAACATCGTTAAAAAAAACAATATTCAAAAACACTTCGAACACATTACAGAAAACAACAATGATGAGTACTTACATTAAGGATGGCTTTCCGAATTTAAAAATGGTGAAATAACTAATTTCGACATAAAATATAAATAGATACTCAAGTTCATGAAATACGTTAACACAGACATGAAGTAAAGGAACAACTGAACGGTCGGTGAATCATGTTTTTATAATGTAAAAAAGGCTCATGAAAGAAATGAGTATTGGAATCGGAAAAAGCCGTTCAATAAAGATCTAGGATTAATATTTGGTCTTTTCTATTAGATTGAAATATGAAGTGTGTAGGTTTTCAATATCGGACCTTTTGTTAACACATTTTGTTCCATGTTTTGTTATTTCGATCATTTCGTTCAAGAGTCTTTTTTTTAAATCGTCTGTTATCCTATAATACTGGCTGAATTAAAGTCGAAAGTATGAAGTGATGATTTACAGGCTAGTGGGGTTTTTGATAGTTTTAAGCGGGTTGTGTATATTTTTACAATCCCTCATGTGTTCAGTCAGCCTCTGCTTTAGATACCTCCCCGTTTGTCCTATATACACCTTCTCACACTCAGCACATGGTATTTTATAGATAATATTAGATTTTAGTTCTTTTGGTGTTTTAGTTTTGAGTTTCGTGAAAAAATAGATACCATTGAACATCAAATATTTCAAATTACCGCACGTGGCAGGTCTAACACCTCAACTTTGAAGGTTTTAGAAAATGAAAATCTTAAAGTCAGCATGAAATGTGAAAACACAATCAAAAAACATTTTTTCACGAAACTCAAAACTAAAATACCAAAAGAACTAAAATCTAATATTATCTATAAAATACCATGTGCTGAGTCTGATGAGGTGTATTTAGGACAAACGGGGAGGTATCTAAAGCAGAGGCTGACTGAACACATGAGGGATTGTAAAAATATACACAACCCGCTTAAAACTACCAAAAACCCCACTAGCCTTGCAGAGCACTGTAAATCATCACTTCTCACTTTCGACTTCAATTCAGCCAGTATTATAGGACAACAGACGATTTAAAAAAAAAAGACTCTTGAACGAAATGATCGAAATAACAAAACATGGAACAAAATGTGTTGACAAAAGGTCCGATATTGAAAACGTACACACTTCGTATTTCAATCTAATAGAAAAAACCAAACATTAATCCTAGATCTTAATTGAACGGCTTTTTCCGATTCAATACTCATTTCTTTCATGAGCCTTTTTACATTATAAAAACATGATTCACCGACCGTTCAGTTGTTCCTTTACTTCATGACAGTGTTAACGTCTTTCATGAACCTGAGTATCTATTTATATTTTATGTCGAAATTATTTATTTCACCCTTTTTAAACTCGGAAAGCCATCCTAAATGTAAGTACTCATCATTGCTGTTTTCTGTAATGTGTTTTTAAATATTGTTTTTCTTAACGATGTTATCGGAACGTAGTTCCTTATCGCGCGTTGCGAAAGAGGGCTAGACGGAATAAATTAAGACCAAAAGTTGTAACGAGACTTTCGCTATGGTTTTAAGCCGGGCGGCGTGCGCGTGTTTCTCTGTCTGTCTCTCTCTCTCTCTCTCTCTCTCTCTCATAGAAAGCAAGCCAGTTATTTTCGTTTCGTCTTTCTATTTCACATTGAACAGTGTGGTGTCGCGACGATTATTTTTGTTGAGTGTATACAGGTTTTTTGTACATAATAAATAATAAAAAATAATAACAATAATGAATCCTGACAGTGTTTCTGCACAAGTTCCGGATATTGCTGATGGAGTTAGGTAAGTAGAGATTTTATACAGATAATAATAAATGCTTATGTATTTTTAGCAAGTACGCATTATAACCTCTCTTGACTATTGTGCTAACCAAGTCATATGCGTTATAATCTCCCCATTATTGTGTGTTTAGCAAGTGTACGCGTCATAACTTTAATAAATTTAAAAGCAATAGTATATTAAAGTATAAGTGGATAAAAAGGGCTTTAAAACACGCGCGATTTTTCGAGCACGACGGCGCAGCCGGAGTCCTCGAAATAGAGCAAGTGTTTTTAAGACCAGTTATCCACGAATACTTTACGTTATTTTTTTTTATTGGTGCACTTTGAAATCATATATACTGGTATTATTACTACAAAAAATAGAAATAAGAACTAATATTGCAAAAGGGTTGAATTCGTGATGTGACATCAGTTTACCTTTCGTTGTCATGGAAATGAGAAAAACATTCATTTGAAATTTGTTACCAAAGATCAATATTTGTTGTCACCAGAGCTCAAAAATAAATTATTCTAATATCGATTTTTTGAATAGTGAGGCAGAATTGCGGTTAATACCGCGAAAATCCAGTGATATATATAAAAAAGAATATGAAAAGTTCATCAAATGGATGGAGGAGCACATATGAATGAACGAATTGTGGGTAATATATTATTTGACGTTACAAGGTACTCCTGTCAGATCAATAATAAAAAATTTGTCATTTAGACTTCACGTTTCTCGATTTGTTGATGTTGTCATGGTTACCTTTAAAAAACGCGCGTTTTTTAAAGTTCGATTTAAACACGCTGAGGCGTGCTTTAAATGGGTAAAAAGGGGCACCAATAAAAAAATAGTATATTAAAGTATAAGTGGATAAAAAGGGCTTTAAAACACGCGCGATTTTTCGAGCACGACGGCGCAGCCGGAGTGCTCGAAATAAACAGTGTTTTAAGACCAGTTATCCACGAATACTACGTTATTTTTTATTGGTGCACTTTAATCATATATAATGGTATTATTACTACAAAAATAGAAATAAGAACTAATAATGCAAGAAGGTTGAATTCGTGATGTGACATCAGTATACCTTTCGTTGTCATGGAAATGAGAAAAACATTCATTTGCAATTTGTTACCAAAGATCAATATTTGTTGTCACCAGAGCTCAAAAATGAATGATTCTAATATCGATTTTTTTGAATAGTGAGGCAGAATCGCGGTTAATACCGCGAAAATCCAGTGATATATATAAAAAAAATATGAAAAGTTCATCAAATGGATGGAGGAGCACATATAAATGAACGAATTGTGAGTAATATGTTATTTGACGTTACACGGTACTCCTGTCAGATCAATAATCAAAAATTTGTCATTTAGACTTCACGTTTCTCGATTTGTTGATGTTGTCATGGTTACCTTTAAAAAACGCGCGTTTTTTAAAGTTCGATTTAAACACGCTGAGGCGTGCTTTAAATGGGTAAAAAGGGGCACCAATAAAAAAAAATATATTTTAATATTACAATATCAATGCGTATGTATTTAGCAAGCCGTGCGTGTTCTAACCTATACGCTGTTGTGTTTACGAAGTCGAGAGAGTATATATATATATATATATATACACACTCTGTTGTGTTTACAAAGTCCCGCGCATCTATGACGTGTACGAAAGAATAGACAGACAGAGTGCATATATATATATATATATATATATATATAGAAAATATTATTATAACTTAAAAAACAAATTTTTTTATCACAATTCCTTCACTAATTAATCGAAAGGAACTTCCCTTGACACCTCTCAAGTATTTTTTACTTAATTTATTCTGTTTTTATAAAAAAAAAACATTCTAGAATCTCATTTTAATTGTATGTTCTTGTTTTTGTACTTCAGAGTCTTGAGAATGAAACAATAAAGTTTCGAAACGTCGACAATTTAAAAATTGGTTTTCTTCAACATTTCGACCGAATTCCCGCAAATCCAACGATTGAAAGCTTTAATAACCTAAATCACATAAGTTTGGTTCAAAACTAATCAAATATTTCCGGTATAAACATTGTGAGGGAGATTAATTTAAAAAGATTGTCACTAGGGCCCAAATTGATGCACATGAGCTTATTCAGTATTCTCAACCCGAAAATAAATTTTAACCAACTAATATTTGTAATTAAAACTTAATACATTATTTATCCTTGCTAAATTTAATATTGGTTACCTGAAAAGCAATGTTTATAAACAACGCCCATTTCAAATGTAGGATATTTAGAAATTTGTATACGGAATTGTGCAGCACTGATCAACAGAACTATGTTGAAAAATGATCGCCGCGAAATGTTTTCCAGAACAATTATGTGTATGAGGCGCAAAGGTGGTCACGTAGAATATTGAAAATGTGTACATTGTTTTTTTATTTTTCCACGTTTACCTAAACAATACTAATTTCAATTAGGATAAATAATTCATTATTAAGTTTCAATTAGAAATATCAGTTCAATATACAGGGCATGACTACACCTAGTGACCAGACTAAATCGTGTTTTCATAATTATTCTTCCGCAAAATGTCTATTCCACAAATATCTGGATTAGTTTCAACCCAAACTTATGGATTTAGGTTATTAAAGCTGTTTCTAGATAAATCAATAATGTATAATGTTTCTTAGTAAGGGTAGGAATAAAATGGTATTTAATTTTTTTTTCAATCTGATTCAAAATCGGTACATAAGGTCCTCGTTGGAATCCAAACACATTTAATTCAATAAATTTTTTCGATATCTTGTCAATTTGACCCCTTTTTCGGCAACTTTTTTTGAAATTCTGCCAAATCCGAGGTCACGTGATATAAGTCGCAACGGATTTTTTAGTTGTCAGACATGCAGAAACGAACCGCCATTAGAGTTCTTCAGGAATTTCAGTAACACATTTTTTTCTCATATGTAGCCAACTCCATGACGAACACTGTATATACAGTATCGGAAAGTTTATGTTGAGAGAGCATTACAATTTCTCCTCGACTCGCTCGAAAAAGGGATATTTACGTCACGACACAGAGATAGGAGAATCAGGCGGTCCGCTCAGGACGTCAGTATCAATCAGTGTTGTTCCTGCTATTACAATTGTAACAGATCTATTACTAAAAATTGTATTTGTTACGCTATTACGCCTTTTACGAAATCTGCAAAAATCTATTACTTTTTGCTTTTGTCTTGACTGCAGTTTGATTGAGCTCACACTGCCATCTATTAATTAAGTAATATTAAATTGTATGACTGTTTTGCTTCTAACGCCGAGTTCACAAGCTGGCTCTTAACTACTGAGCTGTACGGCGTACTGTTTTCTGATTGGTTGTTCAATGACATGGAATGAGGAATGAAAAGTTATCCTTCAGCAGCCAATCAGAACCCGATAACCCGTGCTGTTTTATGCGAGTAATATTGGGGAATCACAGAAACTGGTTCAATTTTCTATTTCCATGCGATTGAATGAATCAAATAATCAAATTATTCAAATTGGAAAGCTGAGTTGATACTTTGGGACGAAACTTGAGAAAAACGTTTAAATTATGTTCAAAATGGATAGATATGAATCCATTTATAATTTTAAGGTAGGTATTTCATAAATATCTCTTTTACTTTCTCTCCAGATTTGTAATCAAACTGACATCTGAGAAGAAATCAGACGAAAACATCCCTTCGGTTTCGGGATCAAGTGTTATATCTCGAGTTGAGATGGATTGTGAAGATGATAGGCAATCTGATAGGGATAGGTCCAGTGATGAATCTGATGATGAATCCATTGATGCGCCCACCCCCTCCAAAAAAGAATCAGCTATAAACAAAAATTCACTGAAAAATGGTTGCAAAGTGATCCTACAATGAAGGAATGGCTAGTGAAATCTAAAAAACAAATGATGTGCCTTGTGTGTAATAAAGAACTCTCTGGTGGGATCACCCACATCAAAAGACATAGTAATTCAAAATTTAGTCAAATGTTCGAGCATTCTCTTGTCAAAAATCACTCTGGATACACGTGTTAGCAATAATATAGACAGAAAACATTAAAGTTGATGTCATGGAACATGAAAATTGCCACAGGTCAGTTTGTTGTTAGTACTCCGAGACGTAAGTGTCTCCGATAAGTGAGCTGACCAAATGCACCTGAAAGAAGTAACGACCAATAACTAGGAAGAAGGAAACTGAAAGGAAGTGTATCATGTATCCTATCCTATATTCCTTAATATTCTTTAATGTTGCCTGTTTCCTCTTTAATTCAAAAAATCTACTTGTTTTATATGTAATTAGTCGGTTAAAATATAAGAAAAAAATGTAATGGTTTTATTACTAAATGATAAATCTGTTACAATTCTGTTATATTTTTTGAAAATTTTCTATTACGAATAAGAACCCCAGAGGAACAACACTGAGTATCATACCAGCAGCAGTCGGGAGAATGTGCAATGGAGAAGAATTATTGACGATAATTTCACTTCAGATAATTTGAACAAATTAAACTGAATCATTGATTCAATTTAATCTGTAGGACGACAGGTAGATAAAATAACTATAGTGACGTGGTGGTCGCGAAAACAAAAGAAATTCTCAAACATAAACAAAAGCAAACGATATTTCTGTAAGACAATAAAAACAAAAACTTATTTCTAACAGAAAAACAATTATTTCTTGAATGGAGAGAAGAAAAATATTTACAAGAAAAGATAAACCAAATTAAATATTTTGTGTACGGAATTATTTTATTAAATGTTCGAACAAACCACCATTTTGGGCCAAACAATAGCCGAATCTATTGTACTTTCTCTGCGGTTGTGTAAATAGGCGGCATGTTTCAAAAGGTGATAATTGTCACGATCTTGTGTTTTCGCAACCACGGCTCGGCAAGCTGTGCGCTGTGTCGCATTGCCACGTGGTCAGTTAATGCGTCGGGTGGGGTAACAGGAGGGGCGCACAGTAGTGCGTCTCTCTTGTTTATGTGGTATCATCATATCATTGCGTTCCTTGTTGCTCGTGTAGATTTCTGTCTATACCCCAGATAAAATGTTTCCGATACTGTGTATGTATTGTCGCTTACAGTTATCTGATTGGTTTTGTCATATGAGATATTCCCGTTCAACTGCCAATCAGAAAACAGTACGCCGTAAGTCAAAACTTGGAAAATCAGAAACTCAAACCTCGTAAGTCGACGTCAGTGTCAGCCCCTGGAACACAGGCAAATAAACTGATCGCATCAGAAGTGTGGCCAAAAAGAAACCTCCTAGAATATAGGCGTATTGAATTCCATAGACGTAGATCTCCGTAGGGATGCCTAGTAAAGAGATTCCACTGACCCAACTGTAAAAAAAATTATAATCATGGTCTCGAAACCGACTTTCTCTTGATCTTCAAAAATCATATGGAATTTTATGATCAAATTTGCTATTAATAATAGTGAAAATGGGGTTGATAATATTTGAGTAGAAGGAAAATTCCTGCATTTCAGACGAATCCTGCTCGAAGGTAGTTTTTTCCATAATTTAAAAATTTGTCTGAAATGCCACGATTTTCATTTACTCATATACAGGGTGTTAATTGAGTACGTTTTCAAACTTTGGGAGGTGATTCTTTTCAAATTTTTTTTTCGCTGCGACTGACAGATTATGAGAAAGGAATATTCATATACGGTTTAGAAGCTATAATGAAAAAATGAATGCAAACATTTTCCAGTATTGCATAACGTAATAAAATTTGAAAATAAAACATTTTCATTTGGCAAAATATTTTTTCAGAATTAGAAAAATCCACGATGAAAAATGAAGTTAATTTCTGTGATATCTAACAAAAAACAACTACTTCCCCGCCACTGCGGCACGCTGGATATTGAACTACATCTGCTAGATATTGGGAAAACCCTAACTCACAACCTGAACATTCTGATAGTATAAATTTGCATTTCCATTCAGATATTTGATTGAAAATATTTTTATTCAGTTTTGATAGAAAACTCATATATATTTAAGAAAATAAGTACACAAAGTCTTCACCAAGGATTCAATATTAATTGGAACACAATTGGTAGACCGCAGGCGAAAAACAACTACTTTCCTAGGAAATACCACGCAGAACGTTGAATGATATTCACCTGACAATCCATGCAAACATTCCATATAAATGGATATTGTTCGCAAATGTTTCTTTCTGATAAGCTCGATTATGTTCAATTTATGTCGTGTCCGCCTAACAATCCGCATACCGGTTTTAGGCTTTTCGGCCCTCATCAGTACGGAGTAGTCACCAGCCAGAGATCCGGAGAGCTCTGGCCGAAGCGAGACACAACACAAATTAAATCACTGATCTGAATGATGATCTGAATTCTGATGGTGTTGTGGATTTTTCCGGGTTTTCCTTCAAGTGAAACAACAAATGCGCATTCACTTCGAGTCCCGGGCTTCAATCAAAATTTGCATCTCGAAATTAATTTATATTCAACGCTTTTGTTTTTTATATGTATGTATTATTCTCAATAAATCATTTTATTATATATAAATATATTTTATATATATATATATATATATATACAGTGACCGGCAGAAAGTACACATCATATGGGAATTTTTTTTAATATAATATTTTGACGAATGTCGATACATGCAATCGCTTTTGCATCAAAAGAAACCCCAGAAGATGTTGTACAGTGCCGTTTGTCTTTTCTTTTTTGGCGGGAAATTTAAAAAATTTAAAAATTATGTCCCAAAACACACTTATTTGGAAAAATATTGAAAAATGTTAATTGGAAAAGTTGTTTAGAACGACATTTTATAGCTTTGTACAAGTTTTGAAAGAAATCTGAGATAAAAAAATAAAAATCAATTTTTGCCATAAAAAAAATCAATTTGGAAAAATACATTTCTGGCAAAGAAACTCATTAGTAAAGCCCAAGAGTAATATTTTGAATAATATTTTGTAAATATCCACCAGCTACTTCTATTTTATTCGAAGAAAATTTTAAATCTGTGGATTTGCCATGTGTTCAGCTGCTTCATAAGAGGTCACAGAAATATCTTCAGGACATTATAATCCCGATACTCTTTATTAATGACAAAGAACCATGTACCTACAGAATTTCAATATGAATTTTTTATCAGAACAAAAAATTGATTGATTTTATAATAAAATTAGAAGCTGAAATAATTATAAACCAAACAATTTAATGCATACTCGAAAGTTTGTAATCAATTTATTATTTGTTTGAATAAAAAATTCAATTTGAAATTATGTAGATACAAGGACCTTCATTAATAATGAACAGTATCGGGATTTTAATGTCCTGGAGATATTTCAGTGACCTCTTATGGAGCAGCTGAATACATGGCAAATCCATAGATTTCAATTTTTTTCCGAATAAAATAGAAGTAGTTGCGAATATTTACAAAATATCATTTGAAATATTACTGATGGCCTAACTAATGGGTTTCTTTGTCTAAAATGTATTTTTCCAAATTGAAATTTTTATTATGGCAAAAAAGTTATTTTTATTTTTTCATCTCAGTTTTTTTTCCAAACTTGTACATAGCTATAAAATGTCGTTCTGAACAACTTTTCCAAATAACATTTTTCAATATTTTACCAAATAAGTGTGTTTTGAGACATAATTTTTAAATTTTTTAAATTTTCCGCCAAACAAGAAAAGACGAACGGCACTGTACAACGTCTTTTGGGGTTGCTTTTGATGCAGAAGCGATTGCACATATCGATATTCGTCAAAATTTATTAATAAAAGAATTTTGATGCGTACTTTCTGCGTCACTGTATATAATATATATATATATATATATATATATATATATATATATATATATTTCTTTATTTTTTTGACCATATATATATTTTTTTCAATTTCTTGGAATAAAGATCTGATTCAGTCAATTTATATAATTTCTCTTAACTACGTTTCGTCATGGTATTTGTCATCATCAGGTTGAAGAACTTAAATAAAAATATGGAGTTTGAGACATATTTAACTTAACACAATATTGAAATGTATGGTTGTGTGTGTGTGTGTGTGTATGTTATGTTTTAATAATCTCGATAAACAACGTTGGTCGGTTGCCTACCAACGTGTAGTATGTGTGGGTATTCGGAACAACTATGATGTCTATGATTTTTGTTCTGAATATTATGAAACTATACAGAAATATGTTTTTTACAACCATAGTCCGAAATACGCTTCTCTGCATAGTTTTACGTTCGCAAAATACTAGAAATATGACATAAGTAAGCCGGAAAGCGCCATTTCTGTGAATTTTTTTATTTTTTCAATTAGATTCCGCTCTGTATAATTATGAGTTCTGTGGGTACACCTGTTAACGTCCATAGAACGAAGGAAACAAAATATTGTTCTTGAAGATCAAAGCACCACCGTGTACTTTCAATTCTGTGTTGCTAGGTGTTGCGTGCTACAAATGGTAGCCTTCTGGCCAATCTCACGAACTGTATAAAGAAACAAGTTGCCTACCTTGCTAAGAGTGACATCGCTATTGGCACGACGCCCATGGATCTACTCGCTACTAGATAATCCTGTGAAGTCTGGGATTTTCTGCAAATTCCGAAAAACATTCCGACGAACACACATATTCCCAACACGAAGATGAACATGACGTAGTCTACCCATCCGAAACGTTGCATAGATCTGCCCAATTCGGAAACATCCATGATGGTTGAGGTATAACTGGTTTGCGACATTTAGCATGTGATATTGGGAGAAATCCGAAACGAATTCTGGAATGCAAAAACAGGAAACGTCAAGTTATGAATCTAGGAAACGCCTAGAAATCATTACCAATATATATATATATATATATATATATATATGTATATATATATATATATATAGAGAGAGAGAAAAGAGAAATTTGTTACGAATCCGAGAGAGCCCACCATCCGCCAACAGGTGTTTCATGGTTTCCCAATCATCAGGACGGCTTGTGGCCTCTTTCAAATTCGTATCAAATATATCATAGTGGTAATACCTACCGGCAAGTACAAAAATGTGAAAAGCATCAAATTATAGATAGTGATACCTATAATCTGTGTGTTGAAGCTTAGACCTGTTGTCGTGGAATTTTAATGACACGAAATTTTGTGCATATTAATAGGCCACCAACAGATGTCAGCAAAGGCCAATCCACGACACCAATAGTCGTACTCCTAGTGCGTTCTGAGTAACGCAAAACGAATAACGAGAATAAGAGAAATTTGTTACGAATCCAAGAGAGCCCACCATCCGCCAACAGCTGTTTCATGGTTTTCCAATCATCAGGACGGCTTGTGGTCTCTTTCAAATTAGTATCAAATATCTCATAGTGTTAATACCTTCCGGCAAGTACAAAAATGTGAAAAGCATCAAATTATAGATAGTGACCTTAGTTGAAGCTTAGACCTGTTATCGTGGAATTTTAATTGCACGAAATTTATTTCGTGCACATTAACATATATATATATATATATATATATATATATATATATATATATATATATATATATATATCTTGTTATATAATAATAATTTAACAAATTATTTTGTTATTACTTCTCACCACGTTTAGTGTGCCAATTTGTTATGTATTGATAAATTGAATAATAATAGTTGTTGTTAAATATGAAGATTGCTAATAGTTTTTGCTATTCTTTGTGAGCCAAATTGATATTATATAGATAGATATTTTCGCCCTGTATATGTATTGTATGCTGTAATAATAATTGCTAGCGAACGTCACTGTTCTCTCGTCACGCTGCTGCCAATTGTTATCACTTTTCTCACCACGACTAAGCAACAGTTGGTACGCCTCTTACCTCAGATAGCCGGTTCAGGCAATAGAGCCACTAGCCACTGCTGTCTAATTTCAGTTTATTCGATGGTCATTGTTATGATTGTTGATCATTGTAAGAAAACAAACAACAAAGTATCAAAAAGCAATTATTTCATTTATTCAGGAAGACTTCATTTTACCTGGCCTACAAGAAATAACTTATACTAATGTGAATCTACAAATATTCACGGACAATCATTTAAATCAAATCATGGATAGATAGACAGAACCTCACTTCTTTCTTGAGAGTGAATTTTTCTTTTATGGTTCAAAATAAAGTGAAATAAAGTTCTTCAGATGTGAGATACGTTATTTGTGGTATTGTTCATGGACCGGATGTGCACTATTAAAGTTTTTATACCTGGCTGGAACTGTCGGTGTTCAAGATATGCCCTGAAACTGGATCCCTTCTCACTCCAAGCTCTATCAGGAACTCCAATACCATAAATCAGGAACCATACATATGCAGAAATCAGCTTTGGACACTTGGATATGTTGTATAATTAGGGTAATATTGGTTTTTCTCTTCTAATGTTGGAATTATTTCATTTTTCTTTCTCCCAAAATGTTGCGTGCCATTCCCTTGTAAATCTATTTTCGATCTCCTCTGGCTTTGTTTGTTGCTCCCTTGGATACCAATTTTCCCTCTTCTTTTTCATTTGAATGTTTGAATTCGCGCACCAAATTGTCACATTTCACTGTTTGGGTTCATCTTATATAATTTATATATACAACTATTTTCCCATTCTTATTACTATGTACAAATTTCAATAATAATTGCTTATGACATCACCTCGTTGTTATTCTCTCACAATTTCCAATTTTCCATATGACCATCTATTCCCTGATGGGCTATTCTCATCAAGAAGTTTGCTGTTCTACCATTGGCTACTTTTAGTTAGCTACAATTTCATATACTGTATGTTTCAAATTTATAAATGTGTTGATCACTTTTTATTCATGAAAATTTTGTAAATCTAGACTTTTTGTTGTCTTTTTACCAATTATGGGTTATAATCATTGTGACAGTGTATGAAATTGATTGTGTTATAGTATTTTGACATTTTTATCTATCCATATCTTACATAGGCTTACAAATAAATAGAACTTCCAAAATTATGTAAAAACAATCTCTTGAAACTAATAACTATTTATTAATTATTCTTTTTATGGGTTTTTTCTTTTTAAAACTTAAACTGGCATAACATAAAATATATAATATAATATATATATATATATATATATATATATGTATATATATATATATATATATATATGGATTGGCGAAAAAAAAATAATGTGAATTCGTTTTCGGGAAATGTACTTCTAGCATATTTTTCCAAATTTTTAAAACTATGGCCATAATTAAATAATATATATATATATATATATAGATATTTACATATATTTTTTTTTTTTTCGTCAATCCATGAAAATTGCATATATCATCTCATATTTTTTTCTAGATTTATTACATATATTATATATTTTTCTATGATTATTGAAAAAAGCGTAATTTATATGACCATTTCTTGATAAGTAATGAACTCGAGTTCCGTCCCCGAGTAGGTAATGATCCATTACTCAACAGGTTCGAACGAATCACAGTTGAACCAGATTCATTACTCAACACTCTGAAGCCAATCACAGATGAGCATATTCATTACTGTGAGTTGTGTTTGAATTGTTTCCATTCGCAAGTATGCCTTGATAATTTAACAACTTCAAACTTGTTCTCAAACTTCATAATCACTGATTTGACACTTCGTTTTGTGAAATATTATAGTTTCTAACGATAAATAAGAAGAATAATATGGATTCGAAAAGTGACGAGTGTACCCCACCAGAAATTTGTAGTGCGGCGAAAATAACATCTTCAAATCTATTACCAAATAAATCCAGAAAAAAATATGAGACGATGTATGCAATTTTCATGAATTGGCGAAAGAAAAATAATGTGAATTCGTTTTCGGAAAATGTACTTCTAATATATTTTTCCAAATTAGCTGTAAAATATAAATTGTCCTCGCTTTGGACACAATATTCAATGTTGAAAAGTACCATTCTAATCAACCACGACGTCAACATAGAACGTTATTCAAAATTACGTGCGTTTTTGAAACGCAAATCCGATGTTTATATACCGAGAAAGGCTCAAACATTCACCCCAGATGAAATAAATTCATTCATAAACAAATCACCTGACGAAATATATCTTGAGACAAAGTAAGTAATTGATATTTTTTCAAAAGGAACTTGAATAGCTTCATTTCACTTTAATTTGCAAGCACCTCGGAACCCCACATAGCTTAAGCTCTGGACTTTCAATCCAGTGATCGTGAGTTCGAATCACGCCGTTGCCGGTGAGGTTTTTTTTCTTTTCCAACCACTGATTTAACAATTATCAAACTGTTTGAAATAAATAAATAAATAAAATAACGAAAATTGGAAATATTTTTTATGTATCTTTTTTTCAGGTTGCAAGATCTTGGATCGGCTATATTAGTCACCATACCAAACACCAAAACAAAAATTGTTCGGAAGTTCACCATAACTGAGCCTTTCCGCCATATTTGTATTAAATTTATCATGCTACGACCGAGTAATATATTAACAGATTCATTCTTTTGAATTATCAGAAAGGTAAATGCACCAATCAAAGAATTGGAATAAATAAATTCGGAGCCATGGGAAAACAAATCGCAACATTTTTTAAACTTCCAAATCCAGAACTATATACTGGGCACACCTTTCGTAGATCATCTGCCACCCTGCTAGTGGATGCGGTTGGAGACATCAGTTCTTTGAAGAAGCATGGAGGGTGGAAGTCAACATCTGTGGCGGAAGGATACATAGATGATTCGATGAAAAATAAAATGAATACTGCAGAAAAAATCTTGGGTTCAATGAAACCGTCTACCAGTACCAGCAACATCTCACAAATATTTATTGCACAGAACACTTCGAAAATGAAAAATGGAAATGTGAATTTGAATATAAATCCTCGATACCTTCAGTTATGATTCCAACTGTTCCAATTCTACTATTGATTTCATTAACAAAAAATGATTTTGTTTATGTTATGAAATTTTTCGAAATATAATTATAGATTTTTTCATTCAATAAAATCTTCCTATTATGCAATTGAATGAATTACACTCTTTCGGGATTTCCTTCACAAATGAATCCTATTTTCAACTAGTCCTGATATAAGTCACAGAAAAAGTATAGTATTCTTCTCGCGAGAAATAGCCATTACTCGCTCGAATGATTTACGGCAAATTTCATTCTCACGAGTAATGGCCACATTTCTCGCTCGTTGAATAATATACTATTACCTACTTCAATCTCCGTCACTTCCTTGAACGTCAGTATAGCTGTTGTTTCTTTGATACCATATTGGGTTATAGAATCCACGAAATACGAGTTGTTAGTAGTGACATCCGCTATATTTGTACGGATTTCTGAAGTTTTTCCACTATTTAAATTTAGTAAATAAGCCTTCTTCCTTATACAGTTATTTGTAAAATTATTCATGTTTCTTCATGTGTACAGAGTTTTTATTCTTTATATTTTTGTAGAACCTAACTTTTTGAAGTACCTTCATATCTTCAGCTAAGATGAGTTTATGTTTTTTGAAAATACATGGTTTATTTGGAGCACTGCCAACTTGCAGAGTATTTGTATTGAACAAATATTTTATCGACTATGTAATTTGAATAGTTCACTTTTATAATACATATATAGGGTATTCGTTATGTCCCTTCATTGTATAGGTATGCATATATGTTCATGTAATTCTGGCTATTCTAATAAATTTTATATGTCAACTGAACAATAGAGACTATTATTTATAAAATATCCTCCAACAGACCTAAATATTGGTATAGGTAGTCTCGAAGAGATAATTCATGAATCTCCCGGAATCAGCGGCTTTTCTCAAAGTGTTCAGAATTTTCTTCTTGATTTTGCTTATCCTGAACATCACTCACTATAAATACGAACTACACTCCACTAAAACAAATCTATTTCTGCTGGAGCCCTATGCAATTCTGTTCTTGGACCCACGGAAGTTAGCGATTTAAACGCGAGAATAATTGCCACTCGCCTCTGATTATCCAATTGAACACTGTTATCTATTTCAAGTTATCTTTCAAGTGATTCAAGTGGGGAACAAACGGTGCACATACCGAAATAGGCTCCCAGAATAAGGATAATTAAGGAAGTAGAGCGTTATCAGCTTATCTATTTGTTATTCAAAAGATTGCCACAACACACACAAAGATAAATATGATTATATTAAAAACTAGCTGGTACCCGTGACTTCGTCCGCGTAGAATTTGTATTTTTTCTGATGTTTTTTTTCTGTTGTGGCTTTACCGCTTTTCTATATCCCGTTATACAATTATTTTGTTATATCGTTATGCCGTTATTTTATCTAATTATCCCGTTATGCTGTTATCCCGTTATATCTCGTTATATCCCGTTATATCCCTATATATATATATATATATATAGGCTATATATACATATTTTTATTATATGCTGCTATTATTATAATTTTTTCTAGTATTTTAATTTTTTATTATTTTATTTTATTAATAACTAGTCATCATAATAAAATATTTTTCATTTGTTATGACACGTTTGATTGAATGATTTATTTTTATTTGAAAATTTGGAAAAGAAATACCTATCAAAACAGTACTAAAATATTCGGCTATGTTGCTTACTCTTTTTCAAATACTCTTTCACCTGTATTCTTTTACCTTATCCCAGCTCAGTCGGTGCGCCTATGGAAATATGATATCTCTCCTTCTCATGGTAGGATTCAGTGGTGCCATCTTGTTGCTCTGCTTGAAATCAATGTTCAATGTACTGTTTTATGGAAAAATTTGTGGTTATGGTTATTTGTGGTTATGTGGTTATAACAGATAAATGATGAATCCAGAAAATAGTCAAATGATCTTTCTTTTATTCAAAATGAGTCCTTAAATATACTTAGCCTGCGAAATATATCTTAATTTTAAAATTTTGATCAACCAGTGAAATAGAAAAGTCAAACCTCTTGCTCTTGCACAATAAAGTAACTGGTAAATATAAATGATTGTGTGTGATACTCAGTTTGTGTGTGATTGTGTGTTACACTCAGTTTATGAAAAATTATGTTCAAATGTCATCAAAAGTAACCAAAAGGAGTGTCTGATACGAATACGCTCACTTTGTTAGTTTTGGGTTATAAAGTACATGTTATTTGTCTCTCTTGAGTATTCTCGTGAATCCTGGAAGTGTTCTTTGGATATTGGAGTTCACAGCTTCACTGTAGCAGGGTCCCCTTGTTGTTGGCAACGTCACGGATAGGAATTTTGCTGTATTCTGAAGGTGAGTGGTTTTTTCTTGGTAGTTTCTACGCCTATTGGTCTCTGGACACGCTTTAGATTGTTGAATGGTTGATTTTATTCCGGTATTGGTGTATTTTCGTATTTTTGGTTAGAAAAATTTTTATGTCTCACAAAAACCTTGTTATTTTTTTTCCTGGCACCATCACTTTTTGTTTTTTCTCGCAAATTAAAGGTTTTTACTCACTTTCTGGGACACTTTCTCTTATCCCCAACTATTCTATAGATTTTATATACAATTTACATTTCTATAGCTTACAGAGTTTGTTAAAATTCATATTTGACAATTTTCTGTACTAATTTATTTTATTTTATCATTTTCCATCGATATGTTTTGACATGTCACTCTCATGTTTCCTTCTCTTTTGATTCAACCATATAGGATGTTCCAACTTAATATTATCTCTATCTACT
Organism: Gonioctena quinquepunctata; assembly: GCA_018342105.1. NCBI lineage: Eukaryota > Metazoa > Arthropoda > Insecta > Coleoptera > Chrysomelidae > Gonioctena > Gonioctena quinquepunctata. The sequence goes on from JAFIRS010001610.1 coordinate 124,978, forward strand.
TGAGATCTAAAGTTTATTCATGAATTTTTATTTCTATATTTCTTTATAGGTTATGCAGATTAAATGTATTGTTGGCAGCATACTTATGACAATAGAAAAGCTCCTCTGCTAAACTCTTGAGATATGTGCGTAACTAAAAAATGGTACAAAGTTCCAGAAAAACAAAATGTACAGAAAAATGGCAAATCAAACATAGAAGGTATTTATGTGATATATAATCATCATTATATCCATTTTTATTGTTTTTACATTGAACAAATATTTATTAGAAAAATCGAATTAAACGGTTTTCTTCACATAAAAGATTCAATATAAATTGAACCAGAAAATGGTAGATCTCAGGTGAAGAACAACTACTTTCCTAGCAAATACCACGCAAGAACGTTGAATGATATTCACCTGAAAATCCATGCATACCTCCATATAAATGGACATTGAATGAAAATGTTTCTTTCTGATAAGCTCGATTATGTTTAATTTATGTCGTGTTCACCTAACAATCCGCATACCAGTTTAAGGCTTTTTTTAGCCCTCATCAGTACGGAGTAGTCAACCAGCTAAAGGTCCGAAGAGCTCTGGCTGAAGCGAGACACAACATAACCAAAACCATCATCGAGTCTATTACACGGTACCTAGTGACAGAAAGATACACTCCGATAGGTTTCTAAATAAAAGATTCCTTCTCAGTAGGAGTGGCAAGCCCGACTAGCATATAGTGAAAGATAAACGCCATGTGAAGTGGAATAAATAGAAAAAATCGAATTAAACGGTTTTCTTCACATAAATATTTCTTATCATAAATATATATTTATATATATATATATATATATATATATATATATATATATACATGTGCGTCCGTATATTGTGGTTTTCGCATTATATTTTGAGTCCTGCGTCTTTCTGCGTCCGTATACGGACCATTTGTCTGCGTCCATGAGATTTGGCAATGTAGTATTCATCTTCCGTATATTTATTCCTATTGCATTGTGACCTGTTGACGTCCAAAGGTGGGTATGCCGTTCAGCGTCTCTTTTAGAATACATCACATATATTGGACTTTTGCTTTCGCCTTCTTTCGACGGGTTTGAAATGAATTCAAATGAAACAGAAGTTAGGGAACCTTTTGGTTTCGTTTCGTGTTTCAGGGATAGTATCAAACATTTAGAGATTCGTCCTTTGACGCGCAGATTCACAATGTTCTTATATCACGAAGAATCGGATGAACGTGTGTTTTCTAAGGGCAGTGGAGTGGTGTTCGGAATGGTCCAAAGATTTTATTTTCTGCACGTAGAATATGCAGGTTCTGAATTGTATTCCATGAATTGTTTCATGTACATTGATCATATTTTCACATGCTTTCATTAGGTCAACCGAATCAGAAGAACTGCCGATAGTTCATCCATCAGAGGAAAATTTAACTGAAGTGATGTCATATATACTATAGACGCAGGTGCGTCAGTTTACCCGGTTTCGGTGTGGTATCCTTCGTTCTACGAACAGTCACCAGAGAGGATGCACCGATACGGGGGTAATATGACACCACATTAACCCTCGAATACTACGAATAATTGAAAGAGTTTTCGTAGCAGACGTAGAAAATGAGATTATTCTTGGGATGGATCTAATAAGTGATTATGGATTTTCTTTCGATGGTGATCATAAAACCATGAAACAACCCCGCACGAAAACATATGGGGAATGGGCTGAAATTTCATTAGGTTATAGTAGGATGGGTCATTAGAAAAAAGTGTGAGTTTGAATGATTTTGTATGTTTAGTTTCTGAGATATAAGCGGCCAAAGTTCGTAAAAACGTCGTATTTGACAATGAAAAAAACTGTTTTTTTAGTCGAAATAAGACAAAGTAAGGATGAAAATGTATTGATCGGAACTCATAAACATGTTCAATTATAATCTTATTGATGATAGTACATTAGGGTGTATGCGGGGCATAGTGAAAAAAATTGTTTTTCCGGATTTTTTTTCCAGCACTATTTCAAAGCCAACAAGTTATATTTTGTTAAGATATCATAGTTTCAGTCTATTGTTGGCGAAAAAACGTGTTTTGTTTCTTGATGACCCTTTCTGTTTGAAATATATATTATTTTTTATTTTCGAGTATACCCCTACACTGAAAATAATTGCTAGATCGTTTTTTATTACAAAAAAAGGAATTAATTGCTACTGTCCTTCGAATGAAGATAGGGTAAATTCTGATGAACTCAATTGTTCAATATTACCTTTCATTTAGATAAAAGGTGCGTTACATTTTTTTTAGTCATTTAAATGTTTTTATTGAATATCTAGAAAACTATTCCGTTAATTTGGACCATATTTTACTCAGAATATTTTGAAAATGTTGATTATCATATACGATAGTTTTATCATTTTGTATTTGCGTTTATAAGATATGCATTTTTGAAGTTTACCTATCGATTTAACAAACTTTTATGGAACCTTTCGAACATTCAATTCTATTATAAAACTTCCGAAATCAAGTTATTTGATACTATAAATAACAGAAACCACACTCAACAACAATTTGGAACTCAACAGTATAGACTCAAAAAAAAATCGATTTATAAATAACGACTTCTAACATAAAAAGTCAATTAATATTATGGAAATTAATATATAACAAATCGAAATGAACCTATTGTAGCTATTGTATAGCGAAACACGTGTCGTGCTTTAGCGAACCCTTAAGTAGTGAAAATCTTATTGTGTATTGTAGTAGTGAACTCTAAAACGAAATTGAAACTAATCAGTTATAAACAACATAAACAACAATTTACATAATTGAACCCTCAAAAAACAAACAATAAACAAAACCCAAATTCAAATAATGTTATTAATATTTTTATTAATTGATCTATTTGCGCAATCTAAAACATTGTTTAATAGTTCATGGCTAGGGTACTTTATTGTTTCTTGATGACGAGCATATCCTAGGTACCAAAGTACGCTGCATATATGGGAACAGCATCCCACCGTTCTTGCTCCACTTTTGCAGTAGTAGCCTAGAATACGTTCATTTGCAGGTACATTAGGAATAATTCTAAAGAATTTCCACAGTTGATACTTAATAGCATTCCTAAATCTGGACGCTATGCGGCAGCGTAATAGTCCAGGTTCAGGATTACGCATATCAATTTCAAATAGAAACAATAAAGTACCCTAGCCATAAACTATTGAGAAATGTTTTAGAGTGCGCAAATAGACCAATCAATAACAATATTAATAATTTTATTTGAATTTGGGTTTTGGTTATTGTTTGTTTTTTGAGAGTTCCATTATGTAAATTGTTGATTATGTTGTTTATATCTAATTAGTTTCAATTTCGATTTGTTATATTATCATTTCCATAATATTGATTGACTTTTTATATCAGAAGTCGTTATTTATAATTTGTTTTTTTTAGTCTATACTGTTGAGTTCCAACTTGTTGTTGAGTTTGGTTTGTGTTGTATATAGTATCAAATAATTGATTCCGAAAAGTTTTATAATAGAATTGAATGTGTCGAAAGGTTCATAAAAGTTTGTTAAATCGATAGGTTACCACATATATCGTAATACCGTAAACTTCAAAAATGCACATCTCAGAAACGCAACATACAATGTTGATAAAACTATGGTATATGATAGTCAATATTTTCAAAATATTGTGAGTGGAATATGGTCCAAATTATCGGAAAAGTTTTATAGATATTCAATAAAAACATTGTAAATGACCTAAAATACAAAGTAACGCACCGTTTATCTAAATAAAAGGTAATACTGAACAATTGAGTCCATCAGAATGTCACCCTATCTTATATTCAATGGGCAGTAGCAATTAATTCCTTTTTTCGTAATCAAAAACGATCTGTCAATTGTTTTCAGTATATGGGTAGGTATACTCGAATATAAAATAAAAAATATATTTCAAACAGAGAGAGTCATCAGGAAACAAAACACATTCTTTCGCCTATAGTAGACTGAAACTATGATATCTCAACTTGTTGGTTTTGAAATAATGCTGGAAAAAAAATCCGGAAAAACGATTTTTTTGACTATGCCCCGTATACACCCTCATGTATTATCATCAATAAGATTATAATTGAACATGTTTATGAGTTCCGATCAATATATTTTCATCCTACTTTGTCTTATTTCGATTAAAAAAACAGTTTTTTTCTTTGTCAATCCTACCCCATACGACGTTTTACGAACTTTGGCCGTTTATATCTCAGAAACTAAACATACAAAATCATTTAAACTCACACTTTTTTTCTAATGACCCATCCTACTATAACATAATTAAATTTCAGCCAATTCGACTCAGAACCAATTTCCCATATGTTTTCGTGCGGGGTTCTTTGTGAAACTACGAATAACCAAAACTGTAATAATACCTGATTTATCTGAGACCCCGTGTGATTAATGCATTTAATATTTTTATGAAACAATAAACTAATCAAATTAGCAGCATGAACAAGTGGAATGATATTTTTACGGGATAAATATAAAGTATGAATGTATTTTATCAAATGCCGAATATCTCCGAAATCGTTCATAGCCGAAATTATTTATCTTTCGAAACTCGAAAATTCAGATTATTTATTGATATTTTTACGTATGAGTTCGAATGATCATTGTGTATTACTCCTTGTTCCAAACTGTAAGAAGTATCGCCCTGTATATTCGTTGAAATGAATCTAATCATTTATTCTCTCTCGTTCGGAAATGTAATTATTTTTGATATATACGCTACGCAGGTGGCCTTCCAAATTGCATATCAAAATTTCATGGAACACACTCAAACTTTTTGTCTAACATTTTCCAAACACCGAATATATTCGGGAACGTTAATACCAGATGAAGAAAGTTGTTCAAAAAGGTCAAATTGGCGAGAACTTTGGCCCGTGATCGTGTTCTCCATAACCAACCATCTGTATAATTTTTAATTTATGCCTTTCTGTTGAATAAATCATTTTTCTGAATTGCACGCACAACACCCACAATTATTGTCATGCTACCACAATCACACAGCTAGTTGCTTTTTCAATAAAAGTAACACTGTCAACTATGAAGAATGTTGATTAGTTTATATCACTTGATACTGTCAAAAAAGAACACTGGAATGGTTATTGCTCACCTTCTGATTTTGTTTTCCAATAAAAATACCAGATGATAGACTAGAAGTAGACTAGAATGTCAAACTCATATTTGATGATTATTATATTGTTTATTTGTGTTTTTCTGATGAGGACAAGTTTTTTTTCGGAACGTCCACATGGTAATTAAATAAAAATTAGTTAACTGGAGGATAAGAAAAGCCTCCCTTTTCGGAAATGTGATTAATTGTACTTTCAAATAACCCTGATGAATCCGATACGCAGGTGGTGTTTCAAATTGCATATAAAAATCTCATGGACCTCACTCAAACAATTGTTTTCGATATTGGCCCTGGATAATAACTTATTTTTGTTTAACATTTTCCAAATCTCCGAATATATCCGGGACCGTTGAATATATCCGGGACCAGATGAAGGAAGTTGTTAGAAAAGGTCAAAGAATATATTCTCGAGAATTGATTACCAGTTGTACAGGGAGAAATTGTCTTCACGACCATTTCTTTGTTTTATATGAAAATAATAATATCTTTAACTTTACCTAACAAGAAGACATTTTTCTTTTCGTGACTTTCTCTACGCAGTCACCAATTGTTTTATTAGGAAAAGAAAATATATAAGAGCTTTAACATAATGAAATTTTCCATACTTCCAATATTATCTCAACTCCTCTGGTAAAGTATAGTCACACTCTCTTTTTCGAGAAATATAAGAGCAGCTGCTCTCAACAGAGTGTATGCAGAAAACTTATATTTTTCGACACATAACACTAATTTTGATAGAGTTTTTCTATACTAGACAAATGTAAGGCAATGGTCTTTATTTCAGTCACCATTAGTCTTCTAGAACGTAGATTCGGCCTTCGGCTTAATATACGAGGTCTTTTCAGAATAAATTTTCTTTTCAACCAGTAAAATAATAAACTATTTCTATTAGTGTCTTGAATGACTTTTTCTTGGGGTAAAATTTTTCTTGCAAGATATATTCATCAAAAAACGAATTAAATTAACTTTACTTCTCAATTAAAATGATAAGATTGAACTCAATTTCACGTTTTCTCAACTATAGTTGGAAAAAATAATACACAAAAATAACTTCGATACGTGTATCAACGAAAAAAATATCAAAAAATATATTACAGCTCGGCACTTGTCGAGTCAATAATTTCGACCAGAAAATGAAAAGTAAAAAAAAAAAATTACTCATATTCTGAGAACGAAGGAAAACTAACAACTTCAAAATATTAATAACCAACGTTCAAATTATTCGAATAAAAAAGCTCATATCTCCGTTTTACAGTACATCTTTCAATCATTGAAATATCGAACCGGATCTCCCGGTAGAACTCATATTTTTTTATTACCAGTGTAACTGACATCCGCTTTTTTCCTAATTCTTATGAGGCCGTCCGAAACTGGTCTCAACTTCAATAAACGAATACCCTTATTGTTATGAAAACTATGAACTGTGCAATGAGGTTCACTTCATAATCTATTAATCAAAAGCTATGCACCGAGTTGATATTTCCAATTACAAGCCAGCGACTTATCCTACATATACGGTGTTTCTGCATTTTCTCCCACTTCCAAATAATCTTTCCATTTCCTACGTACGAATTTTCCTGTCGACACTTTGAAAAAAAACAAATGACGGATTAACACATGGCCCCCGAACTGGCGTACAAAACATGATTATAAGACTTTTATTCCCGTTTAAATTACATGGTCGCGTTGGACAATTGTTTTGAAAAAAAATATCTTCGATGATTTTGACCAGTATCGCGCGATCCTGTCGTCCCATGCAAACTACCCGTTCCAGTCCCCACGAAATACTGCCCATCTACCAATATTTAGATGCCCGTTGAACTAAACCGACGCTATACTCTGCATCTTGTATGGTCAAAAATTCTCCTCATGGTGAGGAATACAAGTCAAAGTTCATTCTGGTTTCCTGGCGTTCCCGGTAGTCATCAAAATTTACCTACGAACGCCCACACACGAAGTCGTCAACGGTTCCACGTTAATGTCTCCAGACGATAACATTCTAGATAAAATGAATACATTGTACCAATCTGTAATTGAAAATGACTTAAATAAAATTATTTTATCGTGTGGAAATATATGTTTTTATCCGAGAAAACACCAAATTTCTGTTTATCGAAATATGAACTCTTTTTATCGTTTTATTTTCATCCAGGGAATTGAAATTTATAAAGCGCGAACAAAAAATAAAGCCTACCCTGGGACCAATCTAAAAAAACACCTCCAGGATGTTACACAGTCGTTCAAGAGTTTTTCATAAAAAAACGTCGTTTTCACCGCAACTGTACTTTTAATGTGAAGGACACAAATTTTTCAAAGCCCAAAGAGTGGTTTCGGATTCCACTCTAAAAAGGTCCTGGGAACTCATACAAGTTTTCATTGACTTCCGAGGGTTGGAAACACAACTAAGAAAGCGGTTGAAAACGATTTTCCAAAAAACAATTCATGAATGAAAATCAAAATCATGGAAGGAATCCAAAAATTTCATAAAATACAGGGTGTCCTGCTAAAAATAAACAAAAATTACGTCACTCCCGGAGAAACCGGAAGTGTCAAAATAACGAAAATATTTTAGTTGGATTTTCAATGTTTCCTTCGCCGCCTCTACAAATTATCAGAATCATGCTACTTTTAGTACTCTTTATTTAGATAGCGTTAACTCATGAAGATATATATATATATATATATATATATAATATATATATATATATATATATTTTTTTTTTGGAAGGTTTTTTGGGTTTTGGATTCTTTGAAAACAATGTTCTAGTAGTTCGTAGGAGAAGACGTTTCTCCCTGGCCGGGGAATTTTCAATTTTTATTTATTTTTTTTATATAAAAAGGTTTTTTGCTATTTTTTTGAAAAAAAAAAATGCAAGTAATGATCGTGGTATTACCACTGAGGTGTTGTAATTACACAGTTAGGTTTTTGGTTTTTGTGCCTCATTATGTTTTGTGGCTATAGTTATCAAAAACGGATATCTTATTCACTTTCGGAAAGTTTACTTTCTTGGCTGTGCGTGCGTTCATTGAATGCCGACGTCCATCAAAACTGTTTCCAGTTTGTATAGAATAGGTGAGAACCTCAAGTACATATAACATGTTAAAACATTTCTTAAAAAACACGCATGTGTTATAAGTTGGTGTCCATTATTTTAAATTATATTCCACATGGTTTCATGGAAGTCAATGTTGAAGTGAAGAAGGAAGTGTATGTTGACGTTGACATTGACAAGAGTGACACATTGCATTGCAATGACTACCTGAAGCCTCGAACATAGACACATTCTTGTATATGAGACAAACTGATTCTAGAATGAATAACGCAAATACTGTTAGTATTTTTTCTTCAACAAATATGTTTCTGCAAGAATCACGGGGTTTTAGTTTACGCAAGTACCTTAAAGCACGTTTCTGCAGTACCAAGACTGATTGAAGTGCCGATGAGTTGCTAACACCTCAAAAAGGTATTCCATAACGTAAATGGGACTCTATTAGGGCGTAATATACAGTTTTGGCGATTTTAGATCCCAAATTCGACGAAGTTACTCTCAGTGCATAGCATCAGCAGAAATCTTGCTTTTGAGATGCTTGATATGTCCGTCGAATTTGAAGGGGTGATTCTTCGAGTAATTCCAAGACGAAAAGTTCATATAAACATAGGTCCGGTAATGCTTCGTTTTCAAGATACAGGGTGTCAACATTCTCTAAACTCTAAATCAGATATAGATGGTTGTATGCTGAGTGATGAACGCGTAAGTCTGAAATCTTTTCTGCGTGATCAAAATGTGGTTACTCCTGTTTTTGTTTTGAATCTTATCAAAGATCGCAACTTACAAGAACTATATTCAAATGTATGGATAGCATTGCGAATATTATTGACTATACCCGTAACGGTTGCTAGTGGGTAGAGGAGTATTTCTAAGCTTAAGCTGATCTGATCGTCAATATCTCAATCTAGATTGACAAATTCGGCAACTTTGTCAATCGAAAATGAAATTGTTCAAAACATCGACTTTGATAACCCAATAAAAGAGTTCGCCGATAGAAAAGTAAAATTTTATATTTTTTTTTATATATGGTTATTTCTTTTAATAAATGGTTATTTCATTATATCCTATGAGTTTTTTCGTATTGGTTTGAATTGCAGTTAGGGGGCGCCGTAGAAATCCCGCCCAGGGCGCTGATAGTGCTAAAACCGGCACTGCATAGATGTTGAGCTCGTCAAAGAACCCCCTTCCTCTGAAACAACAGAGGATTCTGCAAAAATTTCCGGTTGGGAGGAGTGTGCTCACCGGCGCGGCGTCGGTGTTTAGCCTTGGTAGCAGAAATAGGCCGACGTTAAATAAAGAAGGAAAAAAAAGATAAAACATCCACTTCCTTCTTCACTTCAACATTGACTTTCATGAAACCATGTGGAATATAATTTAAAATAATGGATTATAACTTATATCACATGAGTGTTTTTTAAGAAATGTTTTAACATGTTATATGCACTTAAGGTTCTCACCCCCGAACATTACACCTATTGACAGTCACATGCCCGAGATCACCTTTCGCCAACGTACTATCAGAAAGATTTTGCTGGGTCTCAACACCAACAAAGCCTGTGGATCTGACGGAATCCCGCCGATTGTTCTCAAGGAATGTGCCCCCGAACTAACACCTGTTCTTTGCAAGTTGTTCAACCACTCTTACAATTTGGGGGTATTTCCGTCCAATTGGAAAATTGCAAGAGTACAGCCAGTCCCTAAAAAAAGCAAAAAGGCCCTACCTAGCAACTACAGACCTATCGCACTGCTATCTATTATTTCAAATTTCATGGAAAAAGCCATCAACATCGAGCTCATGAAATATCTGACTCAGGAATTGTCAACGATAGGCAATATGGCTTCCGTCATCAGAGATCAACTGGTGACCTGCTCGCTTACGTCTCACATATATGGCAGCTATTTATTAAAAAGTATGGAGAAACTTTAGCTGTGGCATTAGATATCTCCAAGGCGTTCGATCGAGTTTGGCACCAGGGACTCCTCGCCAAGCTTCCGTCTTATGGCTTGCCCCCTCAGCTGTGTTCTTTGCTTGCTAGTTCTCTCTCAAACAGGTCTCTCCATGTAGTGGTCTGGAGTTTCATCTGACACTCTACTCATAAATGCTGGTGTTCCGCAAGGATCTATTCTCGCACCAGCACTATTTCTACTTCACATCAACGACCTATTGAAAGCAACTTCATGTCCAGTACACAGTTTTGCCGATGATAGTACCCTCCATACCGCTTTCTCTTCCAGGGCCCCTATATCAGCCCGTGAAACCAGAAATGAACGAGGAAGAAATGTTAATAATATAAATATGGACTTAGCAACAATTCTCGAGTGGGGATCTAATAACTTGGTAGAATTCAATGCAAACAAAACACAAGCATGTCTTTTCTCTAGAAAAGCCGATCTCACTGTGCCTAACATAACTTTGTCAGGAGTAACCATACCACTGAAGTCATCCATATCGATGCTTGGTATTACTATCAGCAATAACCTTTCCTGGGAAAATCACGTAAGGTCCATTGCCAAAAGTGCATCCCAAAAACTTGGTTTTTTGTTTCGTGCCAAGAGCTATTTCACCTCCACTCAGTTGCTTATGATCTATAAGGCACAGATCCGACCTGTCCTGGAATACTGTTCCCATATTTGGAGCGCGGCACCTAAACATATCCTGAGGCTATTGGATTCTGTCCAAAAAAGGGCAATTCGTCTCGTCGGTGATGCCTCGCTTTCAAACTCGCTCACTTGTCTGGAACACCGTAGAAAAGTTGGCGATTTGTCTCTATTTTATAGATATTTTCATGGGCGATGCTCTTCTGAAATATCAACAATCGTTCCTGCTTTGGCAGTCTCTTCGAGACTAACCCGTCAAGTTCAGTCATCACACCCCTTCGTGGTCACTTTGGAGACCTGCAGAACATCACTTTCCAAAGACTCGTTCATCCAACGAACAGCGAGGCTTTGGAACTCATTGCCTAGGGAGGTGTTCCCCGAGGCATACAACCTCCAGAAATTTAAGAAGAACACCAACTCCTACTTTCTTTCCCTTGGTTCCCACGATGTTCTCTGAACATTACAGGATATCCTTTTCGTGGGAACCAGAACATAAAAAAAATAAAAAATACAAACTGGAAACAGTTTTGATGGACTTCTTGTAAACCTGACGAGTAAGTAACCTCAAAATCTTTATGTTTCAAAATGTCAATCTTTATGTTTCAAAATGTCAAATATTTTATATGGAATTCATCTACTTACTTGCAGGTAAGCACTGAAGATGACTAATAAGCCGGGATCCAACGGTGCATGGAGTGGCAATCCTGGATTGAGGGTTGAGTGTCAAGGTTGGCGCAACGAAATGTGTCAGGCCGTTCCCACGGCGCATGTAGGATCGCGGTTTCAGACGTGGACACGCAGCGGTTGTAGTCTGTTGTACGCCGGCAGTGTTGGCGGTGAAAATATATACTCATTTGCTCTTCTATTCGCTTCCAGGCATCATGAATTAAATTCCTGTTTTTTATGGTTTGGATCCCGTGGGTTCCAAATAATCGGCTCGGCTTCATGGAGGGATAAAAATTCCACTTCGTTCGACCACTCCATGGTGAAAGTTATATACCACGGCACTGACAGTACCACGCGCCTAGCCGCGTCGCTGGAGCGGTATACACGTGTTGAGCGCCATCGTCCGAGCTCCTCTGAATCGTGTTCATTTACCGACAGACGACGGGACTCGCCGACCGAAGATCGTCAAGCCTGCCCTATCCGACGACGCGTGAACTGGCAAGTTTGGCGCGGGGAGCGCCTCTCCACGCGCCGTTGGATCCCGGATTTATATAGTCGAAAGTGCTTGCTACGATTTTAAAAATGAATATAATTTTGCACGAAATACAAAATTCTTTCACTTCTGCTATTTCATTACGTACACACAGCTCCAAAAACTTCAATTCATATTATATTAGTCCATATAAGTTATTGGCGAGTTTGTGCATACTTTTTCAGTTAATTAATGATTCAGTTTTTCTATTAACAATTATATTACATTAGTTAATTCGTGTTGCTAGTATTAAAAGGTGAGTATATGTATTCGTGAAGTACTTTCATTGGTTGAAGTAATTACCTTTTCAACAACTTTTTCGTTTCATACATATTCGTCCATTTTGTTCCTTATAAATAAATGTAAAACATTTCTCCAATATATAAATGTAATATGACACATACAATGCAATATATTCAATTACAATTATTTAAAAAAATAATGAAATGTTGATATGACATTTTAAACCGTATTCGAAGAAGATTAAATCTCCTATTTTCATTCATTAAATTTTGCATCTACTCGATTAATTCAATGCCATAGAAATACACAAAATTCAAAGGAATTCAATGTATATTTTTGTTTTTATCAACACTTGTAACATGTTTGTATTATGAGAGATAAGCGCCATGTGAAGTGAAATGAATAGAAAAATCGAATTTAAACGGTTTTCTTCACATAAAGGATTCAATATAAAATTGAACCAGAGATCTCAGGTGAAAAACAACTACTTTCCTGGCAAATACCACGCAGAACGTTGAATGATATTCACCTGAAAATCCATGCATACTTCCATATAATATCAATGGACATTGAATGCAATGTTTCTTTCTGAAAGCTCGATTATTTTAATTTATGTCGGTTCACCTCAATCCGCATACCGGTTTCAGGCTTCTTGGCCCTCATCATTCAACGTTCTGCGTGGTATTTGCCAGGAAAGTAGTTGTTTTTCACCTGAGATCTACCTTTCTCTGGTTCAATTTTATATTGAATCCTTTATGTGAAGAAAACCGTTTAAATTCGATTTTTCTATTCATTTCACTTCACATGGCGCTTATCTCTCACTATATGCTAGACGGGCTTGCCACTCCTACTGAGAAGGAATCTTTTATTTAGAAACCTATCGAGGTGGGAGATTTTCGGAGTGTTTCTTCCTGTCACTAGGTACCGCCAGTTAAAGTTTATCTTTTCCGGCGTACCTATAGGTGTTACAAGATCGATGATGGTTTTGTTTACGTTGTGTCTCACTTCAGCCAGAGTTCTTTGGACCTTTGGCTGGTTGACTACTCCGTACTGATGAGGGCCAAGAAGCCTGAAACCGGTATGCGGATTGTTAGGTGAACACGACATAAATTAAACATAATCGAGCTTATCAGAAAGAAACATTTTCATTCAATGTCCATTGATATTATATGGAAGTATGCATGGATTTTCAGGTGAATATCATTCAACGTTCTGCGTGGTATTTGCCAGGAAAGTAGTTGTTTTTCACCTGAGATCTACCTTTCTCTGGTTCAATTTTATATTGAATCCTTTATGTGAAGAAAACCGTTTAAATTCGATTTTTCTATGTTTGTATTATGTTAAACTTTCATCAGTTAAATCCATCCTCCGCTGGCTCGTTCCGCCACTACCGCTACTCGACTCTGCTTCGAGCGCACCTTCAAGTCAACTTTCAGTGACATTTTCAACACATTTCTCATCTCTCAGGTGAAAATCCAAAATAAACAAATTGTAGATATTGATATCTACTTCCAGATGCCGTTCACAGAATTCGAATACAACGATTTCCCTTAAATCATTTTTGACACTATTTCTTGTTAAATAAATTCCACGAAGCGATTTTGCTGGGGCGGACCCCGGGGTTCTCATCTACGAACTATCTTCCAAAAGGTGGTACAGGTTATTTGCTTCTTTATTTGAGTGTGAAAGTAGCCTCTATTTTTTCTCTATTGGTTGGCCTATTATTATCTTCACAAGAATCGCCCTGTATTTTCGTTGAAGGAATCCAATCATATCGTTGTATCTCTCTTTTGGAAATGTAATTATTTTTCTGCGGAATGACCCGCTACGCAGGTGGTGTTTCAGATTAGATATAAAAATTTCATAGAACACACTTCCTTTCGATACAGGCCACGGATAATAACTTTTCATTTATTCATACTCGAATTTTCAGGATAATTGTTCAATATACACAGAATGTTTTTCTCAATCGAATTAGAAACTGGGACACGATAACCTATCATTATTCTAGCCGAAGAACTGTTTCATTTCAATAATGCAGGTTCTCATAACCTTGTTTCTTCAAAGTCGGGATAAAAAATATAAGTATAAAGTTGACGTTTCAATTCCCTGATCGATATTACTCAATACGACGACGTTGGAATATATATCAGCCTACTTAAATATGCTAATAGCTACCTTTGGAATGTAGGTCTGGTTTCAATTTCTCTCAAATATTAAATTTTTTTTCTCGATCGAAATGAACTCATGTGCTGTGTATTCAGTTTCTCTTTGCTAGTATTGATACGAAATCGATGTTTTTTTAATTTTTTGGACACCCGAGTAACATTGGGGTTAATCGTACCATGAAAATTTCCAGACATTTATTATATGCATCTATGCAAATGAAAATTTTACATACCACAACCATATTCCATGTTTAAGATTGACTAATTCAAATATTTTATTATAGGATCATAACTGTCATTCTTTGCTACAAAATAAAGATCTGAGATATGAAAATTTTAAAGAAATCTTTACAGATTTTGATATTTAGTCAGTTTTTCAACAGTTCATTGAAATAATCAAATTTTACATAAAGAATAATAAAAAAGACATGAAACGAAATAATAACTTTTCAACAAAAATTGAACCAACGAAATACGGAACTGAAAAGTAAAATCTCAATAACTAAGCTCCAAAACTAATGTAAGTACCTAATTTTGAGTCGGCGCCAAACAAACAAGCAAAAGAATTAGGAGAGGCATAAAATGATGGCATCGAGTTGCGCGGTGACATTCAGATAATTTTTTTGAAGTAATTTAATGATCTTCGTTGATTGTTCGTTTGGCGCCGACTCAAAATTAGTTACTTACATTAGTTTAGGAGCTTAGTTATTGAGATTGAGAAGGTTTATTTTATTTTTTACTTATCAGTTCCGTATTTCGTCGGTTCAATTTTTTGTTAAAAAGTTATTATTTTTCAATTTTATGTGGCTAAAATCTACTACCTACTTAATTTTTCATAACTTCAAAAATACTTACTTACTCGCCTTACTTCAACTATTAACAGTTAAATAATATATAATATAAATTGTTTTTGATAGTTCTGGCTAGTTTATTTATCACTTTGTATATGATTTCATTATTTTATAGAATGATATTATCTTGACAGATATAGGAGGACAAAAATAATGACGATTGCGATATGTCAATGTTTTGACAACTACTAAATAATATTATTCAAAAAGCACGACTTGGGTATTTAATAAGTTGAAAAGCCAAATAAGGTATTAAAAAAACCTCACGATGAACGAGCTTTAGCAGAAATGCAGAGACTGAGAAGTCTACTCACAACTCAGTAATAGGCTTGAATACTAGTTTCGATACAACCTGAATGATAAATTAATAAAAAAGTCGAGATAAAATAATCTACTCCGACAGTGGGACTGACTTATAACGTTGAACAAACTGGGCAGCCACAATAGGGTCTTGAAGAGGGAGCGCTCTATATTCTGAACAGGGTAGTCGATATCTTGAACATTCATTATATATTAGTTTTTGCACAGTTTGTGCTTTATATTTTGTTCCTTCAATAAGAAATAAAAAATTGAGCTGTATTTCCTAATTTTCTGTGGCAGAAATATACTAATTACTATTTACTCAATCGAAAATTAAGGTATCCATTATGTTATAGTGTTCAATAAGAAATGAAAAATTGAGTTGTATTTCCTAATTTTTTGGGGCAGAAATCTACTAATTACTATTTGCTCAATCAACAAATAAAGTATCCATTATGTTGTAGTGTTATCAGAACTACATATGTGTGCCAAGTTTCGGTTCATGAAATCTACATAATACTACCTTCTAATTTTGCATCAACTCAACAAATAGCTATAAACGTTATCCATATATCGTTGCACATTAGTGTTATCAGGAACTACATATTGAATTATCACCTTAAAGTATTGTATTACTGAAATCTACTAATTACTACCTACTTAATTTTTGATCACTTCTAAAATACTTACTTACCTAGCTTACTTCAACTATTGACTGTTAAATAATATGAGTATCTACTTCAACTATTTATTGTTATATAATTTAAATTATTTTCGAAAGTTCTGGTTAGTTGATTTCATCACATTGTATATAATTCCATCCTTTCATGTGACGGATGTAGGAGGATCTGTCAATGTCAACTACATATCTGTGCCATTGTTCACAAGTGAAAAATAGATAGATAGATAGATACTTTATTCGTTTACCATTTTACATATTCACAAGGAAATATAAATGGACAAACATGTCAAAAACACAGAATTAATATACCAAAATTATGAGATATAACACAGTATGAAAATTGTTACATAGTAACGCAGAAAAAGGAAAACTAAAACCATGTAATGGAGTACACTTTGGACAGAAACAGTTTGACTAGTAGTATTATGTCAGAGAAAACAAATAAATAATACAAAATACTATACTATAAATAAATAAGTACACATACACACACATGCATCCATAAAAATTATCAAAATTCATCTAGTGAGTAGCAGCACTTTTCAATTAGAATTCTTTTCCAGTCTATTTCTGAATAATCTGACATTTGGTGCTGACTTTATATCCGGATTTAATTTATTGTATAATTTGCACCCCATAAAATTAAAACTTTTTTGATAAAGTGCGTAGCAGGGAGAATTGGGCTGTAACATATTGCGGTAACGAGTGTTATGATCATGTTTTGGCAAGCACATTGTAATGTTTTTATAATTATTATAGAAATATATACACACCTCCAGAATATATACGCTAAATAATGTCAGGATTTTAGTTTTTTGAAAAGTTCTCTACAGCTAGTCCTCTTATCAATATTCACAATAATGCGTATCACGTATTTTTGTAAAATAAAAATCTGTTTACATTAGCACTGTTTCCCAACTTAGTATTCCATATCTCATGTGGGAGTGAAAATTGGCATAATACAGTGTGATGAGAATGTGTTTGCTGCAATGATTTTCAAGTATTTGATGCTGTAGCAGGCACTTCGAAGTTTCTTACATAATTGGTTTCTGTATCTTTAAATATTATAGGTGGGTCTTGTCGTCTGTGCCCGAAATATGTTAGTAGTTTCACGTTTTCAGAACAGAGTTATTGTTTTCTGTATCTTTAAATATTATAGGTGGGTCTTGTCGTCTGTGCCCGAAATATGTCAACACTGTTTTTTTGTGGTTCAATAGGAAATTATTATTTTCTGACCATCGTATTATGTTATCGTATACAATTTCTGTAGAACAGATCAGTGATTGTTGGCTGTCACCTGATATAATGATGTTAGTATCATCAGCGTAACATATAATCTTGACATTCGGAATATTTTCTACAAAATATATGAGGTCATTTGCAAATACATTGAAAAGCATAGGTCCCAAGACAGATCCCTGTGGAACTCCCTGTGTGATGGTATAGGAAGGACTGTTAGTGCCGTTGAGTAAAACAAACTGAGTCCTATTCAAGAGATATGATTCAAAGAACTTCAAAGGTATACCTCTTATTCCATATCGTTCGAGTTTAGCAATTAACATGTTATGGTCAACCGCATCGAAAGCCCTCGAAAAATCTATAAATAGTCCAAACACATAATCACCCTTGTCTAATCCACAGACGAGTTCATTTTGAAAGGTATTCAGTGCAGTCTCTGTACCCATATTAGTGCGAAAACCATGTTGGCTTGTTGATAAAATGTTATGCTGCGTTAAGAATGAATTCAGCTGATTTTTAACGTTCATTTCAATGATTTTGGAAAAGCTACAAAGTAAGCTGATAGCTCTATAATTTGCAAGTTCATTAGAATCTCCTTTTTTATAGAGAGGCATTACCTCTGCTAGCTTAAGACAGTCTGGAAAATGCCCATTTCATAGGACTTATTTATCAAGAATACCAATGGCGGACATAAGTAGTGACTAGTTTTTTTAATTAAATTATTTGAAACTTGATCATACCCTGATGAGTTGGATGTCTTCAAGTTATCAATAAGGGTTTCCACGTCTATAAGTGTGACAGGTTTTAGGAAAAAAGACAAGATACAACTAGGAATATTCAAACTAATGTGATCCCAATTTTTTTTACGGTCTTGAATGATGTCTTTTGTAAAAAGCAAATTGAATTTTATAGCTAAATCCTGATCAGATAATTGCACACCATTTTCCTTCATTTCAGCTAATTGTTTTTCTCCTCTTTTTGCACCTTTGAGTTTGTTAATTATGTCCCACGTATCTTTTGATTTATTCTCAGAATTAATTATTAAGTTGTCAAAATAATTTTTTTTTGCCCTTGTTAGTGCCATACAGTATTGCTTCTGACTCTCTATACTCGCGATTTTATATTGTGGATCGGTTTGTGACAAACCTGAGAACAAAATCATCCGTTCTTTAAGTTGTTTAACGTGATCAGTCATCCACGCATTCTTTACCCCTCTTTTCTTAGGGTTTGACGCAACTTTGCGAAGAGGAAAGCAGTTGTTCTTATGTCTAATTATGGTGTTATTGAAATTATCCCATGCTATATTAGAATTCTGTTCATTGTAAATAGAATTCCAATTTTCAGCTTCCAAACATTCTAGAAAACGATTGTTATTGTTTTCAGAGAAAAGCCTCCGGTACACATAACTTTGAGAACATTCTATTACATCAATTATATTAGAGATCCTAATGTGTTGAGCACATTGATCAAATAGTCGAAAATCAACCACATTTGATTCGTAGCATTCAAAACTAGAACTAATGATAAAGTTATCTAAACATGTAGAGGATGCAGCCGTTACTCTGGTTGGTGACTTAATTGTTGAACACAGATCATAACACCCTAAAAGATCTTCCATCAATGTTAGATTATTACTTAGTGTAAGAAAATCGATATTAAAGTCGCCTCCTAAAATAATTGACTTGAAAAGGCCAGAAGGTTCGCAAGCAATTCTAAAAAAAATTTGAAATCACTGCCTGGTGGTCTATATATAACAACTATAATCAAATTCAACTTCAAGATTGACACCGCACAGCATTCAAGAGTACCCTCTAAACAATATTCAGATACATCGAAAGCTTTTGTTGCCGAGTGGTATTCATTATGTTTGAAAATAGCTACTCCTCCGTGTTTTGAGAGAGATCTACAGTAAGCATTTGTTAACTGAAAGTTTTCAATAATTACATTCGTGATTTGAAATTTATCCTGCCAGTGTTCCGAAATAAGTAAAAAGTCACATTCAATATCAATGAGAGCATCTACCCATAGGGGTGGATCATGTCATTTCAAATTGGAATATGATCAACTATGAGGTATACCCTATCTGATAAAGAAAGATCATCCAAATCGAAGATCCCAGTACAAAGTTATGCCTGATAGAATCGGTTGACGGACCAGAATTCAGTAGGTGAGTGATCAATATCATTCAATTTGCAACCCTTAAGGCTGGATTCCTTCTTTCAAAATGCAAATGGGACCAACTTCGAAGTACACCCTATCCACTGAAAAAAAGGATTATCGGAATCGGACGTCTCAGTAAAAAGTTATGCGTGATCATACATAAAAAAATATGATAAAAAAAATAAATATACGCGTCGACGTTTTTGGTTTCGTCGGTTAAAAATCTATGAAAAAACGGAAAAAGGGAATAACATCGGGTTTACGGAAATCAATAGAGGAAACAAATTATATTCATCTGAAGCTACTCGCAAAACCTGATAATGAATATTTAAGAGGTGAATACAAATCCTATAAAAACAATTTGTCAAAATTAATTAGAGGGCAAAGGCAAAATATTTCCATTGGATAAATCAAAGTAAAAATACCTCCAGAAGTTTATGGAACACTCTAAACTTTCTGTAAAACAAATGTAAAGCTAAATTGAGATAATAATGAGTAAGAGTCGGGATAAATGAGCCTTTTTCCTGAAATAGTGTGGCAAATTTGTCACGAGAGGCAGCACTTGTGGTAAGGGACAAACATCAAACCTCCTCCATTCAAGATAGTGTTGTTTAAGTGATACATTAGAATTATTTAAAATAATTGAATAAATTTTAAAAAAATAGTAACCCCAATGCCAACAAAACATTTTAGTTTTGCGAACTGTACTTCGGATAATCGATATCCAGAAAAAAACGTGTTTTTTATACCATTCGTCAAACCTCACATTGATGAGGTTAGATGTAATAAATGGATCCATGCCTCGAGGAGAGCGGATTTAACAAAAAAAAAATAATTATTGGTGGTAAAGGTCCAACTGAAGAAAAACCTGATCCAGTTTCTGCAACAATTAGTAAGGTAGGTTAGGTAAATGTTACGGGGTCGTGCTCATGCTTCCTGAGAATAGCTGTTTGACTATTCTTACGTGTTTTTGCCTACTGAACACGAAACGAAAAAAACGCGGCGGTATCATACCGTTTCCGAAATATATTGACTTTCTCCTTCTTCAAGAGGTCATTCATTTTCAGGCACCGCTTTCGCGCACAAATATCACTCACAATGCCTCCTTCTTTTCACCAGCTTAAACTACAGACACCAACTCACTCATTTTCGGTACAACTTTGCACAAAATATACCCGGTTTTATTGAAAAAATACTTTTCACCTTTGACAGATGAAATTTAGTGAATGTGAAAAGTTAGGTTAGGTGTAAATGTTGAAGAAGGGTGTTTTTTCGATAAACCCGGCTATATTTTGTGCCGAAAATGAGTGATTTGGTGTTTGTAGTTTGAACTGGTAAAAAGAAGGAGGCATTGTGAGTGACAACTTGAATCATATTCACTGTAATTAATTCCTTTTTTTTCCGAGAATTTTAAGATTTCGGCAAGCATACCACCGTTTTAATGTTGCTACATTATTATCCTTCACATTCGCAAATTTCAATTGGGCTCCTGGAACGTCGTCTTCTGTCAAAAAAAATTTTTTGATGTTTATTTTTACATGTATTTTAATGTGAGTTAGGTAATGTTTGTCACTACCGGACAACTAGCGCTGCTAGTGGGAAATTCGTACTTGAGGCAAAATAATATCGAAAAACCCAATGACTACGAAGAACATACAGAAAAATCTAGAAAAAAACATTGTTGAAACACTTCATTTGATTTACAACAAATATCTACTAGAAGGAACTTCTCCAATGAGCTGGAAGATAGCTCAGGTTAAAATAAATCCGGTAACAAAAATGATGTAACGATCTACAGGCCGATTTCTCTTTTGGATCATTTAGGTAAAATACTTGAGTCAGTCAATCTTTTTGTTTAAATGATAAATAAAACTAGCTTCCATCCATATTTTTTTATTTGAAAAAGGTGTATAACAACGAATTTAGTACCCTATATTCAGGGAATACAATAGTTATTTGTATGCCGCGAAATACCTTTTATCGCCGAAGCCGCTTGCGGCCGATGCAGGATAATCTTGAGGTCGCTGAAAAGTTTCGCGGCTATGGTATACACACTATTTTTCGTGAAATTGTCGAAATTATTAAACTAGATAATTGCAAGTAAATATATTATTGCTTTAAAATCAACAGCATTTCAATATAATTAACAAGTCACAGCGTTGCTATAAAATATATTTCTAGGGCTTTTGACACGGTTTACCACCAAACCCTAGTCGTGAGACTTAGAAATTTTGGTGTTTACGGAAACCTACTGATCTTCTGATGTCATGCAGACGACCAAAAGAGATTACAACAACTCAAGATTATTCTCTAAACAGCAAGATTTGGACAGATTTTCCGAATATTATAGGTAAATGAACTTCTGCTAAATCTGAAGAAATGTTACAAAATTCTTTTTTTCATGCAGAAAGATCCTGATCGTTAAATTTAATGATATGCGGCAAATCCATTGATGAAGTAGACTCTGTGAAAGATTTAGGGGTATCTTCATATTGGAAAAATAGTACAGGTTTCACTAAGAAACTTAGGTTTCATGCTGAGGGTGACCAGATCTTTCAATCAGCCAGAATCTGTTGTAACGTTGATTTGTTGAAAATATAAACAGGATGTTCATAAAATCAGATGTGGAATCATCTGCGACTGAAAGATAAACTTAGTCACTATCTTCCATCGTCAAGATAACCTCTCAAAAAGAAATGATTCTAACTTTTCCATCTTGCAAGTAGAGTTGTTCTTGAAATGTGTTTTCATTTCTTCGGTCTTCTGATGATCAGTGAAACGTGAAATAGATTTTCGTCGACAAAAATGTATTGAAGACCTAGTGAATGCGATGTCTCTCCTGCGTCAATGTTACGAATGATTTCTGGTGAGTACTCTCTTTTGGAAAACATTCTTCTTTGCCTCATTCATCTTATGAGTTCTCAATTAAGACTGGAATAGAAAATCAAATAACTATCTGAATGAAAATGCAAATTTTCAATTTCAGATTTTTTTCTTTTGAGTTAGGGCTTTTTCAGAATATCTATCAGATGTAGTTCAATGTCCAGCGTGGCTTTAGCCGGGGAAGTAGTTGTTTTCTGTTGGACATTCACAAAAAATAACTTCATTTTAATCGTGGATTTTTCAATTCACAAAAAAAAAATATTTCTATCAATATTCGATTGAGAATGTTTCCCTTTTCAACATGAATACCCCACAAGAGGTTATCTTGACGATGGAAGATAGTGACTAAAGTTTATCTTTCAGTCGCAGATGATTTCACATCTGATTTTATGAACATCCTGTTTATATTTTCAACAAATCAATCTATCATACCCCATGACAGGTTTTAATGTCAGAAAACACTAATTTCAAAGTATCTCTCAAAGAAATGATTCTAACTTTTCCATCTTTGCAAAGTGAGATTGCTTCTTGAAAATGTGTTTTCCATTTCTTCCGGTCTTCCTGATGATCGTGGAAGCGTGAAATAGATTTTCGTCGACAAAAATGTATTGAAGACCTAGTGAATGCGATGTCTCTCCTGCGTCAATGTTACGAATGATTTCTGGTGAGTACTCTCTTTTGGAAAACATTCTTCTTTGCCTCATTCATCTTATGAGTTCTTAATTAAGACTGGAATAGAAAATCAAATAACTATCTGAATGAAAATGCAAATTTTCAATTTCAGATTTTCTTTGAGTTAGGGCTTTTCAGAATATCTATCAGATGTAGTTCAATGTCCAGCGTGGCTTTAGCCGGGGAAGTAGTTGTTTTCTGTTAGACATTCACAAAAAATAACTTCATTTTAATCGTGGATTTTTCAATTCACAGAAAAATCTTTCTATCAATATTCGATTGAGAATGTTTCCCTTTTCAACCTGTCGTAACGTGTTTCAAAATGCAGTATCAAGATTTCAGGGGCGTATTTTTTAGGTCAAAATAAAAAAAATCCATAAACATGTGTCCGAAAACGCTTCGTTACCGATCTACAGAGCGTTAAAGTTTCAATATTTTTTTAATTTTTTCTTCATAGCTTTTCAGTTTTTGCGATATCAAGATCAAACATAGGTTACGTTCTATGGTTCACATCATCCAGTATGCCGAGTGATTGTAAGAATCTACAATATACAGGAAGATATTTTTTCAGGGTTCAAGCCTTTTCTCGCCCCATAAACTTTTTTGTTGTGCGCTGCTGGTGGATTCTAACAAATGAAATGAATTATTTGATTTGTTTATAAAAAAAATGGTCTCACGTAATTTTTACGCATTTGCGAACGTTATCGAGAAAAAAGTAAAATCTTCTTTTTGTAATTCGCTAGAGTTAATTGAATTTTTCAACGAAACAATGAAAAAGAAATTTGTGGGCTTTGACTGCTATTTTCATTTTGACGTTAAGGTTTGTTTTGAAGAATGTGACATTATTTGAAAGTTGGTGGATGTATTTTTTCAACATTAAAATGGAAAATGAACCATATTTATTTGAACATCTTGCTGACATCCATTTTGTTCATGGTTTGGCTAATGGTAACGGACTTGAAGCTGAGAGGTTGTACGCGCTAATATTTGCTAATCGCCGGCTTCCCAACTATAGAACTTTAATAAATTCCCATCAGCACTTCCGGGAATGCGGCAGATTTCAGACTCCAAGGCACGATGCTGGCAGACGGCGACAAGCACGCAACCCAGCAAGAGATGAAGAGATTTTAAATGTTATCGGCGAAAATCCTAGTATGAGTACTCGAAAAATAGCACGGGATTTGGATGTCTCCCATTCAACTGTCTGGAGGGTTTTACACGAAAACATGCTATACCCTTATCATATTCAGCGCGTCCACGAGATTTTCCACGGCGCTTGCAGTTCTCCCGATGGATACTGCGCAACTGTATCCTTTTCACCGACGAAGCGACAGAGTAATGAATTGCCACAACGTTCATATTTGGGCACTAGAAAATCCACATTTGATCAGACAATCTCGACATCAGGAACAGTTCAGCGTAAACATATGGGCAGGAATAGTAGGAGATACCACATATTTAAACCTAACTGTATGTGCATAATCTCAGATTAATTTTATAATTTTATTATTTTTATAATTTTTACAAACCTAAGCTTTGTCTTTAAGAATTTCATTCTTTGACAATAAAGCATATCTTGATTGATTGATTGAATATATATATATATATATATATATATATATATATATATATATATATATATTATACCGAGTGCTATGTCATTATTTTTTCGGTCTGTTCATATTGTAAAGGAATATTATGAATAACGCTTGGCAACGCTGAAATTCTCAGCGTTCGGCGATAGTTCTGAACTTGTTACGTCACATCCTGGCGCGGTTTCCGCAGGAACATTTCTTTGGGAATTTGTTTTGGAAAAACTCTTCGAAAAAAAAAATTGTAAAAAAATCTAACCACTTTTCTCATCGTTCTGACATTGTGGTTTTTTCCAGGAATTAGTGATCTCGCCTATTGAACTATCTGTTGAATAGCCTACTTTAAAAAAGCAATGTATTTATATCCTACTAATGAGGACGAGGTAGGAAAAATTATAGATTTTTTGAAGAACAAGAAAGCCCCAGGAAAAGATCAAATCAGAAGTGAATTGTTGAAATAGATATATAGAATTCAAGATTACTACTTCACTCACATTCTTGATAAATAGTCTAATCGACAAGTTGAAAATGGTCTAAAATAGAGATACTGCTCTTAAAATTATGTGTGGTAGCTCATTGGATCCGGAATAACGCCTAGAAAATGTGCCAGAAGCGTGTATTAGCACATAAAAAATTGCAAAAGTTATAAACAATTGAAGACGAAAAAAAAAATTGCATTTTGTTTTTTGCCAATATTTCATAAAATATTAACATTTAAGAAATTTCAAATAAAGAATCTGAAAGGAGAGGAAAATTTCCAATGAGAAACTTCGAACTTTTGGAACTCTATCTTCATTATTTATAACTTTAATTTAACGCTGAAAATGGGTCTCCGAGCGACAATTTTAGGTTGTGCGCGCTGCGTCAAAAGCGAGTACGACACATTAATTAATGTATTTAAGGTATTAAATATATTTTTTTAAAATTTGAAAAAATCATGGTGTATTCGGAACACTATGCATAATCAATTCCCGTTGGAAATTTTACTTGAAGTTAATTTTTCAACAAGTTAAACGATTGTAAACTAACAAAATTTTCTCGAACTTCTGTTTTAATTGTAAATGAAAAAAAATGTTTAAATTATTGTCGTAAAAATCTTTCGCTTCTTAGAGCTTTTCTTATATACATACTCAACAAGATCACGCCATAAAAGTTAAAAAAATATTCATACTTTGTTTATAATAATTTTTGTACTTGAACAAAAACAAAAAAATCCAAGTAAAGTTGTTTAAAAAAATTTACTTTGGGAATTGAAATTGGGAAAAATTGGGAAAAATTATTTTCTATACTTTTTTATATATAGTTGTTCTGGTAAATTTTAGAAGTTTCAGAAAAAAAATCTAAAAAGTTAAAAATTTGTTTTTAACAAATTGGTAAGTTAATAAACAATGGAATTGTTGATAATTTTTTTTTGTTACTTCATAGAGGACTGTCAATTATGATTTTTAGAAAAAAAAAAATTTCTTAATTAATTATTTAAACAATAGAAATATAAAAAAAACGATTACAAACAATTAAAAATTGTTATTAAAGATTTTTTTTTTAAATCAAAATATTTGTAATCTAATGGAGCTGTAAAAAAAAATTTTAAAAAAAAATTTAAATCATTTTTTAAATTTGTAAAATTTTTCTAACTTTTATGGCATGATCTTGTTGAGTATGTATATAAGAAAGGCTCTACGAAGCGAAAAATTTTTACGACCATTATTTAAACATTTTTTTTCATTTACAATTAAGACAGAATTCGAGAAAATTTTGTTAGTTAACAATCGTTTAACTTGTTGAAAAATTAACTTTAAGTAAAATTCCCAACGGTAATGAATTATTTATAGTGTTCCGAATACACCATATTTTTTCAAATATAAAACAAAAATTTAATACCTTTAATAAATTAATTAATGTGTCGTACTCGCTTTTGACGCCGCGCGCGCAACCTAAAAATGTCGCTCGGAGACCCATTTTCAGCGTTAAATTAAAATTATAAATAATGGAGATAGAGTTCCGGGAGCTCAAAGTTTTTTATTGGAAATTTCCTCTTCTTTCAGAACCTTTTTTTAAAATTTCTTAAATATCAATAGTTTATGAGATATTGGCAAAAAACGAAATGCCATTTTTTTTTCATCATTAATTGTTTATAACTTTTGCAATTTTTTATGTGCTAATACACGCTTTTGGCACATTTTTCTAGGCGTTATTCCGGATCCAATGAGCTATCACACATAATTTCAAGAGCAGTATCTCTATTTTAGACCATTTTCAGCTTGTCGAGTAGACTAAAATAGATAAAGGTTGTTTTTCTGCGTGTATCAAAGTAGTAGTTAAGCCACTGTATGGAGGAGGTGATAAAAAATAAAATGATCAATTACAGACCAATATTCTTTCTTGATTTCATACCTTTCAAAAAGCATAGAGAAAACAATTGAAAAACAAATAAAAAATTTTTAGACGAATTAAATATATTATCAGAGAGACGATATGGTTTTAGGAACGAAAAATCTAAAGAAGACCCAATGTGCGCCTTGTTACACTGGACCTTGGCACCTTGATGAAAAATGTCGTCTCTGTATGTTTTATTTATTTTCCGATTTCAATGAAAATTGGTGTGTAGGGGATTTTGGGTTCGAATCGTGATTTGTCAAAATTTGATCATTCGAGGAGACAGTTTCAAAATATTCGGTATTATATGAATACATTTTCCAGGACTTTGAAGTGAAAAGTAGGCTGTATGTCGAGAACGCCAAAAGATAGAAACATTTTGTCGCCATCGATTCAGAATGGCCAATTTGTTACGAATATCGAAAATATTCGTATTGACTTCAAATTATAACCAAAATGTGCAAAATTCATGGAGATCTCAAAAATGTATTCTTTATCAGACTTCATGGTGATAATTTCCACGCAATGATGAGAACAAAGTCAAAATTTGATATTTTGGGGGTGGGTTTTGCAGTGGTCCGGCAAAACCACCACTGAGAACTTATCAAATATTTTCCTCAGAAAGTTTTCAGGATGTATACGTGAAGTGGAAAGGAAAACAGGAAGACGAAGTCGAATTTTGGATATTTTTAATTCTTCGGGAGGTTCCAGGACTTTGAAGTGAAAAGTAGGATGTATCTAGAGAACGCCAAAAGATTTGTCGCCAATCGATACAGAATGGCCAATTTGGTACGTTTAGACACCAGTTTATTCAATACCAGACTCATAAATAATATATCATAGGTGGAAGCAGTGCGTTTCACATTATCATTCTGTTTCCATTGTTGTTTCCATTCAATTCGACGTGATTAAACTAAAAATAAAAATTAACATTTTTTATTTGGACCAAATTGTTTATTACAGCAATTCTATATCAAAACGTAACTTAAGTGCCTAACAGTCTCACCCTTTTGAAAAGAGCTTAGTGCTTAGTGCTTACTCGTAAAGTCCAATTACTTTCTGAAAGTGCTTCAGACTCGGGAGCACTTTTCAAGAGTGCTTAGTACTTAGTACTCAGTACTCGAAACACTTTTCGTCAGTGCTCGGCACAGCTCTGTAAGAGACTTTACAATGAATAAATTATTTTTATTGGAACACCTTCGAACACTGCAATTGTGAACCTCACTGTTCGAATTCATGTTTAGGCGAGAAAACACTATTTTATGTATTGATGGTTACATTTTTCTACTAGTTTGTAATCCAATTGTGTTTTTTTTGTAATTCTACTTTCTCTTTCAACTCTTTGTATTGAAATATAATTCCTAAATTAGATGCTGGCGATTTGTACACCCACTTAAAATTACTATAACACATAAACATTCATTTTATTCATATCTAATAGCTAGGTCCTCAATAAGACATCGATATTGAAACAGTGAATCCTTTTTATAAAATGAAAAAACTATGTAGTCCCTTATTTCCATGAAATCCGAATTGTGATTGGTGCTGCCACCTCCTAGATAGTAGCTGAATCACGTCGTGAGCTCCTGACAGTCCTGACATGGTTTTCAGAAGATATCTGCATCGTTAATGATGGGAATCTCTGACAGCTGGAGCCAATTTTTATAATTTATTGAACATTACATACATTGGAACTGTTTTCATAAGAGTGAGGTATCCGTGTGTGAATATGTGTATGTCCTGATTCAAATTAATCTCAGTATCAATAAATAAATACATCTCGAACAACAATTCATTCAGTGATTCGCCAGCCATAAAGTAATAAAGGTATGTGATTTCAGACCATCTTTTGTCATGTGAAACTAATCGATATTCATTTATTTCAATTATTTTGAAGAATTTCAATTGGGTCAATTATGGTTTTTGCGGTAACCAACAAATAAACGTTGAAATTAGTATTCCTTTACGAATTTGTAATGTCAAGGCAGAAAACTGTGTTTTCGACCTTCATTGTAGGTTATTTTGGTCAATTCGCTTATCAAGCATAAAAAATTGTCGCAAAAACTCACAGTATAACAGGTGGAGAGTTAATGACAATAAATTCACTAACTATTAATTAACATATACATCGTGTTTGAGGACTAGATGAACACGTGTCGGTTCAACATTTTTGGGAAGCTTTGAATGTGAAACAAATATAAAATACATATTTTCCGCCCACCTCTGTTCTTTAGAAGTTATTAATTTCAGAATGTATTTTTACAGGGAATGATATTGATTCGTTTTTGAACTCCTCGAATGGGTTCAACTCGATTTTGAGTGGAGAACATAATGTTATGAGTTTTTTGTGTTTGACAACTTCAGGCATATCAAATTATATACACATTTTGAGTTGTTGCGACCGATAGGGGTAGGTACCTACTTTATGAAAATCCATATTCCACGACACGTCCCAACTAAAATTAAAGGAATTGCTTTAAATTACCTAGGTATATTAATTTTATCTTAACGGTTTACACGTTCAAAATGTTTTTCAATTTGAACTCGATTTGACCTTGAATTGAATTACTTTCCACAATATCGTTTCTTGTGCTGGTTTTGGGAACATTCATGACGCTGTATATTAACGCTCGGTTTTTCAATGGAACACTACAACGAAATCGTGAAAGAGAACTGAACTGTATCATAATCTATCCAAAAATGTAAATGAATAAACCTTTTATTTCAAGGAGTCGAGAGAAATAACCTAAGTTACACACCTACCTCCAATAGTTGACACCTTCAGCCAAATAAGATATATAATAATAATATTATAATAATTTATTGCAAAAATAAATACAATTATTAGCATACATATAAATACAGATTGATATTTGCAATATGAAAGGAAAACCATTTAGGTACTCAAGGTACCTGTCTATGGTATTTATACAATTAAAATTACAAAATAAATAAAGATTATGCATAGTGGACTTAATTAATTATAGTTATAATTTCTAGATAGCCAATAGAATAGTTAAATTTTACTTAAGAGTACGTTTAGTTGAATAGGGAAGGAAATATAACTTTCAATAAATATTTGCAACAAAAAATACCATTTAGGCACTTTAAGGATCTGCCTATGGTATTTTTCTTATTGCAAAATTTATGCATTCTAGGTATACAGACTTTACATTTTAGTACAGAAAAATTGAGGCCATCACATGTATGTAGAGATGGTAGAAAGAAAAAAGGCATATTGAAAGCTTCAAATAATCAGGAATTATAAAACAAATATATCAATATTCTAAGCAGGATCAATTAGGTATGTCATGAAAAAATTTTCAATTCGGTAGTGCTATCCATTTCTTATTTTTGTTTTTGGCAGGTGGTTTAGGGTTTTTATTTGATGTTTTCGGGAATTTGATTGAATATCCTTGGAGCTAGTAGGTAAGTGAAATATCTTTCACCGATCGCTTTATTCACTCTGTGCAATATGGCGTGTGATGCAATGCTGGATCTTGTTTCTTATGAATGTTGGGATTTTTTTATATATTTTTCTTTTCGAAAGGTGAAGACTAATATTGTTTTCGTATAAATTGTCTGATATCGAGTATTTTCAGCTCATTGAACAGTAGATTAGAAGAGTATCCATTTGGTCGAAGGGCATTATTTTGAGAACCCTTTTCTGGATAACTTCCAATGGTTTTAGAATATTTTTTCTAATGCCACCCCAACCAATTATACCGTAACTCAATAGAGGATCCACAAGTGTGTAGTATATTGTTCTCAATTTGTCGAAGTCTAGAATTGATCTTATTTTATTTTTTAATTTCTCTACTGTATATCCCATCTCAAACATGAATCCAAACGAATTCCGAGATACTTTGTGTCCGGGGATAAACTCAACATTTTGTTTTTCATCTGAATATGTTTATAGTTTGGCAGATTATTTTCATAAGATGTATTATTTTAGTTTTGCCTACATTTACAGTCAGTAGATTAGAGTTGAACCATTTTGTAATTTTTTTAAGATCATTAGGATCATATCTCACTGAAAACATTTTATTTTGAATGTTGACGGACTTATGCTTTCTAGTACCTTACAACAATATACTCAAAAACATCCAATATATAGGAACTGTTCCATACAAAATACCTTTTTCTTAAATGCACACCAGATTCGCGTAGATCCTGTCAAAATTATGTCAACGCATTCAATTTCTATATAGGAAAACAATAAATGCAAATTTGATTAAATAAGGGATCTTGAGCTCACTAGATAATATTGGAATTCAAATATGTCCTTTTCAGCATGTTCAAAGCCTCAGGTTTTCAAGTAAGGCAGTGAATTCCGTTATTTTCAGAATATCAAGAAGAGTTCTCGTGGAGTAGTGGTTAGTGTAGGCTCGGGTTCTATTCCAGTTCAAGAATTAATTTGTTTTTACATAGTTTCCAGATACAAATATATTTTATTTCATAGAGAAAAATGCATTGTTATAGTGCCGTCATAAAGTTGGCTACATAAGGGAAAAAAATTGTTATTGAAATTTCTGAAGAACTCTAATGGCGGTTCGTTTCTGCAGGTCTGACAAATGAAGAAACCTTTGCGACTTATATCACGTGACCTCCGATTTGACGGGAATTTTAAGAAAAGTTGTCTGGTGCCGAAAAATGGGTCAAATTGACAAGATATCGAAAAAAATTATTGAGAAAATGTGTTTGGAATCCAACAAGGACCTTATGTACCAAACTTATTATTATATATATATATATATATATATATATATATATATATATATATATTATGGCAGTACAGCTTATCATTCGCAACTAGCGTGTTTTGTGAATGTTTACATTTGAGAAAAATTTGATTTAATGCGCAAAAGACTCATCAACAAAGATTAATTATTGTATTTTTCAATTAATATTACGTCATTAATCAACAGTCAAAGTCAAGATCAATACGCCCGAAAAAGAAAGTAATTACTAAGTTGAAAATACACACATTTCAGTAGGCAGAAAAAGGTTTAGAGCCTGTGATTCACATAATGATAGAGATGTATCCGCAGTTGAGTTTAAACTGCAAGGTGCACACTTATGCCCCTTTTAAAAAGTTTTTTTTTAGTTTCACCTGTCCTGCATGATGTCTGTGGGTTTGTAATCAAATCTTACAAGTTAAATTTGATCCACTTTCAGTTGTCCGATTAACGTGAAATTTGGCAGCTGTTCATAATTCCGGTGAAAATGCATTATGGAATTTGCTATAGAAAACACAAAATGGCAGCTGCAATATGGCGGACGAGTTTTGTGTTTATGTTCGATTCTATTCAAAATTGGTATGTGGGGGTATTCGGGGACAGAGATCAAAATTTGAATTCCATTCAAAATTGGTGTTTGGGGGGTTTTGGGGTCGGATATCATGATGTTTTTGTCAAAATTTATGAATCAAGATGGCGGCTCCAAGATGGCGACATGTTTTATTGCCCGATTCCATTCAAAATTGGTATGTAGGTTTTTTGGTTGGAGATGATCAATTATTGTTAGAATTCAATAAGGAAAGATGAAAGATAAACGCCATGTGAAGTGGAATAGATAGAAAAATCGAATTAAACGGTTTTCTTCACATAAAAGATTCAATATAAATTGAACCAGAAAATGGTAGATCTCTGGTGAAAAACAACTACTTTCCTGGCAAATACCACGCAGAACGTTGAATGATATTCACCTGAAAATCCATGCATACCTCCATATAAATGGACATTGAATGCAAATGTTTCTTTCTGATAAGCTCGATTATGTTTAATTTATGTCGTGTTCACCTAACAATCCGCATACCGGTTTCAGGCTTTTTTGCCCTCATCAGTACGGAGTAGTCAACCAGCCAAAGGTCCCAAGAGCTCTGGCTGAAGCGAGACACAACATAACCAAAACCATCATCGAGTCTATAACACCTATAGGTACGCCGGAAAAGAAAAATTTTAACTGGCGGCACCTAGTGACAGAAAGAAACACTCTGAAAATCTCCCACCTCGATAGGTTTCTAAATAAAAGATTCCTTCTCAGTAGGAGTGGCAAGCCCGACTAGCATATAGTGAAAGATAAACGCCATGTGAAGTGGAATAAATAGAAATCGATTAACGGTTTTCACATAAAGATTCAATATAAATTGAACCAGAAAATGGTAGATCTCAGGTGAAAAACAACTACTTTCCTGGCAAATACCACGCAGAACGTTGAATGATATTCACCTGAAAATCCATGCATACCTCCATATAAATGGACATTGAATGCAAACATAATTGAGCTTATCAGAAAGAAACATTTGCATTCAATGTCCATTTATATGGAGGTATGCATGGATTTTCAGGTGAATATCATTCAACGTTCTGCGTGGTATTTGCCAGGAATGTAGTTGTTTTTCACCTGAGATCTACCATTTTCTGGTTCAATTTATATTGAATCTTTTATGTGAAGAAAACCGTTTAATTCGATTTTTCTAAGAATTCAATAAGATGACGGATTTCGTGAACTACTGAAAAGAATTGAATAAAAATGATTAAAAAAAAAATTTTAAGACAAGCTTTTATACAAATGCACTAAAAGGGAAAACATTATTTCTTTAATTGTTTGACCTAGGTTATTCTGTGAGTAGCGCGAATATAAAAAGGTATTCTGGCGCGGCAAGATTTTGAATCTGCTATTCACAAATAACCTAGGTCAAACAATTAAAGAACTCATTTTTTCCTTTTTAGTGCATTTGTATAAATGTGTCCTATTTTTTTTAATCATGTTTATTCTTCAGTACCAAATCAGAAAAACAATTTTGATTAGCTCATTCTCCTCCTTGAATGGGATGAATTTTGACAAATAATTCTTGAACTCAAGACTTCAAAAACCCATGACATTTCAAAATGTTATAGATTTCAACCATAAATCCCAAAGGCCGTCCACCATTTTGACATCATCATCAAACTCGTCCGCCATCTTGAATAACCGAATTCGTCAAAAAATTCATGATTTACATACATAATTTACAAACATCGACAGTCATCTTGATTTTTCATATTTAACACTTTTAAATTGTGCGGTCCTGCAAACCATATATACAAGTTTAACTTTCAGTTGCAAGATTTGAACCAAACTATTGTTACGAATACACTGCGCCACAGTCGTAATAACACCGCCAACAAAGATGTTGGAATTTCCTATGTAAACAACCCAATGCAGGTAGCGGTGATGCATAAAAAAGAATCAGGCCATTCTCGAGAGTTCACCTACCCTTTCTGAAATATTCTGTGTATTTAAGTGCATTGCATGTGAGCGATGGACAGTTATTTATTTGACGAGTCATTTGTTTGATCAGTACAGTTTAGTAGTGCAGTGTCAAGCGCGGTGTTCTGAACTTTGATTGATTTATTTAGTTTTCAGAGTACATTATTCTGTTGTATTTTCGAAGGGTAATAAATGAACAATAATTAGTCGAGTATTTTTAATAAAGTTTAATAACATTATGATGAAAAAAAATCCGTTGGTGATGGATAACGTTGATAATGGATTTATAACATTATGTAGGTGTGAAGAAAAATTCATGTTGTTTCAGATAATCTCATTTTATTTTCCAATTTTGACAATGTATATTATGTTTAACATTTAATATAGTTTTCAACAACAGATATATCTCAAGCCACAATACCTACATTGCTCAGACACACTTACAAAATTATATAAAAGGTATAGGTCCATCAATACATAATAACAGGCATATTGGAATGACAACAAATAATTTAACTAAATGTACAACAACTATTTGTTTTTCTTGCAGTTTTATAAAAAGTCTTCGACTGTATACTCAATCCCTCTGATTTGGATATCAAGTCATCTATCTTCTCTCCTCTTTCCAATACTGCTTGAATTGTGTTATGCTGAAATGAAAGTTCCATTTGTTATATTAAAATCCATATAATAATAAAATAATAATATTTTTCTTTTGACAATATAACAATTCTACAAAACTCACTGTGACCAATAAACATGGGATTCACACAGAAGGACAAACCTGTGCGTGGGATGGATTATATATAGCTCATAGTAGTTATGAGGATGAATACATTTACAAAATAATGATAATAGTAAAATATAAAACTCTCACGTGAAAATAATCCAGGGCGTGGAATGGGTTATACCTGCAATGAAATACTAAAATTTAATAGGTTAAAATGCTATAATTAATAGGTTATACTAAATTGGTCGAAATACTAGAATCAATAGGTTATACTAAATAGGTATATAAATTTTGAACAATATTGAAAAAAAAAAAAAAAATACCATTTCATTCGGAAACAGCTTTAATAACCTAAATCACTTAAGTTTGAGTCAAAACTAATCAAATATTTCTGGATTAGACATTTTGCGGGGAATTAATTATGAAAACACGCTTTAGTCTTGTTACTAGGTGTAGTCATGCCCTGTAAATTGATGCACATGAGCTTATTCAATATTCTCAACCCGTAAATGAAATTTAAACCAACTAATATTCTAATCAAAACTTAATAATGCATTATTTATCCTTGCTATATTTAATATTGGTTAGCAAATTTGAACTTCAATGACTTATTGAATATTATAAAGCTGCTTTGAAAAATTTGTTGTAACAATAACAAATGTCACAATAACTTGTTCACAATTTTGTTGGAGTTGTTGTTCTGTATCAGTTTTTGTGTTTTTAAATCTATCAATAGAAATGGCTCCAAAACTGAGTATACAAGAAAAAATAGGAATAGTATTGCTACATGGCGAAAATTATCATAGCACAAGAGAAGTAGCTGAAATTTTCAATGGAAGGCATCCGACCAAAATTTGCATTTTACTACGGTGGCAGAGATATTGCAAAAATTTAAGGAAACTGGTTTGGTTGAAAACTACGACGGAGTATTGGCGCCATCCTACCGATATATTTTTTTTTTTGAAATTTCAAAATTTTGACTTTTTTTCTCAACATTTTGAGATTTTTTCTCAAAATTTCGACTTTTTTCTCAAAATTTTGACTTTTTTCTCAAAATTTTGACTTTTTTCTCAAAATTTCGACTTTTTTTCTCAAAATTTTGAGATTTTTTCTCAAAATTTGATTTTTTTCTCAAAATTTTTTTTTCGACTTTTTCAATTAATACTCCTTCAATCTCAGGTAGGATTCTCCTCATTTTTGCTCAATTGACAAATTTTTTGAATAACAATCCTTAATTCCAATCGCTCTGCCTATTTGTTTTTCCAATGTACTCTCCACAACATTTCTCTCTCTTATATATGCCGCAAGAAATTGTGCGTCAAAGTCACGTGACATTCAGTCGATTCAGTCAATTTGTTATCGTCTATGATATCTTAAGGCCCATCCACAATAGGTCGTCGGTCGTACCTAGTAATTATGAATCCTATCCCGACTTCAGAAATGAATTTCAATGTGTTTTGAACTCAAATGTGTGGTTAATGGACATAGTGTAGCTAAACTTTTTTCAATGGTTATTTCGTTTCTGGTTCAGTTTTTCAGATAACTTTATTTTTTGTTGAATGTTCAGTCGATTTTGATGAAAGCAAAGGCTGTTTATAATTGAAAAACTATACCTGATTAGAAGGTTTTGATTGCAATATTCTATCAATCCTGTGAAGTTATTTTTATTTTTTATTACTAGTCAGAATGTTTTGTTTTTATTGATAACTAGGTTTGCCCCATTTACATACAGTGTGACCCGTTTTGATTAGAATCCCTCATAAAAATCATACCTGATTAGACCAGTGTGAAAACAGAAACGGTCGTCGCGCCAGAAACGAAATATTAGTATATGCGCAAGGGTGTCATATGTTATTCCTTCAAAATCTTCCGAAATGAAATAACAATTGGAATTTTTTACAGTGATATGATGGTGATGATGATGAATGAAAGTTTACACAAAATTATGATAAAAATATGATAATGGTGTTTCTAATAAATCATAAGATCATATTTATATGGCTGCATAACATACAGATGTAATAGCGTTCTGGAAATTCTTTCACAGTATATCAGAACGAGCTGAAAAGCATACCACCCATTTCGATTTTGTATCTCAATACTCACCCTGGAAACTACCCCTATTGAAAAAATCTCTAAAACAGAGTTAATTATCGTTTCTGGAAATTTCTTTTCACTCTATATTCAAACGAGCTGAGAAAGCATACCTACCTCATTTCAGATTTTGTATCTCAATATACCCTGGAAACTACCCCGTATTAAAAAATCTCTAAAACAGAGTTAATTCATCGTTTCTGGAAATTTCTTTTCACTCTATATTCAAAACGAGTGAGAAAGCATACCTACC
Source organism: Gonioctena quinquepunctata (assembly GCA_018342105.1). Lineage (NCBI taxonomy): Eukaryota > Metazoa > Arthropoda > Insecta > Coleoptera > Chrysomelidae > Gonioctena > Gonioctena quinquepunctata. The sequence continues at coordinate 162,480 of JAFIRS010001610.1, forward strand.
CCATTTCGATTTTGTGTCTCAATATCACCTGGAAACTACCCCGTATTAAAAAATCTCTAAAACAGAGTTAATTCATCGTTTCTGAAATTTTTTTCACTTATATTAAACGAAACGAAAAGCATACTACCTCATTTCGATTTTGTATTCAATACTTACCTGGAAACTACCGTAAAAAAATCTCTAAAACAGAGTTAATTATCGTTTCTGGAAATTTCTTTTCACTTTATTAAAAGAGCGAGAAAGTACTACCATTGATTTTGTGTTCAATATCCTTGAATACTCGTATTCAATTCAAAACAAGTTAATTCATCTTTCTGAAATTTCTTTTCACTCTATATTAAAACGCTAAGAAGTACTACTCATTTCGGATTTTGTGTCTAATATTGCCCTGAAACTACCCCATTAAAAAAAATCTTGAGACACAAAATCCGAAATGGGGTAGGTATGCTTTCAGCTCGTTTTGAATATAGAGTGAAAAGAAATTTCAGAAACGATTAATTAACTCTGTTTTGGAGATTTTTTGAATAGGTAGTTTCCAGGGTGAGTATTGAGATACAAAATCTGAAATGGGGTAGGCATGCTTTCTCAGCTCGTTTTGAATATAGAGTGGAAAAAAGAATTTCCAGAAACGATTAATTAACTCTGTTCTGGAGTTTTTTTTATACGGGGGTAGTTTCCAGGGTGAGTATTGAGACACAAAATCTGAAATGGGGTAGGCATGCTTTCTCAGCTCGTTTTAATATAGAGTGAAAAAGAAATTTCCAGAAACGATTAATTAGCTGTTCTGGAGATTTTTTTTAATACGGGGGTAGTTTCAGGTGAGTATTGAGACACAAAATCCGAAATGGGGTAGGTATGCTTTCTCAGCTCGTTTTGAATATAGAGTGAAACAGAAATTTCCAGAAAAGATGAATTAACTCTGTTTTGGACATTTTTGAATACGGGGGTAGTTTCCAGGGTGAGTATTGAGATACAAAATCTGAAATAGGGTAGGCATGCTTTCAGCCTGTTTTGAATATGGAGGAAACAGAAATTTCCAGAAACGATGAATTAACTCTGTTTTGGAGATTTTTTGAATACGGGGGTAGTTTCCAGGGTGAGTATTGAGACACAAAATCTGAAATGGGGTAGGTATGCTTTCTCAGCTCGTTCCCGGGTTAAAAAAAGGGGGGTTTCAGCTCGTTCTGAATATACTGTGGAAAATAAATTTCCAGATACGCCCTTTTTATCCCATCTTGTATGTTATTGTCACAGCCACTGATAAATATGATCTTATGATTTATTAGTAACACCATTATCATATTTTTATCATAATTTTGTGTAAACTTTCATTCATCATCATCACCATCATATCACTGTAAAAAATTCCAATTGTTATTTCATTTCGGAAGATTTTGAAGGAATAACATATGACACCCTTGCGCATATACTAATATTTCGTTTCTGGTGCGACGACCGTTTCTGTTTTCACACTGGTCCTGATTAGTAGGTTCTGATTGCAATATCAATCCTGTGGAGTTATTTTTATTTTTTGTTACTAGTCAGAATGTTTTGTTTTTGTTGGAATATTAAATATACAATTGTTTATCTGTTTTTTATTGGTATAAGTTTAAATAAATAGAGTACTTTGATAACTAGTAGTTTGACATTTACATACAGTGCGACCCATTTTGATTAGAGTCTTTTATATCTCAGATATGATTTTGCTCACTGAGTACGATAGTGGAATCAATATTTTGTTAACGCTTTTAATATGTCTATAATGTGTCTATACTACCCAACATAATATTGGCCCAATTCGAATGTTTTTTGAGTTGCGCCACCATTGTTCTCATAGGGCGTATATATTCAATTAATTCCGATTTGAGTATAAAAAAATACGATAGCCAAATCGAATATGGGCTTGTGTACACTTTTATTACAAATTTGAATTGATGTCTCTTACACTATCAAACATTTGTACTGTCAATGAGATTTGTTTACAGTTGGAACTGTACTCGTACAGATCATCTACTTTTGTGTCTAGCAAATATAGATTGAGACAGAGATATAATACTGGCAACAAGGCCTAAGCAGAGAACCGAGTCAAAGATGCCGATGGTGATGGAGCATCGAGTAATTGGGGTGTCGAATGACAGACACGAAGCTGCATAATTTGTATACCAGGATATACTCTGGATATCTCAGAAAATGAAGCTTTAATGAAAAAACCTTAAAACAGGCCAATACAGGATATCGCAGTGCGATTTCGATAATGGTATTCCGTATTTTTTAAATATGGTATCGCAAAGTGGGTCATTCTATTTAATATTTCCAAGGGGTTATTAATAGGGTAATTGATACATATTTCAATGATACGTCAAATCATGCCCCTTGTACTAGAAAATGACCTATTCAAAAAAATTTCACGTTGTAGCTTTATTTTCGGAGAAATTCAGGATTCAGGGCGGATTAATTCAGAAAATGACCTTGTATATTATTTACAAAATACACATTTGTATAGTTACACAAATACATTAAATGTATTCATCCGAAAATTGTCTTTTTTCCTACTTCTAGAATGGACTCTAATTATATATTTAAAGTCCATTCTAAATGAAAACTGAGTATTTAGAAATAACTGTATACAACCACTATAATTAATAATTAAACATAAATTCGATTAAAAAAATTATACAGATCTAAAGTTGTGCTCTAACCACTTTATTGGAAAATGACGGCCCACAAATTGTTTAGAAGAATAATTTTTTTCTATCATTCTTCCGTGGAATCGATTACGGAGTTAGAATATGACATAATTCTTCCGTTTGATGCTAATTATGTAGTTATTTTGAGCCTAAATGACATTCAACCAAGAAGTTTATGTTTATCTGGTATAAATGAAATAAGAATTTTTAGATCATATATCATATATCGTATTTTACTATTTTTATGTTTGCAAAAATAGGAAGGCTACAGGAAAATGACCAATAAATTCGCTTTTCAGAAATATTTATATTCCATGATTGATATATAAAAAAAGTCTGTGAATAATTCAAATTATAGGTACACTTAAGTAACTAGAATAACTCTTCAAATAAGTTTACAGTAGACGGTTCATCTCTTCTCTCAATGCTAAGTATAATTCAACACAAGGATATTCTATATATTTACATTCTTCTTTACATATTTGAATATCATCTTGGGAGATTGGAAATAAATAGTCTCTTGTACCATACAACTCCGGCAGCTCGAACATAATGAAGGGTCTTCCTTTAGGGGCAACGGACGTTTTTTTTCCTGTGATGCGATGAGTATTCCATTTGAAACATACTTGATCAAGGTCCCGCTAAAATTTGTCACAAACATTTTCATTTGATCATCCTATGAAAATTAAATTAGAAAATTGTTTCCCTTTTTATGTCTGAATAAAATAACCTGACATAAAAAACCAGTATTCAGAGAGTAGCAGTTCGTAATTCAGTAATTAGGTACGGGAACTCTTTCCAAATGTACCTATATTGTTACGCGAATTATTTTTCTGTAATTCACGTTAACTTATAATGTTTGGATGAATACATTTTCTTATAATAAAAAAATATATCTAGTTGAATCACCTATCAATTTGAGGTTTCTCTTAGTACTTTCAGAAGCATTGCTTCGCAGGTCTATTGCTATTGAAATGTCTTCTGTCATCTGACTGATATGAAATATGCCACTAAATTATGTGTGTTCAACAATATGTACTACTAAACGAAAACGCATAAATTATGTTAGGTTGCATTTGACAAAAAGATCCCAATATAATGTGGACTCATTATGTGTACTTGCACAAAATACTCCAAGAGTATTTAGAACTTCCTCACCTGAATGATATCCATGAAAACAAACTGAACTAATGACTTATCGATGAAAGAGCCATTGAAATGTCCATTGTCCTTGATACTCTGAAACAAATTCATCCAAAACTGTGCTGTATGTTTCCTCAATATATTCCACCAAGATACTATTCTCTGATTTGCTGTGCTCCTTCCATAATTGAATATTGCTCCCAAGTTGCGGTCACCGAAGAAATTCTGCATTTGTTCGACATAACCATTTTCGGTACCCATATCTGTTCGAATCATTTTGGGGCAGCCCCCTAAGGATTCGACTGTATTCATGAAATAACCACTTATCACGGCTGGGTCATTATTGGTGAATGCAGCTTTAAGCCATAAAACATTTCGTGAAAATCCATCGATGCAACCATTAATTGCGATTCCATAAGGTTTCAGTTTATCGTAGGAATCGATGTGCCATAAAAAATTAGGACCTTTACTGAAATATTGTCTTATCCTCAATCTATTTCTTCTGCGTAGGGTGACTCCTTCAGGATCGAGAATATTCAAAGCTAGACGAACGCTTTCTTGTTGAACTACCATACCGTTTTGCAAACATTTCAAATGCATCCATTTATATCCATGTAATTGCCCTGATTTATCAATTTCTTCCTTGAGAAAAGAAACGAGTTGTTCTACGTGTGTGTAGTTCTTTCTTCTTATAACTCCAGTGATTTCAAACGTCTCTAATGTTCCTTCCGTGATGAATCTGATGTGTACTAATTGTAAATACGTATAATTCTCCGTAATTCAAAACCGAGAAAAAATATCTGCAATGAGTTCATCCGTGATATCCATGATTCTACCACATCGTTAAAGAGATATTGAGAATAAAACCAATGCATGAAGAAAAATCTGAAATGTTGAGAAAAAGTCAAATTTTGAGAAAAATCTCAAAATTTGAGAAAAAGTCGAAATTTTAAAAATTTTGGTAGGATGGCGCCAATACGCCGTGTAGAAAACATATTTGAAATATAAAAGTGTATAAGCCTGTTTTAAATAATGAAAATAATGTAAACAATGTTTTACTGACAGTCACTGAGACACCAAGAGTTTCGACGAAAATTATGGCAGAAAAGGCAGAAATATCTCAAACCTTTGTTAGACGAATTTTAAAGCAAAATCACTTTCACCCATACAAACCAAAATTTGTGCAAGTACTGCGAGACAGGGATTATGACGTCGATTTTATTTTTGTGCATGGTTCCAGAGAATGTTAGAAGACAATTCTCAAAACAAGAGCGGATTCGTTTATTCTTTCAACAAGATGGGGCTTCTATTCATTCTACGAATGAAGTGCGGGAGTGGTTGAACAATGAGTTTGGTGAGCAGTGGATAGGTCGATATTCAGGTAATCCTTGGCCTGCTAGGTCTCCAGACCTAACGCCGTGTGATTTATTATTATGGGGTTACCTGAAAAGCAATGTTCATAAACAACACCCATTTAGAAATGTAGAACATTTAAAAATTTGTATAAGGAATTGTGCAGCACTGATCAACAGAAGAATGTTGAAAAATGTTCGCCGCGAAATGTTTTCCAGAACAATTTTATGTATGGAGCGCGAAGGTGGTCACGTAGAATATTGAAAATTTGTACATTGTTTGTTTATTGAGTTTTATTTATTTTTCCACATCTACCTAAACAATAGGGTAAAGCCGATAGTCGTTGGACATTATATAGTCATTGGACATATCATCTTTGTTTGGCTGTAATAAGAATTCTGTGCCAATTTCATTCAACTTCTCTATACAAGAGGGCAGCACAAGATCAGTGCTAACACTGATAAAGTTTCCCGCCAGTTTTATTCGTGTTTTATTCACGAAGTTTACCGACATAGTTGCTCCATTTTCAGATCGAGTGAATCTTAAGAAATTCTTAAGAATTGTGATTTTTATGAGGTAAGTTTCACATCCATTTATTAATATAATCATAGAATCAAAATTACCATCTTGCAGTTAAAAAAATGCTCTAATAGTCTGTTCAATCAGATTCAGACCCAATTTAACCTAAAAATTAAAAAAAAAACGCTGTACAATAAATATACTGAAGATATTGAGATTTTCAGTGATTGGACATGGTGTCCAGTAACTGTATTTTCTATACATGGTGGAAAATATCGCGAGTAATACTGTTATCTCACTTACAAGCTCACATTCAATTTATATCGAATTTGCTTTACTGTAGACAGTCATTGGACACATGTCCAATAACTATGTAGAACCTGCAAATTTCTATTATTGGACATGTTATTTTTGCAGAACAACACAATGCCATCAAAACGTAGGAAATATGATGAATATGATAATCGAAAAAGCTCTGAGAGAACTGGAAACGAATGGAACTTCCTATAGAAAAGTAGCTGAGAAGTATGGAATACCAAAATCAACTATAGAATTCGAAAAAAAGCATCCAATACATAAGTCCACATTTGGTCCCTCTCCTGTACTTACACCTGAGGAGGAAGATACTTTAGTTCAGTAGGTTTTTTCATTTTGTATATAGACCTAATTTTCAACATACTGTTTCTGTCATAGGTGGATATTTGAAATGGCAAAAAAAGGATTTCCCTGTAAAAAGGAAGATATTCTGTGTTTGGGTGCAGGTAGTAAGGAAACTAACACATCAGATGGAGAAACCAATAATGTTTTAATGGACTACAGATGCTTCAAAAGTATTGTCGGGGAGGAGACTATTCAGAAATTTGGAAAAATAGAAACAATTCTGGCCCAAGATGACAATGACCATTTCTACAAATTATATAAGCTCTGGCAACATTTCAAAGCTCCGAGAAAGCTCAATTCTTGTAAGAAGATAAACATAATTCAAGATGTTACTTTAAAAAAACATAATGAACCAGCACAAAAAATTATGCAATCATTTGATGATAACCAAAATCAGAAAGCTTCAACCAGTGGGACTATAGAAACTGAAGAATTAACACATCAAAGTGTGCTATCACTCGATCTCAACTTAGATTCTATAGCTTCTACTTTGGTTAGTAGGAGTATTGATGCCCAATATTCAAATAGTTCTCCAAGGCATTCCAACAATCAAAACTTACCTATCAACTTTATCTTACACGAACTGAATAATGAACTGAAGGAAAATCCCTCAACCCCCCTATCAGTAAATTTGTCAGGAAATGATACCAAATTGAATGTGGTTAAGTCAGAGTTGATGGGCGACTACTTAGCGTGGCCAGTTTCTCCAACAAGAAAAGGAAAACGAGAGACCGAGAGATTTCCATTTGCTATTACAGCAAAACGTTTCCAAGAAATGCATAAAAGAAAACGAGAAATACAAAAGGAGGAAGAAATGAAGAAACAGAACGGAAAAGAAAACTAAAAAAAAAAAAAAAATTAAAAAAAATGCAAAGTTTGTGACTTAAAAATTAAAAACCAATATTCCATAAAAAATGCATTCCACGATCACATAAAGACAACATACCCGACGACAAGGACGGTGATAAATTTCTGTGTCACATATGCTGCAAGGAGGATTCTGACAGTTATACCTCAAGCATCTCGCCGGGAGAAGATGAAGATGAACCCTATGAATACGATACCGAGCAAACTGCGAAAAATATCGAAGGTGTTGCCAAAGAAGTTCATGGAATAGGAACTAGAAAGGAAAAAGTGATGGAGACATATGCGGAAGAGTCCGATGAAGAAAACGAAAAGAATTATGTTGATGAAGACACAGATATACTTTTGAATATGTATCAAGAAGAAACAAGTTCCTATAACTATAAGAGAAACCTACCATTATCATGAGGTCAAAAATGTTTGTCCAACAACTGTATACTAGGTGTCCAATAAATATCAAATTTGTCCAGTAACTGTATTTTTTTACATTCTAACATAATTATCTAGTATAAAAAAAAGAAAGAAAATTGTCCAAATGTGACATGACAGGAGTATTAACAAATATTCACATATTCCAATGGTACCAATGCACCTTTGGAATGAACTGGTATAATTTTTTTCATTAATTCATGAAGAAGTTTTATTAATCGTCCAACGACTGTCTGGTTTACCCTACTAAATTCAATTAGGATAAATAATGTATTATTAAGTTTTAATTACAAATATTCGTTGGTTTAAATTCTATTCACGGGTTGATAAAATTGAATAAGCTCATGTGCATCAATATACAGGGCATGACTGCACCTACTGACAAGACTAGATCGTGTTTTCATAATGAATCTCCCGCAAAATGTCTATTCCATAAATATTTGATTAGTTTCGACCCAAACTTATGTGATTTAGGTTATTAAAGCTGTTTCCAGATGAAACAAGAATGTATAATGTTTCTCAGTAAGGGTAGAGGATTAAAATGGTATTTTTTTTTAATACGATTCAAAATTGGTACATGAGGTCCTCGTTGGATTCTAAAACATTTTCCCAATCAATTTTTTCGATATTTGTCAATTTGACCCATTTTTCGGCACCAAAGACAACTTTTTTAAAATTCCCGCCAAGTCTGAGATCACGTGCTATAAGTCGCAACGGATTTTTTAGTTGTCAGACATGCAGAAACGACCGCCATTTCAAGAAGAATTTTTTCCCATATGTTGCCAACTTTATGACGGACACTGTAGATAGACATGTGTTTATTGATTACGTTATATAAAAGTTACATCGGTTATGAAGTGTGGACAATGTGTGTATATAAAATAGTAAAAAAGCAAAAAAATCGCCTAAACATATTAGGTTTTTGGGTGAGATCAAGAGCAGTGAATGATCTTGTAAATGAATGAATCTGTAAAACAAAATATTTAGAAATCAAACGGTATTCGGAATTCGGACACGATTCTTTCGATTTTGGAACGAGAATTGCAAATTCAAATATAACATGATTCATGGTAATATTATCCAGTTCTGAATGTGATTGGGGAAATATTCTCATGAAATATCATTCGTGCTAAGGGATTTTATCGCAATTTTCTTTAAATTTTCTCTCAAGCCATTTGCCTCTAGGAATTTTTCCTCGTGCAATTTACAGCCTTACTATCAAAGATTAAACCACTCAAGCTTTGCTTTCGTTGTAATCAGATAATGAAACCGCAAATCGTATTCAGTAAAATTTCAAGGCAAAATGGTCTCCCAAAAATTTGAAAAAAAATTGAGCGATAAAATCCCTAGCACTCTTGGGCAAAAACAAAGGACGTGTTTAAACGTTTTTTAATGAAAAAATTCAAAGGTAAAAATTGTTGAAATATTCAGAGGATAGTTTTCTTAGGATTCGAATTTTAAAAAGTCCCTTTTTAGTACGCGCCCACCCTTGAGATGTAAAACTCATGCGAAATTTCATTATTCCTTTTTAGATGCAACCCGGTAAATCAACAGGGGTGGTTTTCCGCTTTGAGCATAAACATAATTTTTTTCATATATAAAAATCATTCAAATATCCGGGATTCCTTAGGATTTCAGTACTTTCTCTTTGAGATATAACCTTTTGTATAATAGTGATGGTTTTTACTGCCTTGGGTGCAACGTGCAACTCCGACATTTCAAAAAATAAACATAGGTGCACGTTTTTGCCTTTTTTAAATGAATAGATTCAAAGATATAAATTAATGAAATATTTTGGGGGTTAGTTTCCTCAGGGTTCGAATTTTGGAAAATCCCTACTTAGCACACGCCTATCCCTGAAATATAAATCTCATACAAAATTTCAATCTCCTTTTACTTTTTGAGATATAACCTGATAAATCAATGGGGGTAATAGGGTTGGTTACCGCATTGGGTATAAAAATTACGAGATTTTTTGTATTTTAAATTTTTTCTACTGAAAGGGGTAGTTTCAATTTCTCTGAATTTTTTTAAATCGTACGTACCTACCCCTGGTATATAACCCTCAATGAATCAACCAGGACTTCTTTTTTTAATATTGATAATTAGTTATTTTCATCGCTTCAACAACATCGCCAAATTAACTTCTAAAAGGTTATCTTGTACGATGGAATGACGTATTTTTTCTATCTGTCACAAATAATTGCACATTTAATTTTATGAAAAACTGGTTCATATCTCCATGGAAATCAAAGATATTTATTTCTCAATGTACACCCTTGCCGTATGCTCCTGTTACGACTATGTATGTTCTTTTGATGACACAAAAAATATTTTCTTGGTACAAACACAAAAATGTGTGTTTTCATATGAATATCTGCAAACAAATATGCCTTTATCAAGAAATTCTTGAGGCCAACAATTTTGTAAAACAATTTCTCTTCAAGATGTTTTCAAATTAATTCATTTTTTTAATAGCCTGTGTGTCCTATACATATGTGGTTCCATTTTGTTCAAGTTTATCTCCCTTCAGTTCTCGTAACTCATTAGTTTTCTTTTAGAATCCGAGAAAACCGGCTTACAAACGAAAATATGGTATGTTGAGTTGGGTGTAAGAACAAAATCATAACGTCATTCATTTGTTAGCAAGATTTTCCATTCCTATTTGCGAATTGAATGTTGATGCAAGTTTCGAATCATATGAGTTATTTTTGTTTCAAATCGTGCTTTTACTTTCAAATGAATTCAGGATTATCAGATGGGATTTGCTATCTCACATGACCACTGATGTCAAGGTCAATAAAATCTTGTTTATTAATAAATATTCATTGGTTAACTCAATATTTATGATTTCTGCAGTGGTGGTTATATTATACCGCAAAATCCTGCAACCGATTGCTGTCTTCTAAAAGAGGAGGTCCCCGAAATTCGGAGGGCGAATAAGTAAATTTATGAATCCATATCATTTTGTGCTAATTGAAAGAATGAAATTATAGTTTAAAAAACTAAAAAAACACGCTTACATAGCGATAAGAGCATGCTCACTTGAGCCATAATTCTCTTTGGTTCTAGCTGATAATAGAGAACTTACAGCTGGGATTTTGATCAGGTCATCTCCATTGAGGCAAGCACCGATTCCTTGCAGGCCAGATTGCAATTTCCAGCGAGTTGTCGATTCCTACTAATAATAATATTTATTTTCCATTAGTCACACAAATGATATGTATTGGAATCGCCAAAGTACATACAAAGCCACGCCAGCACAATTCACAGTGTAAATAACACCGTTGATAATAAAACAACAGCAACAAAATACAACACAGATACATTTACATATTACGAATCATAAAATTCTTGTAAATTATAAAAACAACTCTCAATCAAATAATTCTTCAGCAAGTTACTGAATTTTTGAGGTTTGTATATCTTTTAAGCATTTAGGGAGCTTATTGAAAATAGTAAGACCTACCACTGAAGGACAATTTGAAGTTATTTTATATTGACGAAACGGAACATGGAAATCACGTTTCTGCCTAATGTTCACATTGTGAATACTTTCATTAGAAGGAAATCTATTCCTGTTTTTAAAACATGTCAATCAACGTTCAAAAATATACATACAGGATAGGGTTAAAATTCTGAATTTTCGAAATAAATCCCTACAAGAAAATGTGCTGGGAACTCCTGCTACTATACGAATATTTCTTTTCTGTACAATAAACATATCAGAAACTAGTGTAGAGTTACATATGCCATATCTCAATCTTGACGCCACTTGTGCATGATATAATGATAATAATTGTTGTTCTGTTAAAATGCTTCTGAGATTTCTGAAAAAGTAACACAATGAATTCAGTTTGTTCATTGCGAGGGTGTAGTGTTTTTTCCAGTACAGACATGCATTTATGGTTATCCCTAGAAATGTTGAGTCATATGAGCTGTTGAGTGTTTAATCATTTATTTGAATTTGTACTTTTTTGCGCTGTTTTTGGCGATTGTGGAATCTCACCAACTGAGTTTTGTCAGCATTGGGGTACAATGAATTGGATCCGCAATTCACAACTGACTTCAGAGTACTTTCACACTTATCAAACAGAAGATGATCCACATTACCAGACACCACCAAGGATGTGTCATCAGCATACATCGTTATGAATGAATCTGTGATGAAGTTGTCGATTTCATTTATATAAAGTAGGAATAATATTGGACCTAGCACAGATCCTTGTGGAACGCTTATTGTGACATCCAATCGTTCAGAGTCAAAGGTAGTAGTGGTAGACTCACTATGATGTTTTAAGCTAACAAACTGTTGTCTATTCATCAAAAATGATAGGATCCAGTTATAGGCAACACCTCGTATACCATACAAATAAAGCTTTGACATGAGTTGATATTGATTGACACAGACTAAGATGTCTAAAAACCATGGTGTATTCACTTATACCTGTAAAATATTGGGACAAACTGGGGGACACCAGCCCACTTGATAAAGGGGAGTTATCTAGAGTTTCAGATGGCGCCGACGTCGTTTCTTGTCATAATTCAGTAAACTGCGATTACAGACCACACAGGGTGTTTTTGTGATTTGTGTCTCTGATCTGTTCTGTGATTGTGCTTTTGTCGCCTTTAAGGTTATGTCAATTCGTTGTGAAATATTTTGAGGTTGATCGATCGATGTAACATATTTTTAGAACAAACTATTCCAGTGTTATATAGAATTTTCGAGAGGTGTTCCGAAATAATTCTATTTATGAACCGTACCAATTTATTTTGTATGGTTAATTTTCTATTGATACGGCTCCACCGAGTTGGTACTTATGTATTTCGGTCCGTTTGCTCATGATAAAAATCTTATGATGGAGCAGATAATGATTTTATGAAGTGTTGTAAATTTACATACAATGACTCAATTTAGCTTTCAAACCAATAATAAAAGTACGGGAGATGCAATCTCTTTCGCTTTCTGAAAAATCTATATTATAGTCTGAAGGAAGTGTTTTGCGACATATCTAAAGCTTTTGACTGTTACGTAAGCTTCATCTCTACAGCTTCAGAGGACGAAGCTTCAATTGGTTCGAATCCTATCTGAGTGAAAGAACCTCTCTAGACTAGGAGGAATCGGCGCATGAGTACCGAAAACTATTCCACCTCAATTTTTTTATGCGATCCTCTTCAAATTGCCCTACTGATGATTTAAAGGCATGTTGCCATGGGGCAACCCCGTGCCATATTGTTTAAACCGAAATTGTTTAAACAATTGCAAGGAATTGTTATTTTTCAACCGGACAATTTTTTTTTATATTCTTTATGGAAATACAAATTAAAAAGTTTCTATGACTTTTCACGATAAAGTTAATATTTTTAGAGATATGAATATTTGAAGGTTCGAAAAATCTCAAATTTGGGTATTTTTGACTCATGAAAAGTATATTTAAAAAAAATAAAATATATAAATAATATTTTTTTTTTTAATTCTTTATACAATAGTTAATAATATTCTTGATAGATATTTAAAAAAAATTCATTGTTTATACCTGTTTTTTATTGTTAATTTCGCGCGCTCACAAGTATGAGTCGCTTACCTTTAAGTATCGCCGTCTCTCTCTGACTCATGCGCTGCATCGGCCTCTCTGTGTCCTGAATTATTATTTATCATTTATCTTGAAAACTATTAACTTTATCAAGATTGTTAAAGAGAGCAATGTTATTAATAATGAAATTGTCTACAATTTGTTTTTAACAAATTTTTTTTCTGGAATCAATTTAAAAAAAGTTATTTAAGCATAAATCGGAACATGTAATTAAAATTACTTTTTTATCAGTTTATATTACTTTTTTTTTATTAAAACAGAAAGTAATTACATTGAATAGCTTCTTCAAACGAAGGTTATAGATGTAGAAGTATGAAATACTGAAACAAAATTTAAAAATAAGTATTTATTATCAATATCATTTTTATATATTATATTTTTACAGTCTTCTGGATCACAACCACATAGAAGTATGCAACTAATATTTTTTTTTTACAGTAACAAGCTTTGGTTGCACAGGATTTCTTACAATTACACAATTTTTTAAGATCAGTTGGAAATGGGCTTTGTTTTATAAATAAAGGTAGCAAAGTACCATTCTCTAGTTTGTATCCGAAATTCGTAAAATCTAATGTTTCATATTGGGGATTCAATGCATTTTTCCAAATGTATGTTTGAGCAGAAGCTCTAAGTGCATGCAAATGCAAGGCATCTGATGTGCACGGAATTTTCGATAAATTAATATTAGTGCCAAAGCAACGAGAAAAAATACTTTGTCTAGCTTCATCCGCGGTGTTACCTTTTTTACCCAAAATATTTAAATACAATCTTTCTAAGCCTTTCAACTCCTTAGTACTTAAATCCAAGCCATTGCCAAGAGGGACTAAAGCATCACGATTTTCTTTACTTTTATCATTTCTAAAGCTTTTGTTTTGTGCCAATTTTACTAGTCGTATCACAACCCGTAAATGCGTGTAAAGCAGGTAAAATTTCACAAACCGGGTACGACGCATACTTGTGAGCGCGCGAAATTAACAATAAAAAAACAGGTATAAACAATGAATTTTTTTTAAATATCTATTAAGAATATCATTAACTATTGCATAAAGAATTTAAAAAAATATTATTTATATTTGTTTTTTATATATATTATATATATTTCATGGGTCAAAAATACCTAAATTTGAGATTTTTCGAACCTTTAAAAACTCATATCTCTAAAAATATTAACTTTATCGTGAAAAATCATAGGACCATTTTAATTTGTATTTCAATAAATAATATAAAAAAAAATTGTCCGGTTGAAAAATAACAATTCCTTGCAATTGTTTAAACAATTACGGTTTAAACAATATGGCATGGGGATGCCCCATGGCAACATGCATTTATATCATCAGTAGGGCAATTTGAAGAGGATCGCATAAAAAAATTGAGGTGGAATAGTTTTCGGTACTCATGCGCCGATTCCTCCTAGTCTACTCAGCTTTTGGACAAATTAAGAGGTGTTCACTATTTTGGCAGACAACCCGACTGACTATCTATCGCAAGAACTCAAATTACCTTCATATAGCGCAGTAAAAATAGCTTAAAATCATGCGTTATTTTGGAATCCTGGAGGACTCCATGGATTTTCCTAAAACCTGATATTATTTAGAAATTGCTTGCAGAAAAAAGTTATAAACTTATATTCGTGCGCTGCTTGTTTATTAATTGTTTAAACATTGAAAAACAATTTTGTTAGGCAAATTTTACCCAAATTGATGCTATAGGGGTTTATGACGTCGCTGAACCAGAATATGACATTGAAAAAACGATGGCGTGGCCAGTCGTAAAAGTAGATTTCATGAATGATAATTTACAGCTACCTATTTTTTATTTATGTGTACATCTCGGAGAAAAAAATTTCGGGTAAAAGTTGTGGAGCTAATGAAGCTCTATCAAACGACTTATAGTTTGCCGATATTGGGTATGGAAATGAAATATTGTGAATTTTTCTAAATCTTTCAACAGCTGCCATTTTGATACTATTGGACCATTTTCGAAATTAGCCGAGGTATTCATGAGAAGTATGTTCGTTTCATTCGGTTGAAAAATGTGTCTTCCACTCAACAAATTTCGTTATATCCCATATATAAGTTTCAATATCACATTTTAAAGCATGGCCTCAAAATTCAAATTTGTAATTTTTTCAAATTATTATTTAATATTTTGAGCTCTGTATTTTTAGAAATGATTTTTTTTTTAAATTGTCCTTTTGTTATTTTTTATTTTTCATTTAGAGAGTAATCTTGAAAATAAAAAAAAATACGTACTATTCCCATACATATTTTTTCACTTTTAAAAACATGACCTTGTTAGATGCATTTTTTTTCTTTCTGTTAAATTTTTGTTATGTTAATTCAATCAATTAGATCAAAAGTTATAACAAATTTAGTGTAAAGCGCTCGTGGCTGCGTGCTCCTCCAGCGCTGCACTTCAGAGTCGCCGCCTCACAGTTTTTTCGCACGTTTTTTCTGCAGCTAAGTTTTTATTTAAAAAAAAAGTTTTATTTACCTTTTTGATGTAAAATTTTCCATTTTTGCGAGTGGCACCATTATTTATTCATTTTTTTCAATATTCAATATACAATGCAACTTACTTGTTAAATAATTAATTAAGAACACACTTTACGGTTGGTAACTTATTATATGTTGTTCCTTACATCATCACTAATATACAGTAAAAAGTTCCCACAGTCCCCTAACTTTCTGAAGCTAAAATCTAATATTACTCCACTACTAGTAAAATGACTCGTATATGTATAAATTAATTTGAATCTTCTCTGAACTACCTTTGTACCATTGTAATAATTTTTTTCAACTTGTGATTGTAATGTATCTAGTAATTAGCAAGTCAAATAATTGTATTATTACTTTTATATTTATTTTTTATATTATACATATTTTGTATAAAAAAATTCCCATGAGATGACAATATTCTGACTAAAACTATTTGAAAATTCTAAATATAGTGGATATTTTCTCCCAAAGAGCCATGGGACGCTCTGTGACGGTTCGGAATTCACTAGCCAAAATCATGATATCTTCATAGAATGAAAAGTCCACGATCACTTGTGAAATTCATGTGTTTATAAAAAAGTGATAATTATCCTTAGCATAGTCATTAGCCTTATCGATCTTGGAAGTGGGCCTTGTTCTTCCGAACAACTGCTTGGTTTAGATCGCCCTCCTTCTCCGACTATCTCATGTGGGGTGTTACTGAAAAATAAAAGAGAAACATTTAGATTATTGTTTTCTCCCCTCACCTTTGTTTGTAGGGCTCACCTTTTCCGGAGAAGTCATTCTAAGATAGCGGGAAGCAGCCTAGACTGTCGCACACCAGGATTCATCGATTTCTCAACTTCATTAACAGATTTAATGATATCTACAATGAACTCTCTGATTTTGTTCATATCAGAAGGTTGTTAGAGAGGTAATAGTCCGGCAGAGATGGGCAGTGAATGGCTTGGTAATAGTTTGTATCGGAAAGTTTAATGGAACAATGTCATCGGGGACATTTTCCAATCCCCTCAATTTTCAAGTTAATTCATCATCTAGAGACATCAGTCCACTCTCCTACCTTTTCTCATTACTTCGTGGAAGTTTCCATGATCCCAAAAAGGCCATTTGAGAAGAAATCACTTTGAAAAAATCGCCAGGTAGACTTCAAGAAAAATCTTATTTTTGACAAACAGATGTAAACATTGTAGTAAGTTTCGAGGATTTCATCTCATTTTCGCGCCAACTGTTCTGAGCGGGATCTTGTTCGTAGAACTATAATCTTTGTAAACGATCAATTCACAATTTTTTGCATGAAGTAATGTTGACAGAAAAAGAAAATTTCATAGGTTTGAAGTTTGACATTTTGCGTGACACAAACAAGAAACATTCCTTAACCGCGCCATCTACTAATGAAGTTGTAAGCAGAATTTAACGTTTTTCATTTGTTGTCCCCCAAAAATTCTAAACAAAAGCGAATCAGTGAATACACCAGGGTTTTTAGGCATCTTAACACAGACCAATGCCCTGCTGAGATCGCAGAATATGCCAACGGGGTATTCTCCTGATTCCAGAAACATTGTAACTGTTTTAATAAATGAAAGAAATTATTGCAGTGTTTGTGGATTTGTTGGTGCGAAAACCATGTTGATTATCTGAGAACATCCGATGTTTTTTTATGAATTTTAGTAGCCTATCTAAATAGGAGTACTCAAAATTCTTGGAAAAACCCGAACTTATTGTAATCGGCCGGTAATTTTCCAGTTTTTCTGGATCCTGCTTTTTAAAAATTGGGACAACTTTGCCGACTTTCAATATTTTCGGAAACGACCCAGTTAGAAATGACAAGTTGACAAGGGAGGTGAGTGGCATTATAATGAATGGGAGAGATTTCTTGATGAGAAGTAATGGAACTTCATCAGGGCCGGATGAGTATTTGTTTTTGATTTTGTTGTTAAGCAAAGGCAGGTATAAAAGGCTGTAGGAAAATGGAATGCGGATTCGTATTTATGGGACGGTGGTTTGGTTTACCATTGACTTTTATTCTGCTTATCATTTCAGGAGAATCAATGAAAAATTTATTGAATAAGTTAGATAATTCGCCTGGGTTATCCTGTAAAGGGTTGTCTTTCATAATTTGAATATTTTTAACGTCTCTCTTCCTATTCGAAAGTTCGGTTATTACTTTCCGTGCTGTTCTGCTAGGATTAGGGGAATCTGGAATTCGGTTCTGATAGAATGTTTTTTTGGAATCTCTTACCAATGTAACATGTTTCTTTTTGGCCTTTTTGTAAGCATCTGTTAGGGTCTCAGGATACCTATCTCTCAAAGTATGAAGATCTTTCAAGATTCTACTCGATAATTTCACTTCATCGGTTACCCATTTTTTGTTGTGTGAATTACCATTTTCCCAATATTTTTTCATAGGAAAAAATATATTGAAGTGATGAGAAAATGTGTCAAAGAAGTATTCAAATGCTTCATCTACTGTACAAGCTTCGGTAACATCATACCATGATTCACGTTTGAGTTCTTCACAGAAGTGTGGTACATAATGCTTATTGAAACTTCTCGTTTGAAAAGTTTTCGAACGGGTCATTTTCATTTCAGATATCTGAAGGAGTATCGTTTTATGGTCTGAAATATCATTGTCAATTGCACAAACGACTGTATCATTCACGTTAGTAAAAATTTTGTCAATAATAGTGGATGAATGTGGGGTAACTCTAGTTGGCCATTTCACTACTGGATGCGAGTCAAAGCTAGACAGAATATCTTTAAGTTTGTTGAATTTACAGGAGTCCCTTGAGTCAGTGGTAGAATCAATATTGATGTCACCTGTTAAAATAATATTAACATTGGGTTTATAAAACTCGTCAAAAACCTTCTGGATATTTTCGAAAAATAGATTATGATCACCGCAAGGAGATCTATAGCAAGTCAAAATTATGGTTGCAGTGTCATCTATTTTGCAAGAAACCCTACAAATCTCGAAGTGTTTTTCAATACAATATTTGTCTAGTTTTATCTTTTTACATTTCATACCGACTCTGGAGTATATAGCTACGCCACCTTGATCATTTAGGGTTCTACAGAAGGAGCTGTTCAGTTCAAATCCATTTATGTTTTTTGTGTGAATGGTGTCAACTTTGCATGTGTTTCAGTAAGACAAAGGAATAAAGTATCCTTATTAATGTGAATTTCTAACTGATTAATTGCGTCAGTGTTCAAACTTGGTACGTTCAACAAAACGATTTGTGGATAAAAGGTTAATCTACTGCATGAGTTGACCCCACCCGCTTCTGAAAAAACTTGCCCGATCCGAGGATCCATGGCAGTCTTAAAATTTGATTCATTTATCGATACCTTGAAAGAAGAGTAAATTCTAGGGAATCTGGAAGTAAATTGTTGAACTTGAACCTCTGGAAACGTGGGGAGTAGTAGTTTCTTGATCCACCCTCGATACATGAAGGACATTTTTGGGGACGCCCTTTATATTAGTTTCTTTATTGTTTCCTACAATCATTAGTCTTTTTGGTTTCTGTCGCTTAGATTTCACGGTCTGCCACTGTCTGCATCGTTTTTACACGCTTTATATTAGCTTCACTTGTATGTTTGTTTGTTTGTAACCGACTCCTTTGGGCGCGATTTTGACCCACTTCCAGACGTCCGAATAACTTGAAATTGGGCAGGTGTACATAATTCCGGTGACAATGCATTAAAAAGAATTTGTGTGAAGAAAAAACAGAATGGCGGCTCCAATATGGCGTACGAGTTTTGTGATTATGGTCCGATTCGCTTCAAAATTGGTATCTGCAAGTTTTTGTGGTCGGAGATTATGATTCTTTCGTCAAAATTGAAAAGTTTAAGATGGCGGCTCCAAAATGGTGGACGAATTTTGTGATTATGGTCTGATTATTCAAAATTGGTATGTGAGGTTTTTGGGGTCAAATATTATGATTCTTTTGTGAAAATTTGAAAATTCAAGATGGCGGCTTCAAAATGGCGGCCGAGTTTTGTGATTATGGTCTGATTCTATTCAAAATTGGTATGTGGGGGTTTTTGAGGTCGAATATTATGATTCTTTTGTAAAAATTGGAAAATTCAAGATGACGGCCGAGTTTTGTGATTATGGTCTGATTCTATTCAAAATTGGTATGTGGGGGTTTTTGAGGTCGAATATTATTTTTTTTTGTCAAAATTTGAAAATTCAAGATGGCGGCTTTAAAATGGCGGCCGAGTTTTGTGATTATGGTCTGATTCCATTCAAAATTGGTATGTGGGGGTTTTTGGGATCGAATATTATGATTCTTTTGTAAAAATTGAAAAATTCAAGATGGCGGCTTAAATGGCGGCCGAGTTTTGTGATTATGGTCTGATTCTATTCAAAATTGGTATGTGGGGGTTTTTGGGGTCGAATATTATGATTCTTTTGTAAAAATTGAAAAATTCAAGATGGCGGCATTAAAATGGCGGCCGAGTTTCGTGATTATGGTCTGATTCTATTCAAAATGGTATGTGGGGGTTTTCGTGGTCATATATTATGATTCTTTTGTAAAAATTGAAAAATTCAAGATGGCGGCTTCAAAATGGCGGCCGAGTTTTGTGATTATGGTCTGATTCTATTCAAAATGGTATGTGGGGTTTTCGTGGTCATATATTATGATTCTTTTGTAGAAATTGAAAAATTCAAGATGCCGGCTTCAAAATGGCGGCCGAGTTTTGTGATTATGGTCTGATTCTATTCAAAATTGGTATGAGGGGGTTTTTGGGGTCGAATATTAGGATTCTTTTGTAAAAATTGGAAAATTCAGATGGCGGCTTCAACATGGCGGCCGAGTTTTGTGATTATGGTCTGATTCTATTCAAAATTGGTATGAGGGGGTTTTTGGGGTCGAATATTAGGATTCTTTTGTAAAAATTGAAAAATTCAAGATGCCGGCTTCAAAATGGCGGCCGAGTTTTGTGATTATGGTCTGATTCTATTCAAAATGGTATGTGGGGGTTTTGGGGTCGAATATTAGGATTCTTTTGTAAAAAGTGGAAAAATCAAGATGGTGGCCGAGTTTTGTGATTATGGTCTGATTCTATTCAGAATTGTTATGTGGAAGTTTTTGGGGTCGAATATTATGATTCTTTTGTAAAAATTGAAAAATTCAGGATGGCGGCTTTGAAATGGTGGCCGAGTTTTGTGATTATGGTCTGATTCCATTCAAAATTGGTATGTGGGGGTTTTCGGGGTCGAATATTATGATTCTTTTGTGAAAATTTAAAAAATTCAAGATGACGCCTTTAAAATGGCGGCCGAATTCTGTGATTAGGGTCTGATCCTATTCAAAATTGGTATGTAGGGGTTTTTGGGGTCGAATATTATGATTCTTCTGTGAAAATTGGAAAATTCAAGATGGGGCTTAAAATGGCGGCAGAGTTTTGTTTATGGCTGATTTATTCAAAATTGGTATGTGGGGATTTTTGGGGTCGGAGATTATGATCATCTACTTTGCTAAGATTATTCCACTTTTCAATTTGCAATAAATAAACCACACTAAAAAGTAGGAAATAAATAATAGTTTAAAAAAACTAAAACACACGCTTTAATAGAAAACCAGACTAAAAAAATAGAAAATAAGAAAAAAATGTATTTTATTTAAAAAAAGCGTGGGGTGCATGGTATTAATAATTATATAGTACATTACACACCGAGGCGATAACATGCACCAAACGCTTTTTTTTTAAATAAAATACATTTTTTTCTTATTTTCTATTTTTTTAGTCTGGTTTTCTATTAAAGCGTGTTTTTTAGTTTTTTTAAACTATTATTTATTAATGGTATTGTCAGCTCCGCTATTTCCATCACTCTGTGCAGCTTCACTAGAAAAATTCTGGGCTGACGACGAATGTTTAATGGGAATCTTATTCCTAGCCGGAATGGTGTCAGTATTTACTAAATTAATAATTCAGCAGATATTTTCTTATCAGTGGTTAGGGAATTCCCTTCTTTTTTGCTATCGAGATCCATTTGAACGTCTCGCATAACTGATGATTTCTTATACCGAGCAGTTTTTATGATATTGTTCTGTATTTCTTTCGGTTTAACTTTTTCATGCGACTCTTGGCTATTTACCTTGTTTAGAATTTCGATTTGAGTGTTCAGTAATAGGATTTTATCTCGAAGCTCTTTGATGATTAAGTCTTTTTGTTTTAACAGATATGTAACCACACATGTACTAGGTTGTTTGTAGGTTCAATCTTCGATTGGGTATGCACGGGGGGTTCGTTCTCTACTCTTCAGGGGTGCAAGACCTCTTCCGGACGCTTTTAAATCTCTAATTAACTTTGGAGCGATTTTTCACAAGGCTGTCTAGGTCCTAAGCAGGACCTGACTCCCATATCTTTGAAATGTAAATAATTTTTTTCTGACGATCTTGGTGAGAATACCAGGTCATAGCTATGAAATTTTTGGATTGTTATCGGTTCTTAATACGTGTGCAAAATTTCAAATAATTCGGACGTCTGGAAGTGAGTGAAAATTAATTTCAGGTGAAGCTAATAAGGCGTGTATAAAAAATAGCAAAAAATTATTAACAAGAAGTCTAGGAAACGTCGTGATGTCGCTGGTAATTTGAAAGTCTGTGCGCACTACTTGGCTACTGTTATAATACACTCAGCTGAACGCCTCGGACTCTCGTGGCCAAATGGTTTTTTTTTCAGTTAACGGTCTGGGGAAGTATATGTATGTCGATCGATGTCAATCAAAAGCACTGGCAGAATTATCAGCTTTGCCGATGACACAGCCATATTTTATCCAGAAGAAAACTGGGCCGCGGTAAAACAAAAAGAAGAAAGACTTGGAAATCATAAAAGACTGGTTCGATTATAAAAAACTATCTCTCAACATAGAAAAAACATAGTTTTTGCCATTCTGTAACTACCATTCCTCTCTACCACACTACAGCCTCCTAACAATTCAGAATCAGCTACAAATTAAATCAATTACATATATAAAATACCTCGGAGTCATGATCGACTCCCATCTAAGATGGAATCACCATATTGACTACATTGTTAGGAAAAAACTGAGATGTGTCTTATATAAGTTTCGACAATTCCAATATATATTTGACTTGAAACAAAAAAAAACACTCTATTATAGCCTTGTCCAGAGCCACATAACTTATTGCGTGGTAGGCTGGGGTGGGGCTACGAAAACTCACCTAAGGCCACTTGAGGTAATACAAAGGAGATTTCTGAAACTCTACTTAACAAAAACTTGAGATATGCAACTGAGAACTCTAAAACAATTCAAACAAAATGATCACAACCTGAAGCAAACACATAATTACAAAACAAGCAATAAAAACTAATACATAATACCTTACGCTACAATCAATTGGACAACGATCACACGATTTTCTAGGGCCAAAAACATTCAATAGTTTACCCCAAGAAATACAAAAATTAAATTCAATACATAAACAAAAAAAATTCTCCATGACTACATAACTAACATGCCTCGTCTGTCTATTCATAAACTGATTGACAACAAATAAAAAAAACTTCCAAAGCATTTTTAATGATATTTATTATTTTTTATTTTTATATATTACTGTGTCTATTCCTATTCCTTTTATTATTAGTAACTCTAATGTGATCTGTGAATATATATGTATGTATGCATGTCTATATGTATATATGGCATGACATATGACTAAAACTATATATAAGATTTTATTTTAAGATATATTTTGTAACACTGTGTATTGAACCACACACAAGGAGATTTCCCTCCTTCTGTGGTAATTTCAATTTATTCAGATTTTATGTAAACATTATCATTCTGTAACCAATCTGTGTGATGCTGCTGAATAAATTTCATTTATTATTATTATCTGAACTACATTTTAAAAATAATTATTTTCATATAAGGTATTTGAAAAGAGCGTGACATATCAAAGTTATATTTTTTTAAATAGAACACCCTGTATTTTCTTGCATTTTTGATTTCTTTGAGAAAAAATAAGCTGACTTTGCTAAAGTATCCCTATACCTAACTCTCTCCGTTTGTGAGATATTCAACTTTTTCACAAAATGTAACGTTGTCAAAGAAATTCAATATCATTGGAATTAGCCACGGCAGGTGTACAAAATTTTGACCAGTCACTCAAATCCCTTTCAGCTAGTTACTGTGGCTTGAGTAGACGATCAATAGTATACAGTGTGCTTTATATTATCAGGAACACTTACCGCATATTTGAACTCCAATAACTTTGTTATTTCAAATAGAACACCCTATATTTTCCCCTTTTCATTTCCTTTCGAACCATATAATATTTCCCTATACCTAAATGTGGTGCTTCAGGAGTTATCAAAGCCTTTTCGAAATCCGATGAATATTTTGAATTAACATTATTTCATCTAGTAGTCTGATGACATATACTTGAGTAATACGTTCAACTCTGTTCAATTGTTGTTCCAAGCTGACTCCTGTCAAATAGCCTAATATTTTGTCATACGAAGAAGGAATTTGTGTCGTAATGGACAGATTATTAAATTAAAGAAAAAAAAAGATCCTCAAGCGGGACTTGAACCCACAACCTTAGGCTTTCCTGACATGCGCTCTTACCACTGAGCTATCGAGGCTATAAGAATCGACACACACTCGCGAACACTTTACTTCCTTGATTTAATGTGAATGTTGGAATGAATCGAAAATCGAAAGTACTCATCAATGGCCGTCGAGACCTGATACCTATTCACCCAACATCATCGTCGAATTGACGATTTCAGTAGAAGATCTAGGAAGATGATCTCCAACCACTGATAAGATTTAGCCAAATATATAATGTGAAAGTGGGAAATTATTGTCCGAGAGAAATTATGAAGAAGGAATTTGTGGCATAATCGACAGATTATTAAATTAAATAAAAGAAGCATCCTCAAGCGGGACTCGAACCCACAACCTTATGCTTTCCGGACATACGCTCTTACCACTGAGCTATCGAGGCTATAAGAATCGACACACACTCGCGAAAACTTTACTTCCTTAATTTAATGTGAATGTTGGAATGAATCGAAAATCGAACGTACTTATCAATGGCCGTCGAGACCCGTGGGTGAATAGGTATCGGGTCTCGACGGCCATTGATAAGTACGGGGTAAAAGTCATTCTTACGTAATATTTTATCGAAATGTCGATTTCTAACATAGAGTGATGGCTATTTGAGATACAATCTTATGTAAGGAGGGGGAGGGGAGTCCGAGAAATCTGTTGTGCTCTTACTTGGGGTAGGAGGGGTCAAAAATGGTCAAAATTATCATAACGTAATTAATAAATGGCCCCTAATGAGATCCACTATGGCCCTCATTACCTTGTTTGTTTACAAATTTTTATATCGCAAATAAAAAACATAAATGCACTCAAAGCAGCCATGCAACTAATAAATCGTTTCTACGCTTTCCTAGGTCTTGTTTAATACCAAAATTTATATCTAATCAAAAAATTAGTACAGCTTACCATTAATTTTGTGAAACGTGTTTGTTAGATCGAATTCACGAAAGGGATCTCAATACACACCTTTGACGTAACTGCAGCGCTGTCGATTTTGGGAACATTTTAATGGCGCGTCCCGTCGTTTGTAACTGTGAGTGCTCGGCACATGGCGCGAAATGTAAAATAACACGCTGGCTCCCATTACTCCGGCCTCCCCTACCGAGAGCTATACAGATACAATTTTTCCGGTCCGCTTCTTCACTCTCAAGAAACTCATTCCATGTATACCCTATTTGATTACGTATGTTGCATCCTTTGATTGAAATCCCTTCATTATGTTGGTTGAATGAAGGACTCCATCTATGTAAACAGGCATTTATTTCAAAATTTATCCCAGAATATTCAATGTATCCCAACTTCCAAAAATGGATATTCTGTGTTCAAAAGGTATACCTACACCAATATGTGGCGAGAACCAAAAAAATATTTGTCGAAATTGAACAAAATCCCTACGATTTTTCCATCTATCATTGATGTATCTGTTAATGGATAAATGAATAGAAAGAACCCCGCACGAAAACATATGGGAAATTGGCTCTCGAACGAATTGGCAGAAATTTTATGTTAAAGTAGGATGGGTCATAAGAAAAAAGTGTGAGTTTAAATGATTTTGTATATTTAGTTTCTGAGATATAATCGGCCAAAGTTCGTAAAAACGTCGAAAAAACTGTTTTTTTAGTCGAAATAAGACAAAGTAAGGATGAAAATGTATTGATCGGAACTCATTAACATGTTCAATTATAATCTTATTGATGATAGTACATTAGGGTGTATACGGGGCATAGTAAAAAAAAAGCGTTTTTCCGGATTTTTTTTCCAGTACTATTTCAAAACCAACAAGTTATATTTTGTTAAGATATCATAGTTTCAGTCTATTGTAGGCGAAAAAACGTGTTTTGTTTCTTGATGACTCTCTCTGTTTGAAAAATATATATTTTTTTCAATTTTCGAGTATACCCCTATACTGAAAACAATTGGCAGATCGTTTTTGATTACAAAAAAAGAAATTAATTGCTACTGCCCATGAATAAAAGATAGGGTAACATTCTGACGAACTCAATTGTTCATTTAGATAAAGGGTGCGTTACATTTTTTTCTTAGGTCATTTGCAATGCTTTTATTGAATATCTAGAAAACTGTTCCGTTAATTTGGACCATATTTTGCTCAGAATATTTTGAAAATGTTGACTATCATAAACGATAGTTTTATCAACTTTGTATGTTGCGTTTCTAAGATGTGCATTTTTGAGGTTTACGGTATTACGATATATGGGGTAACCTATCGATTTATCAAAATGTTATGGAACCTTTCGACACATTCAATTCTATTATAAAACTTTTAGAAATCAATTATTTGATACTATAAACAACACAAACCACCCTCAACAACAATTTGGAACGCAACAGTATAGACTCAAGAAAAATCGAATTATAAATAACAACTTCCAACATACAAAGTCAATTGATATTATGGAAATTATAATATAACAAATCTGAATGAACCTGATGAAGCTATTGTATAGCAAAACACGCGTCGTGCTTTAGTGCACCCTTAGGTAGTGAAAATCTTATGGTGTATTGTAGTAGTGAACTCTAAATCGAAATTGAAACTAATTAGTTATAAACAACATAAATAACAATTTACATAATTGAACTCTCAAAAAACGAACAATAAACAAAACCTAAATTCAAATAATATTATTCATATTTAGACTGAGAGCCGAATATTCTCACCTCAATTTTATAGATTCAATTTACTTTATGATACAATTGCAGTTATTGTTTAAATTGTTGTTAGAACACTGTGGAATTGTTATTTTTCACCGACATTTTTTATATTCTTTATTGATCAGGTCTATGATTTTAATAAAGTTGATATTTTTAGAGATAGTTTTTGTTCAAAATTCTTATTTCTTGACCAAATGTATATTGAAAAAATCGAAATAATTTTTTTTTTATTCTTTATAATATAGTTAATAACATTTAATAGATTTAAATTATTGATATCCTTTTTAAATTTCATTTAGCGTTTATGTATCGTTACCTTTAGATCTTTCTGCTTTTCTTTTCCGAATCATTTATTTATCTTAAAATTATTAGTTTTTTTAAGATTGTTAAAGAGCAATGTTATTAAAATAATTGTCATAATTTATTTTGACTTTTCTGAATCAATTTTACAAACGTTATTTGAATTGATTCCAGAAAAATTTGTCAAAACAAAATTGTAGACAATTTAATTGTTAATAACATTGTTTCTTTAACAATCTTAAAAAAGTTAATAGTTTTTAAGATAAATGATAATTAGTGATTCAGGAAACAGAGAGGCCGATGCAGCGCATGAGTCAGAGAGAGACGGCGATACTTAAAGGTAAGCGATGCATACTTGTGAGCGCGCGAAATTGATGATTAAAAAACAGGTATAATCAATGAAATTTTTTTAAATCTCTATTAAGAATGTTATTAACTATTGTATAAAGAATTTAAAAAGAAATATTATTTCGATTTTTTTTTTTTTATATATTTTTCATGGGTCAAAAGTACCCAACTATGAGATTTTTTAAACCTTTAAAAATTCATATCTCTAAAAATATCAACTTTATCGTGAAAAGTCATAGGACCTTTTTTATTTGTCTTTTAATAAAGAATATAAAAAAAAATTGTTCGGTTGAAAAATAACAATTCCTTGCAATTGTTTAAACAATTTCGGTTTAAACAATATGGCACTGGGTTGCCCCATGGCAACATGCATTTGTATCATCAGTAGGGCAATTTGAAGAGGATCGCATAAAAAAATTGAGGTGGAATAGTTTTCGGTACTCATGCGCCGATTCCTCCTAGTCTAATTGTTATTTATTGGTAATGCGCAATCTACAACATTGTTTAATAGTTCATGGCTAGGGTACTTTATTGTTTCTTGATGACGAGCATATCCTAGGTACCAAAGTACGCTGCAAATATGGGAACAGCATCCCACTGTTCATGCTCCACTTTTGCAGGTACAGTAGTACAGTAGTAGCCTAGAATACGTTCATTAATAATATGAGCTTATCAGCTCATCCAGTATTGAAACGACCGTTTGGTAGGTAGAGAGGGGGAAAACACGAGTGGCCACGATTTGCTGTGCTACGACGAATCTTCACCAGTGTCTTGGCATGCAGCGTTTGAAAGGTTAGGTTTGTTTAATTAATAAATAGGTAGTGCAGTTATTTTTTCAACTTTGCAATAGTTTACTCGTTACCTTGCCAAAATGCCCAGTGGTAAGTACTATTCAGTAGCGGAAAAAGTGTTAGGAGTGTTAAGAAAGTTATAGGAGTGTAAGTTCTCTACGTCTCGTGAATCGCCTATACCAAATAATTTGGTACGCCTATGGAATTTCTATTAATAGCCATAGTTAGACAATGGTTCGGGTATCTTCGATAAAAATTGGTTGTTAGGTGGGGGAAGGCCAAAGTGGTCGTTTCAATACTGGATGAGCTTCTACTAAAGGATATCCATAGTTGATACTTTATAGCATTCCTAAATCTGGACGCTATGCGGCAGCGTAATAGTCCAGGTTCAGGATTACGCATATCAATTTCAATCAGAAACAATAAAGTACCCTACCATAAACTATTGAGAAATGTTTCAGATTGCGCAAATAGGCCAATCAATAACAATATTAATAGTTTTATTTGAATTTGGGTTTTGGTTATTGTTCGTTTTTTGAGAGTTCCATTATGTAAATTGTTGATTATGTTATTTATAATTAATTAGTTTCAATTTCGATTTGTTATATTATAATTTCCATAATATTAATTGACTTTTTATGTTAGAAGTCGTTATTTATAATTCGATATTTTTTTTGAGTCTACATACTGTAGAGGTCCAAATTGTTGAGTGTGGTTTGTGTTGTTTATAGTATCAAATAATTGATTTCGAAAAGTTTATACCGTAATACCGTAAACTTCAAAAATGCATATCTTAGAAACTCAACATACAAAGTTGATAAAACTATTGTATATGATAGTCAACATTTTCAAAATATTGTGAGTAAAATATGGTCCAAATTAACGGAACAGTTTTCTAGATATTCAATAAAAACTTTGTAAATGACCTAAAAAAAATGTAACGCACCCTTTATCTAAATGAAAGGTAATATTGAACAATTGAGTTCAGAATGTTACCCTATCTTTTATTCAACGACCTGTCAATTGTTTTCAGTATAGGGGTATACCCGTGAATTTAAAAAAATATATTTCAAACAGAGAGAGTCATCATGAAACAAAACACTTTTTTCGCCTACAATTGACTGAAACCATGATATCTTATCAAAATATAACTTGTTGGTTTTGAAATAGTGCTGGAAAAAAAATCCGGAAAAACGATTTTTTTTACTATGCCCCGTATACACCCTAATGTACTATCGTCAATAATATTATAATTGAACATGTTTATGTGTTCCGATCAATACATTTTCATCCTTACTTTGTCTTATTTCGACTAAAAAAACATTTTTTTTCTTTGTCAATCCTACCCCAATACGACGTTTTTACGAACTTTGGCCGCTTATATCTCGGAAACTAAACATATACAAAAATAATTTAAACTCAACTTTTTCTAATGACCCATCCTACTATAACATAATACAATTTCAGCCACTTCAACCGAGAGCCAATTTCCCATATGTTTTCGTGCGGGTTCCTTCGCTGGAAAGCAGAATTCATACGGAGAAAGAAATAGGTCTTTATTGATTTTTTTTTTCAGGTTTCAGCTACTTTCGAAAATACCTATGGCCGAAAAGCAATCCCAATTTTCGTGAGTATACATCATTATTATTCTGAACGGTGGATTTGTTTTGCTGGCATTGCTTTAGTTGCATTACTTGGCATTGATCTTGCATTCCATATCCACACAAGAGTTCAAGTTATATCACATAATATGAAAACATTTGGTAATGGGTAATCAATCATATCGATGCATTTCACGCCTATCTTATCCGAAGAAATCCGAATACACATTTTTCTTATTCGTAGAGGATTCCTTTTGAAATCACCTAGAATTGAACGTCTCTGACTCATAACAATCTAATCTTTCCTGAAATCACACAATGCAATGTTACCTAAATCTATTTCAAATAAATCGATGATGATAATATATCATTCAACTGATAAATGTCATTTTGTGATATTTGATAAATGCGTACTAAATAGGGAGGCGGCAGGTATTTCGTTAAATAATTTATTAGTCGTTCATAGGATATATAGTAAAGTTTAAGTCCAAATCGAGCATTAAATCAATGTCTAACATGTTTTCAATTATAAATATTGGTTCGCCTCGAATGCTATTTTTATTAATTGGCATGTGTGTGAAAATACCAAAAATACCTGAGCAAGCCGTTCTCAGCGTTTTCGGTCAAGGTATATGCACTTATAAAAATATTTAAACGAACACATTGCATAGTGAGTGGGGGGCAATAGGTACTTAAAATAATTTAATTCAACTTTTTACTGTTCCTTAAACACATGGTAAGCTATTGCTGCATTATAGACAAATTCAACTATAAGCAAAGTGTCGGTTGATGAGCGTAATTGATATGGACATTTTTTTATACCCAGAGAAAAAAACATTACAAGAGAAATTATCAACGGAATAAAAACAGGTAGCTAGTAGTAGTTTTTTTAATTCCGAATCTGTGGAAATCAAGATTTCTTGTATCTTCTGCTAACTTGTTATAAAGCTTAATTTTTTTCCAATTTATTGAGATGACGCCTACCTATCTCTCTAATCTTCTTGATCGTGTACAATATTCGTGTAAATCTGCACTACTACCATTCATATGTTTATTGAAATGTTTTTTGAAATGTAATTTTATGTAAATATTGTGTTTTTAACTGAAAGACATTCTGTAATTTTATAAGCAGCGTTCTTTATATTTATATTTGTTTTTATTTTTTAACCAGCGCTATTCCTTTGAAAAATATTCAAACCATACAAAGAAATGAAAGATGGAGGTATACTCACGGACAAGTTCTTCACTGAACTTAAGTGAGTTAATATTTCCATGCATCTCACGGCTTTTCACATGGTTTATCCATTGGATACCGTTTCTTTTTTTAAGCTTTTATTTCCCTGGAAAAATGTATATCCGTATATTCCATTTGCAAAAGTTGATATAGTATGCCCTCAATTATATTCAAAAGCTTGCCTACAGATATTAAAAATTTCAAAAATATCTCACTATTGAAGAAAGATTTGATATTATTTTTATTGCAAAACTGTTTTTATTCACTGTCGGAATTTTGAATGTAACTTTAACTAACTATAAGTCTACTGAATATTCAGTTTGTTAGTTTTTCTAACTTAATGTGTTTTCCTGTATTTTACTTTTAGGTTCAGTTATTGACAATTTCCATACAATGTAACTTTTAAACGGAAATAAAGATTATTTATTATTATATTAATAACTCCAATATCGATAAGACTCCATAAGATTCTATGTAAATAAAGTGAAATCACAAAAAGCAGTCTGACCTTTTTCAAACGGGCGCCCAAAAAATACGACATAAATATATAAAGTTAGAATATTGATTTGATATTTTGACATCAAAGTTCTGGAAACGTATACTGTGGCAAACCCATCAATCATTCAGTTTCTTCAATTTTATTGGAAACTAGCTTAGGGTCGCAGCTTTGCCCGTATGGATTTCGAGGTCATAATTTTATACGCTATTTTTCTATGACTAACTTCAAAACTAACGGAACCTCCATACAAACTTTCACCCCTTTAGGGATTGAATTTTCAATAATACTGAAACACGTGTTTCTTTATTTGTAAGAAATATCCCAAATACCAATTTTCATGACCCTTACTTCAAAACTTACGGTACAAACTTTCAACCCCCATTTTACCCCTTTAGGGTTGAATTTTCAAAACCCTGAAATGCTTGTTTTGTTATTTGAATTTACCAATTTCCATAACTCCAAATTCAAAACCGTCGGAACCCCCAAACAAATTTTCCCCTTTCCCCTTTGGGTTTTTTAAAAACGTACTTTTCATTTAACCAAACCTTTTTCTAACTTCAAAACTATCGGTATTATTGTACAAACTTTTAACCCCCATTTTACCACTTTTATGGTTGAAGTTTCAAAAACTCTGAAATACGTGTTTCTTTATTTGCAAGAAAGATCCCTAATACCAATGTATATGAAGACTGGCTAGACGCTCTGCTGTCACACAATCAGAAAATTGCACAAGTAACCCCTTCACCACACTTACTCACTTCACACCTATATGCGCATTTCGATAACTAGTATCATCAGTAGGATAACTATACTAAATAAACTGTAACATTTTCTTAAAATGAATACCTGGTGTTTCTAATTGGGTCATTTTATACTAGTTACTGTTCCTCAAGTCGCTAATGGGATCTTGATGGTTCTATGGGGATCAAAGTGAACAAAGTGTAATACATAGGCCCATTATCCTCATTCAGTAAATTTTTATTATGGTTTCTGTGGATAACTATACTCTCAGGCAGTCTAAGTTTCTAGTGCCGTTGAACGATTTGATCATTTTCAAATTGTGAATATTAATTTTTTGACTAGATTGGATCATATGGTCCGCCACACTTGACTTATTCTCACTTCGGTAGGTAGCATGGGCTAAATATTCGTGGAACCTTTTGGAAATTGAACATTTTGTCTGATCGTAATAGACTTTGTCACAATTTTGACAACTAATTTCATAAATTCCCGACGTTTCCTAATAACGTTTGCAAGTTATTCTATTGATATAAACTGCTTGGAGATTTACATCCTGATATATAGTGTTGAGACCTCTCGTGAGGTTTGGGTGGAGAGGGATCTTTTGCTTTCCGTCATGGTTTCATTCACTAAACGTGTGTCTGGTGTTTATCCATTAATTATTGCTATTTCTTTGATCTTTTTGATTTCATTTTGAAAACGATCAGCATTCAATGAAACCACGACTCAGAAAAACAACGGAAAGCAAAATATTCGTGAGAATCCCTCTCCATCCAAACCTCACGAGAGGTCTCAAACTATATTCCGAGTTTAAGCAATAGAAATAACTTGCAAACGTTATTAAGAAATCCGAAGGACAAAACGGACATATTAGATAAGTGGGGAATTTATGAAATTAGTTGTCAAAATTGTGACAAAGTTTATTACGGTCAATTTCCAAAAGGTTCCACGAACATTCAGCCCATGCTACCTACCGAAGGGAGAATGAGTCAAGTGTGGCGGACCATATAATGCAATCTGGTCGTAAAATTAATATTCATAATTTGAAAATGATCAAATCGTCAACGACACTAGAAACTTAGACTGCCTGGAGAGTATAGTTATCCACAAAAACCACAATAAAAAAAATTACTTAATGAGGATAATGGGCCTATGTATTCCACTTTGTTTACTTTGATCCCCATAGAACCATCAAGATCCCATTAGCGACTTGAGGACGGTAATAAGTATAAAATAACCCAATTCGAAACACCAGGTATAAACTATAAGTTAATGTTACAATTTATTTATGATGATAACCTACTTATCGAAATGCGCATATAGGTGTGAAGTGAGTAAGTGTGGTGAAGGGGTTATTTCTGCAATTTTTTGACCAATTTATATGACTCTAACCTCAAAACTAATGAAATCTCCATACAAACTTTCACTCTCCATTTCACCCCAGAGATTGAATTTTCAAATACACTGAAACACCTGTTTCTTTATTTGTAACAAACACCCTTATACCAATTTTGATGACCCTTACTTCAAAACCAACGCTACTTCTTTCTATAGAAACTTGCAACCCCCATTTTACCCTCATTAGGGTTAAATTTTCAAAACCCTGAAATACTTGTTTTTTTTATTTGAAAAGGAGAGTCCAAATACAAATTTTCATGAATATCGTTGTCAGCAGTGCTTTTCGCTTTTTGAAAATCATGTCTGGTCCGGTAGCTAGTACCCAGGCAGCAATGTTATGATACATAATTAAGTTAAAATTAGCATAATAAACTGTTATCAGTGATTTTGTATCTAACTTATACTTGAGAGATTCTATCAGGTAGTGTGATTGATTCAATTTCTTACATGTGAAATCTATATGTTCTTGCCACGTGAAGAGTGAGTCAATTATTGGTCCCAAGAATTTCATCGAATTTGCCAATTCTGGAAACGGAGATTGAGGTTATGTAGACTTCGTGATGAATTCGCAAATTGCATGCATACTATTTTGCCTAGGTTCCCAATGAGTCAGTTTTTATTACACTAGTCACAATCACAATCAACAAAGATCATTAAATTATCAGAATGTCACCGCGCAACTCGATGCCATCATTTTACGCCTTACCTAATTCATTTGCTTGTTTGTTTGGCGCCGACATAAAATTAGTTACTTACATTAGTTTAGGAGCTCAGTTTTGAGACTAAGAAGGTTTATTTTATTTTTTACTTTTCAGTTCCGTATTTCGTCGGTTTAATTTTTTGTTAATTTGATACTATAAACAACACAAACCACCCTCAACAACAATTTGGAACTCAACAGTATAGACTCAAAAAAAATCGAATTATAAATAACGACTTCTAACATAAAAAGTCAATTAATATTATGGAAATTATAATATAACAAATCGAAATTGAAACTACATAATTATAAACAACATAATCAACAATTTACATAATGGAACTCTCAAAAAACAAACAATAACCAAAACCCAAATTCAAATAAAATTATTAATATTGTTATTGATTGGTCTATTTGCGCAATCTAAAACATTTCTCAATAGTTTATGGCTAGGTTACTTTATTGTTTCTATTTGAAATTGATATTCGTAATCCTGAACCTGGACTATTACGGTGCCGCATAGCGTCCAGATTCAGGAATGCTATAAAGTATCAACTGTGGATATCCTTTAGTATTATTCCTGATGCACCTGCAAATGAACGTATTCTAGGTTACTACTGTACCTGCAAAAGTGGAGCAAGAACAGTGGGATGCTGTTCCCATATTTGCAGCGTACTTTGGTAGGTACCTAGGATATGCTCGTCATCAAGAAACAATAAAGTACCCTAGCCATGAACTATTAAACAATGTTTTAGATTGCGCAAATAGACCAATAAATAACAATATTAATAATATTATTTGAATTTAGGTTTTGTTTATTGTTTGTTTTTTGAGAGTTCAATTATGTAAATTGTTGTTTATGTTGTTTATAACTAATTCGTTCACTACTACAATACACTATAAGATTTTCACTACTTGAGGGTTCACTAAAGCATGACGCGTGTTTCGCTATACAATAGCTTCATCAGGTTCATTTCTATTTGTTATATTATAATTTCCATAATGTTAATTGACTTTTTTGTTAGAAGTCGTTATTTATAATTCGATTTTTTTTTAGTCTATACTGTTGAATTCCAAACTGTTGTTGAGTGTGGTTTGTGTTGTTTATAGTATCAAATAATTGATTTCGAAAAGTTTTATAATAGAATTGAATGTGTCGAAAGGTTCCATAAAATTCTAAACGGCGAGTTTAAAGATTGGTGTGACAAACAGAATGTCAAGACGATGTTCATTGATGCAGAAATCAAAAGTTGTGAAGATTGCCTATTTCAAAAATGTCAAATTTAGAAATGACGTTTGGTTTGACGGCCGTTGTAATGGGTAACGGCCGCGAAATTAAATTTCGCGGACTGTGTTGAGAACGCGAAATTTGCGATTGCACGAAAACACTTTTTGCACGAGTTGCCTAAAATATTTTTTCTACGTTCATGCGAAAACCAAAAATTATTTTATTCTAATGGAACTAAATCTAGGAAAATAAAAAGCGTTGTAATTCAGTTGATATTCAAAGGAAATTAATTTTATTTTCAATGAATTGCATGTTTTAGTAATTTCGTAATCCAGTATGTAACAAATATGATTGAAAATAGTATAAAATATGCAATTGTTTAAAATGTAATAAAATATCTCAGAAAATAGACTAAAAATTGCGTCGATTTGACGTTTATGTTTGTCATGATCACAAATGACAGATATAGAATGACAGATGAGTGCAATAAACATTTTTTTTTTATTGGTGCCCCTTTTTACCCATTTAAAGCACGCCTCAGCGTGTTTAAATCGAACTTTAAAAAACGCGCGTTTTTTAAAGGTAACCATGACAACATTAACAAATCGAGAAACGTGAAGTCTAAATGACAAATTTTTGATAATTGATCTGACAGGAGCACCTTGTCAAATAAAATATTACTCACAATTCGTTCATTTATATGTGCTCCTCCATCCATTTGATGAACTTTTCATATTCTTTTTTTTTATTGGTGCCCCTTTTTACCCATTTAAAGCACGCCTCAGCGTGTTTAAATCGAACTTTAAAAAACGCGCGTTTTTTAAAGGTAACCATGACAACATCAACAAATCGAGAAACGTGAAGTCTAAATGACAAATTTTTGATTATTGATCTGACAGGAGTACCTTGTAACGTCAAAATATTACTCACAATTCGTTCATTTATATGTGCTCTCCATCCATTTGATGAACTTTTCATATTTTTTTTATATATCACTGGATTTTCGCGGTGATAACCGCGATTCTGCCTCACTATTCAAAAAATCGATATTAGAATAATTAATTTTGAGCTCTGGTGACAACAAATATTGATCTTTGGTAACAAATTGCAAATGAATGTTTTTCTCTATTTCCATGACAACGAAAGGTATACTGATGTCACATCACGAATTCAACCTTCTTGCATTATTAGTTCTTATTTCTATTATTTGTAGTAATAATACCAGTATATATGATTTCAAAGTGCACCAATAAAATAACGTAAGTATTCGTGGATAACTGGTTCTTAAAACACTTGTTATTTCGAGACTCGCTGCGCCGTCGTGCTCGAAAAATCGCGTGTTTTAAAGCCCTTTTATCCACTTATACTTTAATATACTATTTTATATATATCACTGGATTTTCGGGTATTAACCGGATTCTCTACTATTCAAAAAAATCGATATTAGAATCATTCATTTTGAGCTCTGGTGACAACAAATATTGATCTTTGGTAACAAATTGCAAATGAATGTTTTCATTTCCATGACAACGAAAGGTATACTGATGTCAGATCACGAATTCAACCTTCTTGCATTATTAGTTCTTATTTCATTTTGTAGTAATAATACCAGTATATATTGATTTCAAAGTGCACCAATAAAAAAAAATAACGTAAAGTATTCAGTGGATAACTGGTCTTAAAAACACTTGCTCTATTTCGAGCACTCCGGCTGCGCCGTCGTGCTCGAAAAATCGCGCGTCTTTTAAAGCCCTTTTTATCCACTTATACTTTAATATACTATATTGCACAGTGCAATAAAGAACCACTTTTTTTCACTAAATATAGTTCATATAGTTTTGTTTTTTGCATGAACGCAGAAAAATTATTTCAAATCATAGTCGCAGGAAAAAAATATTCATACAGTCACGTGCAAGAAACGAAAAAAGTTCATTCTTAATGACTTGCTGGAAGAATTGTTGTCTGTGTCTGTGTTTCATAGAATTAAGAAATGTTCAGAAGCTGAAGGATAATTGAATATTTTCTAAGAAAATTTCAAAGCTCTTTTTTTAAACTAAAATTCAATTCTCAAAACAGCCTTTGTATGCACGTTTCATGACGTGTAATATAAATATATATTTTTCGAAATTATCGTTTTCTCTGAATTATTTTCTTATAGCCTCGTACCCAAAATTGTAAATGGCGGAATTGCTGGTATCATTGGAGTCACATGCGTCTTCCCACTGGACCTCGTCAAAACAAGGCTTCAGAACCAACAAATTGGTCCCAATGGCGAAAAAATGTACAAAAACATGTGAGTGTGAATTTGTTTTCCATATACATCGATTTTGTGAGAAACTCTTGGTTGTGTATATATCTGAAAATATATATTTTGAACAATTAATGAATTGTGGTCCTCAATCTACATTGCATTAAAAAATAATGGCTTCATAACAATATTTACTATATTTGATTAAAAGTTTTTTAAATGGATCACCTTGTAAATTAGTAGGTAGGCTATCAGATGTAGAGTTCAATTATGGCTCTACCTATAAGCTAAGTTTTTCGTAATTTGATATTTTCTATTCCTTACGTGTTTAGTCCGACTTCCAAGTCATTCGAATTGATTTCGTTTGAAATGAATAAATGAAGGAATTATTCTTATTCACTGTTGGAATCGACCAAAAAAGAAAATTTGTCAGTCGATAGGAATCATTTGTTAATAAACTC
The DNA here is from genome assembly GCA_018342105.1 of Gonioctena quinquepunctata. Lineage (NCBI taxonomy): Eukaryota > Metazoa > Arthropoda > Insecta > Coleoptera > Chrysomelidae > Gonioctena > Gonioctena quinquepunctata. Next base: position 201,033 of record JAFIRS010001610.1, read on the forward strand.
TTCGAATCAGTAAATTATTGACAAATTGACAAAATATATGAACACAGGGCTTGCGATAAAAATGGTTTATTGACAACAACAAATCATCAAATGACATATACTCTGAAAGGTTATAACCCTGCAGAAAATTTTCTGAGAAATTGAAGAACCATTTCAATCAAACTGGTGGTGTTATACAGTGCGTTCATAAAGCATGGACACGCTCCATTATCTTACGAGTTGATCATTTTCGGAGGTAAAGATCAGACAGGTCGATTTTGTATTTTAGTTTTCCACCTTTTTTTTTCAAAAATTTGTTTTTCCCCACCACCTTACAAGATATGACGTTATCGATATTTTTTTTTAAATTGAAAGGGTATATTTTTATATCAAAAACTAAAAGCTCTTATTTTTCTGAGTTCAAACATACCACATACGTCATATGTAATACTAAAGAAAACCAGTGTTCATATTTCTTAAGTTTCATTTAATTATTTATTTTGCAATGAAAATATCATAAGTAAGTAGTAGAATGCCAGGCCACACAGTTACTTTTTGGGGATATTGGGTATAAGCTTCCATCGTCCCTTTGGGTTTTTCTGTTGCCCAATAACGACAATTTTGCGTATTTACGGCACCGTTTATACAAAAACCTCAGAAAATAAGACATCAAATTCAAAGCCATTATTTTGATTACACTTCTTGCATAATTTCACAAAACTCCAAGCGTCTTGTATAAGTTTAACTATATGCGTGTAATTTGGCTTTTCTTAGAATTTTCTGCACATCACCACGACAGATCTCATTGTTGTCAGATAAAGTTGTAATTGAACAATGAGGATTTCCTTCAATTCCAAGTAATACATTCAATTGAGTGTCTTCGGCAACATTGCCAATCTCATTAAGTTTATGTAATATTTTGCTTACCGTCGATTTGCTTATGGGTTCTCTATCAGCCTTACTTCTTTTACGATCTCCGTAACCTAAGATCATAAAAACTTCTATTCGCTGTTTTTCTGACAGCACCGTCGTAGTTTCAAATAATGTCTTTCAGGGTAATATTTTTCAGAAAGGTATTATTGAAGACTTATTAATCGATATGCTACACAACAAATCAATTTAATACTCACATATGCAATGGTAACTGAGAACTTATTGTCTGGCTGCTAATTCAGATGTGTTCATAGCCTACTCAAGTTTGGCAATAAACTCGTACTAACTACTGAGTAATTCACAGGTTTTCTTTGCAAAATAAATAATGCAAAAATGTTAAGGAATATGAACACTGGTTTCCTTTATACTCAGTATTCGGTAACTTGCACTGTTACATATGACGTATGTGGTTGAACTCAGAAAAATATGACTTTTAAATTTTGAGATAAAAATATACCCTTTCAATTTAAAAAAATATCGATGACGTCATATCTTGTAAGGTGGTGGGGGAAAACTAATCCGAGCTTTCACACTTGTATTTGTCAGAAATGGGAGAAACACTGTTCTCAAAGAAGAAACTGAAACTTGGTACAAATTTGGTTGGCAGCTTCAGTTTTTCCTATAAGTTTCCTTCAAGAATATATAATTTTTTACTTATTGCATTGATCCTTCCACCCACTATTTCAAATACTCTATATTTCATTAATATATCGTTTTACTCACCCAGGGTCGATGCGTTTCGCAAGACGTATACAGCAGAAGGTTTCCTAGGAATGTACCGAGGATCGGCAGTAAATATACTACTGATCACTCCGGAAAAAGCAATCAAACTAGCCGCCAATGACTTCTTCAGATATAATTTGCAAACTAAAGAGAGGTTGGTGAGTTTTGTTTTGAACAATTACAACAATGTGCATGATAGCAGATGTGTGACATTCTCAATTGAATATTAAATGGAAATATTTTTCTGTGAATTGAAAAATCCTCGATAAAAATGAAGTTATTTTTTGTGAATATCTAGTTAGGGTACTTTTTCCAATATCTATCAGATGTAGTTCAATGTCCAGCGTGGCTTTAGCCGGGGAAGTAGTTTTTTTTTCTGTTATATATTCACATACAATAACTTAATTTTTATCGTGGTTTTTTCAATTCATAGAAAGATATTTCTATTCAATTGAGAATGTTTCCTTTTTCAACATGAATACCCCACAAGAGGTTATCTTGAACGATGGAAGATAGTGTCTAAAGTTTATCATTCAGTCGCAGATGATTCCACATCTGATCTTATGAACATCCTGTTCATATTTTCAAACAAGTGTGCAAACATAATTCGTGTGTTTTATATAATTAAACGTTATAACTCGTTTTGGTTCGAAAAATTTTTTGGGGGCCCTTTTTAGCTCGAATTTGTTGGATAGGTACGGAACATTGCCCTGCTCGAATCTCCGGATTTAAATCCTCTAGATTTTTGCATTTGGAGTTTTCTTAAGTCATCAGTTTATTCCACTCCCGTCGAATATGTTGAAGACCTGAGGAATCGAGTTATAGCCGGCTGTGAGACAATAAGAAATACACCAGGAATATTTGCGCGAATACGACAATCAATGAGGCGAAGAGTTGAATCTTGTATCACGTCTGAGGGAGGTCATTTTGAACATTTGTCGTAGCTTTGCGCCTATTTATTTAATAGTGTTATTTTATGTTATTGTTCTGGGTTAACGTTATTGTATTAGATAGTTCTTGATTTGATTACTATCGTTCCGGACGTCCATCGTCTTAATGTATTTAAAGGTTTTCACGACGTTTCGAATGCTTGTATCTGCAATCGTCTTCAGGTGAATACCGACAAGTTTAGGTGCTACTTACCAATTTATATGACTGTCGGCGCAGTGATGCGTGCAATTCCGCCATGTGCAGCGGTGCGTGTAATTTCGCGCGGTGTGGTGGTGCGTGAAGTTTCGTGCCTCTGCAGCCCGCCAGAAAGAGCAATCAGGGTTTCCATACGTTCTTGACTCAACGCTTGGTTGACTCGAAGGCGTTATTGGGCTCTTTGAACTTTCGTTTGAACTCAATGCTCCTCCATAGAATCATGTGCTCAGTCATAGATTCGATTTGTCAGTCAGCGTGAGTCCAGTGCTATCTCTTCCGATAACGGTCTTTGTACAATCCAACGTGGAGTCATCAAAATCATCTGTGCCTCATCAAAGCACCATACGAGTTCTTGCGACGACCAGAATGGTTCTAGATAGAAGGAGATATTCAAACGAAAGTTCAAGAGACCGCCTACATCGAAGCCAATAAACGCATTTAGTCAACCAAGCGCTTGAGATATCAATAACGTATGGAAACCCCTGATTGCTCTTCTGGCGGCTGCAGAGGCGCGAAACTTCACGCACCACCACACGCGCGAAATTACACGCACCGCTGCACATGGCGGAATTGACGCATCACTGCGCCGACAGTCATATAAATTGGTAAGTAGCACCTAAACTGTCAGTATTCACCTGAAGACGATTGCAGATACAAGCATTCGAAACATCGTGAAAACTTTTAAATACATTAAGACGATGGACGTCTGGAACGATAGTAATCAAGTTACCACATCGTCTACAACCTTCAAACAAATAGTTCTTGATAATGTATTAAAGAAATGAAAAATACGCGTTAAGATGTTTTATTTTTTTTTGCATAAAAACGGCGCCCCATACGAAAAAAAGGCAAGAGAGATTTTTTGTCACAAATTGAACGAGAAATTAAAAAATGATTTTTTAGTAGCGTACCATTTTTTTCTTAAAAAAAATTGAGATCATTACCCGTATGCGGGCCAATGATGAATATAAAATTCTCAATTGCATGTCAAAAAATGCGCAATAACTACCTCTTAAAACTCACCAAATTTAATTTGCATATCTCGACCATTTTCACAGCAATAAATAAATAGTCAGTTTTTGAGAAAAACTTTAACACCCCGTATCTCGGAAAACAAAGCATTTGCGGACAAAAGTTATATATCAAACTGTCATTATTTTTTCATGCAGAATCATCCCCTGAAGTTTGTCGCACTTATTCACTAACACCCTGTATATAGATATGGATGGATTTACAGGTTGGAATCCATTTCGGAAAAAGCCAGGCAAGATAATATACGTAAAAAAATCCCTATGAAAACAGAATACCTACGTAAAAAACCGTCTGCCGATATGCGAATTGTTCGAGATATGTAGCCATTTGAAAGAGATGTAGAAGTTTCATTATCTTTTCCTTACAGGACCCTTCCAATGTATAGGCAAATGCTGGCAGGTGGCCTAGCTGGTTTGTGCCAAATCGTAATAACAACCCCTATGGAGTTGTTGAAAATCCAGATGCAAGATGCCGGACGAGTAGCAGCACAAGCTCTTTTAGGTAATGAAATCACATAAAATGGCGACTAGGGACCGAAGAAACATTATCTTAATATATATAAATCCAGTGTCCTGATGTTTGTTCCCAGTGAACTCTTCACCAAGTCAACCGATTTCGATGAAAATTGGCATGTACGTGTAATTTTTCCCAACTTGAGAGATAGTCTATTTTTCATCCCCCTAAATGTTGAGGGTGGTCCACCCCTCAATTTTTTATTTTATTTTTTTGGTAATTTTTATTTTTTATTTTTTTATGATACAACATTTAAAATACATACTATCCTAAATTTTCACCCTTCTACGATCAACCCCTATTTTTCCATCGCGATTTTTATTTTTTTTATTTTATCCACAGATCCGCAATAGGGTTGCAAGATGGCAATCGAATATAATAATTGTAGTACGATAAATTGAGAACGGGATAACGGGATAAAGAAAAAACGGGATAACGGGATAACGAAAAATCGGGAAAACGGAATGACAGAATAAGGGAATAACGGGAAAACGGAATAACGGGATAAATAAAAAACGGGATAATAGTAAACGGGATAACGGAGATAATGAAGAAACGGGAAAACGGGATGACAGGATAAGGGGAAAACGGGATAACGGGATAATGAAAAAATGGGATAACAGAAAAACGGGATAACGAAAAAACGGGATGACAAGATAAGAGGATAACGGGAAAACGGGCTAAAAAAAAACGGGATAACAGAAAATGGGAATAACGGGATAACAAAAAAACGGGATAACAGGAAAATGGGATAACGGGAATAACGGGATAACAAAAAAACGGGAAATGGGATGACAGGATAAGGGGAAAACGGGAAAACGGGATAAAGAAAAAACCACAGCCACAGCAACGCGTGGCCGGGTCTGCTAGTGTGTTATATAACTAATGCTATGATTATCATCGAGTTCAAACCGATGAAATTAGGACTACTGCGCAGCAGGGGTTTCCTTTCCATCGGTTTTAACAAGTGCTCCGTTGATATTAATTTTTATTTTTCAGTTGGAAAGACCGTTCCGAAAACTTCGGCAACCACTTTGGCATTAGGTTTACTTAAAAAACAAGGAATCCTCGGACTGTACAAAGGAACGGGTGCCACCATGTTGAGAGACGTCTCATTTTCTGTGATATATTTTCCGCTCTTCGCAACTCTCAATGACTTGGGTCCAAGGAAAAGTGATGGGTCAGGTAAGGCTGCCTTTGCGAAAATCTTTTTTTTTTGTCGATGTTTAACGGAATTAAATCGTTCAAGTATTCTCACAGACTTTCCGGTGGGCACAAACATCCCTAGGTTATTTTGTGATGTTTCGAAAATGTAGGCGCACCGATGATTTTATGAAACGGAAAGTGCGCCAAAGAGGTATTTGAAGTATATTGAAAAAATGTTGCTTTTGTTCTTGTATGGCATTTCTTTGTTCGCCTAAAAAATGTTTTGGCGAAGAGCACAAAATGTCAACGTATGAATGTTTTGTCATAACCCCATGAGTACAGAAAAACGTTCAAACGTAAGAAACAACAAGTTATTAATAAATATGAACTCTATGGCCAGAAAACATAATTCACTGGGATGAAAATAAATTTTGAAATCAAATACTCGACCAAACTGATAAACAAGGGCACGTTAAAAATAGATAAATACCTGCAAGCCGGGAATGCATATAAAAAAGTCACCCTTTTACAACGGAGCTATTAACAACTCATCACCCTCCGAGTTACGCATATCTAATGAATTTCATTAGTAGACAAAGAAACTATAAATTTTAGGCTTTGACAGCTCATTAATGCAATACGACCACGAAATAGATAAATCATTCATTGTTACATTCATTCGGCTACCGTAACGAGCCATTAATTACTAAGAAGTTGATTTATTATGACAAGTAGAAGATAACTAACGTTAGGAATGTGACCCCGCGAGCCAACAAAGAACGATACATGCAAGGGGAGATTAATAAAACGCGACCACGCGAACAAACGATGATGATTCGGTAAACAGAAGTCGTTCAAGTAACATGTCCTCTCAGAGGTGTTTAAACTTTCATTCGAGTAACATGTAGTGCAGAAAGTTGAGAAGGTGCTCAAATAGTAATCATAGAACCATATAACATATAGAAGTGCGGTAGCTATCAACCAAGTAACAGCTCTTGACTAGAACAGTCATCAGTCATGAGTTTATTGACAAGTAATCATCTTGTAGTGAATTTGCGAAATTATTAAGAAAGATAATTCCAATCAAGTCAAACCGGAACTCTACGAGTAATGACTTCTCAAAGTGAATACACAGTTAAACAGTATTTACCATTAAAAAACATTATGTTATCAATGCTTCAAGAACGAGATAAGACACCGAAAACCTCTAACCGATAGCTTATGCTCTCATAGAAAAACATTACCAGTACAACTATAGTCTAAATATACAGTGCGATATAAAAGTAAATAAACAACTTTCGCGGAAATAAATAAAATAGTAATACAACTGAACTAAACTTTTTTCCACATATTGATTTCTTGTAGATAGGTAATAAATACCATCAATAATTTGATCACTCAAAAAAACTCACTAGTAGTATAGAACCGGCACAAGAGATCGATAAACGATAAATGAAATACCGCCACTTATTGGTTTCGTGTACATTTGACAGATAGTGACAGATAGATTGAAGGTAAAATAATCTTACTTTTCCGATTTGTTTATGTTGGAGAGTTGAACAATTTCACCGGTTTCAAAAAGAATTCAATAGTTGGATTACATAAGTTATTGTTTAATTCGTAGATGATCATGCCTTCATATTGTGCTGTGTATTATGTAAGTTTTTTTTTTCTTTATACCATTCTTGGTGAACATCATCTGAACTGGAATAATATTTTGTCAGGTCCATTGTCACAATATTTCACTCGTAACACAATTAAAACAGTAAACAATTTGAATAAACGTCCTTTAACAAGCGGAAATGTGAGATTGTATGTGGACCATCTGTCAAATGTACACGAAACCAATTTGAGGTTAGGTTAGGTTAGAGCAGACAAAGATAAAACACAAGACCATGAGAACGTTTTTGCAACATATTTCTTAACCACCAAACGTATCTTCGACGTCCCCATGGTATTGAAATGTTCTGAAACCAGAACATCCGAAAGATATAAATAAGACACATTGCTATAAATGAATCACCAAGATATTTTAAAGATGTCTCACATTCGTTTGGTACGAAATGAAGCTGTGATGATTTTCGGACTGTATTAGTGACAATGTTTATTATAACATAGCAATATTACGTCTCCATAACTTATAAATTATGTTTTCTCAGAAACGTCGTCACTGGTACAAGAATTAAACGTTAATAAACCTCGCTGGTATGTTTCTTGCTCAGTGGGATACTATGATGTTTTTGTGCAGCAATCTAATGCACCTTTACTACCTGTTACCTACTGTTCTTGCACACAAAAATTTTCATCCTTTGTATTATGACGTAGGTCTGGCGTTCACGGCCTTTTGCTCTAATAGGGTAGGAGGTTCTCGGGCTGGCGACATGATTTGCTCTTTCTTTGTGATTTCATTGATTCTCGTGGAAATTATCCGACGAACAACAGACTTAATTTGTTTTTTTCCAGGTGAGGCGGTTTTCTGGTGTTCATTTCTGTCAGGATGCGCTGCAGGCTCTCTAGCAGCCTTGTCTGTGAATCCCTTCGATGTAGTCAAAACTAGGTTACAGGCACTTACAAAAGCAGAAGGTGAAAGGTCGTACTCTGGTATAGGAAACGCATTTGTGTAAGTACATTGATCCGTAATTCTAAAAAAAACGTTCGAATGTAGTTCATAAATCTGGCCAATATTGCATGAAAGGAAGGTTTGAACAGCTCTCGGGTAGTTTTATTTTAGAATATCCATGATCCATGAAGATGTTCACAGGACAGTTCATAAAACGGTCAACCCTGGATCACTTTCCGACTTTGCTAAGGAGTGTATAGGAGAAATTATTTCAGTGATACAGATAAAACTTCCGCAGAAAAAATCAAGGAGGCAGACTACTTTGAAGAAAATACCAGCAACTTGGATCACATTGATTTGTCCCGATCCTCTCCCTATGTATTAAAGTATCTTATATTCGAATCATGAAAAAATAATATGTGACAGTATAGCCAAAACACATGATAATGTCGTTAGTACATCTAACTTTACATCAAACTGCCTTTGGTTAGTTTCTCTATAAATGTTTATGAAATAACTGAACGATGGTGGGTACGTGACTACTTACTTTAAGCACGTGGAAACACAAACAGCGATCCAGATAACGAAACGATGTCTGATCTCTATTCGCTTTGAGAGTCAACTGTCGGAAGTTAAGAATTTGAGATTTGGTCGAAGCTATTCACAATGAGTCGCAAATAACAGAAAAACTTATTTTTTTCTGAAAAATTATTTTTTGTGTCATTTACTGGTTAATCAATTCAGTCACATCACATTTTGATCAAAAATTACTTTTTTTCAAATGAAACGCCTATGGGCCACCTACCTGTCTCTCTAGAACATTCATTAAGGAAAAAAATAACATTATTTTTGTATTTCGGTGCAGTAACAAATTGTATAAATTCAAAAATCTACAACTAGTTCATGAGTTTTCTGGCAGTTCGAATAAGTTTTCAACTTAGTAAGCTGTGGAAAACAACATTTCTGGATCTTGTCAACTAATTGTGTGTGTTATACTTATGAGCACGATAATGGTGTTTTTTTTTAATTCTTCTAGCGTTTTCTCGACTGTCATTGCATTGGTATTCCAATTCCCGCGTCGAAGCGGTTGGATCAAAATCAACATGAGCAAAACATTCATTTCTGCCTCCTCACTTACGATCATCTTCTCCATTGTTGGGTTCTTTTGGGAATCTTCTCTCCACATTTTTGAAAAAGGTTCTTTGTGGATGTCCTCTGTGTGGGTATCGTTCAGCGTATAACTGACAAGCGGCGACAATGTTTTCAAGACATTCTCTGTAAATTAATAACATATCAACCTGTTCACTTCTTGCGAACCTATAATTTTGATTTTACATTTCTACTAAACTAATTCCCGGAAGTTAACTAATTTTCGAGAGTTGAGATGAAAGATGACAGCGAAACACAATTATTGAGAAATTCAGAAATGTTGTTTTCCACAGCTTACTAAGTTGAAAAATTATTCGAACTGCAAGGAAACTCATGAACTAGTTGTAGATTTTTTAATGTATACAATTTGTTACTGCACCAAATATAAAAATGTAATTTTTTTCCTTAATGAATGTTCTAGAGAGACAGGTAGGTGGCCCATAGGAATTTCATTTGAAAAAACAAAAATTTTGATCAAAATATGATGTGACTGAATCAATTCATCAATAAATGACACAAAAAATAATGTTTCAGAAAAAATTATGTTTCTCTGTTATGTGCGACTCATTGTGAATAGCCTTGACCAAATCTCATTTATCCACGAGGTAAAATAAAAAAAACAATTTTAATTTCAATCTTTTTAAAAAAATGACATTTTACATAAGGTTTGGACTTGTTTTGACCTGTTGAACTTGAATATGTAAAAATATACAGGGTGTTCCATTTGAAAAAACAAATTTGCTGGCATTTGCAGAAAACCCGGAAGTCCGCCATATTGGATTGTAATGTGATCAAATCCAAAATGGTTGCTTATATAACTGTACCGAATTTCAGAAAAATCCGTTCACGAATGCAGAAGTTATAGGGGTGGCCCGATATCCTGTATCACCCGGTATATCATCAATCAATCAAAAATTGAAAATACTTTTTTTTTCAGAAATATTTTGAAATATGAAGGTCCAACTGCGTTCTTCAAAGGAGGAGCTTGTCGTATGATCGTGATTGCGCCGTTATTTGGAATTGCCCAAACAGTGTACTATCTTGGAGTCGCCGAATCTCTGTTGGGATATAAACGAGGTTAAACCAAATCCCACCTATTATTTTAAAGCAATTTTTTCAAGTAATGAGCAATTCTGATTTTCGTGATATTTATTTTGTTTTCTGGGTGTGCATTCATTTTGAATAATGGTTCGTTGTAGAACTGTGTTGTGTAGAGTATTTTTGTGATAGCACATGTAACATCGATGATGATTTATTGAAAAAATTATTTACTCGTTCGTTATTATATTCCTAATTAACAATAAATTCTATTTTGTCTTAAAGGCTTGTGAAACTTCTGATAATTCCTTTCATTCCGAAACTGAAATAAAATAGAAGTTGGTTTTTGAATATACCCAAGAGCAGGTAGAATATTTTCAAATGACTGCTTGAATGAATAAGAATATGAGATTTTCATCATGAGCTCGTTCATAAAAAATAGGTAACTTATATCCGTTTCAAAAATGCTCTATAGAACATTTATAATTGTTGAACAAAAAAATATTTAGGCTTGCATATTCATTTTAATTTTTTAGAAGTGCTTATGAGGAACCAGCCTTCCAGTATTACCCATTGCACTGTAGCCAATCTTTGAATTTCAGACATTATTTTCTTATTGTTTTAATAGCAATAAAAATGACTTTGTGTTTAAATTAGCTATGGATATATGAAATTCACAGGAACCTTTGGCACAATGCCAATAGTGACAATAAATGTATAATGATCTAGTTTTATGATTGGTGTCCACTGGAAATGTCCCCATTTCCAAATATGGTTAAACCCCGTTCCAAAGGCTATACAGAAGGGATGCAATGTCAAGTTAACTACCCTGCAGTAAATTTAAGGAATTATGATAAGACTTCGAAGTTTTTATCTTTTCATTAAAAATCAACAATTGCAAGTTAATAAACGTCCATTGTTTATAATATTCTGATTTTTTTCAGCAAAATTAATTGGTACTAGGATGAACCCGCTTTCATCCATCTGAACATTAATGATTAAACCAATTTTTATATACATTTATTTCCACGTTGGAAACGGTTCATTATCAACCATGGTTGTGAATAGGCGTGTGCAGCTTAGTTTTCTACAAATCACTCAATTCATATGTGACACATTGCTGTTTTTTCTCCCTTCTGAGTTGGCCTTTTTCGAAATCAACTGCTGGTCATCGCATAATGCAATAGATTTGATTACTTCTGAAAATAAAAAAAATCTACAAAACATTGAAAAAAAAAATCTGCTTAGCAGATCATTGTAGCTCCGTTAATTCATTTGAACTTCACTGGCCATTTTCTGTGTATGGATCAATAGCTACAACATATGTACTTTTCAGTGAGTCACCCTTATAACTGTTATTGCTAGTTTTATAAAAATTATTTAACAGCACTCAAGGCCAATTGAATTGATACTAATTGGACTCGTATGTATGCTATGGCAGATTTATCTACGAAATTTACAAGTTTTTCAAATTTATTACGGTTCGAGTCCTGTATTTACGGGATGGAATCAGTGGTGTAGAACTTTAAACAAATATGCCTTCCAATAATGTGGGATGCTGTGGAATGATAAAAGTGAGCCAGGGAAATAAATTTCACGGAACCCTCTACTTTCTTGTGTATTTTTTTTCAGTAAAATAACTGGAATTTTCAGATTTTGAAGAATGGAGAAAAACATTTGAAATTTTACAAATATATTTTCATCATGTTCTGTCATATAATAATATATGAAAATGATTAATACTTATCTTATATATTATAATAAAGATAAGCAGACTCAATATATCCACTACATTCTGTAAAATCCTTTTCAGTCCCAGCGATCTATTATCGGTCTCCACCATACTATGAAACCAAAATATCCTACGTAATTTAAGATCAATAAAAAATTCAATCCCAAAAATACTTGCACACTTCTGTTTGTGTGTTATATTTTTTTTTCAATTGGTCATGAAATGCTCACGTAAAAAACCGACAAAACTTCGATTCGTTTAATTATATAGCCTAACTTGAATATACAAATTTCAATGTATATTTAAATATTTGAAATTTTCCATAAATTTGCTGTAGCATACTTGTTAGGCCATCTAGTACATCCTTGGATGTTTTGAAATAATCAGTGTCCTAGTTATACGATCTTTGATCTCACTACCATATAGACATATGTTATCACAGCCTGCTGGACAATCAAACCGAATTGGCATTCAAAACCAAACGATTTGGGTTGTAGATACAGGGATATATATATATATACATATATATATATATATATATTTATATATATATATATATATATATTTATATATATATATATATATATATTTATATATATAAATATATATATCAAATATATCATATATATCATATATATTGAGATATCATAAGAAAAGTAAATTCTGTCATTTTGATTTTTATTTTTTTCCCACTTTATTTCGAATATTATCAAAAAATGTCACAGGAGTTTTTTATTCGACAGTGAATTATCCTCAATTTGACATAATCAGATTCCGTATCCAACGTTTCGTACGCTCTGGGCCACCCTCAACCTCATTTTTTTCAATACGGACCTGCATATTTCATGACACTTTTCGAAATAACTTTTAACGCTGAATTCAACGATATATCATACAATGTCATTCAAAGTTGATTTTCAGGGGATTTTGACCCTTATCCAAATTTCTTTGGGTCGGATCTGTATTACATTTAGGTACCTTTAGTTTAATTAACAACATGCAATACATTTCGATAAGAAAATCAACTTACTCATCTTCAACTGAATGGAACGTAACAGAATCAAAGCAAGAAACAAGTAATAATTATTTATAAATTTCAAGATGTGAAAAACCAAATTCATAATAATTAAACGAAACTATCATTTAATGAAAGAAAAATCAAATGATTATTCGAAAGTAAATGATGAACATTAATGAAGTAAGTGTTCGAAATGTCCACCATTTTGTAAATTGCGCTTTGCGGTTCTGGAACCCACACTTCTTATACATTTGCTTATTTCGTCTCCTTGAATACCTTCCAATACATTCTCAATCTTCTCCTGAAGAATCTCTATTGTCGGGTTCAGTAGTATCATAAATTTTATTTTTGAGATATCCCCACAAATAAAAATCCAGCGGATTCAAATCCGGAGATCTGGCAGGCCATGCTACTGGACCACTTGTTCCAATCCATGAATCGGGAAAAGTTCGATTTAGATAGTCTGTGACTATTCGTGAGTTGTGTGGACCACATCCGTCTTGTTGGAACCATGGACTATTACGCCGATACCGTATAGGAAGATCATCCAACATTTCTTCTATAATTTCTACATATTTTGCTCGGTTAGGTTGCCGTCAATAAAATAGGGTCCCAGTAATTTATTATTCAACAAACCGCACCATATGTTCAAAGAAAAACTATATTGATGTCTAACTTCATTAATTAAGTGAGGATTTTCTGTGGCATAAAAATGTTTGTTCCTTCGATTGAACATGCCAGAATTTGTGAATGTTGTTTCGTTTCCCCAAATGATATTGTGCGCAAAATTGTTGTTATTCCGCACCTTCCGTTGAAACCAATTACAGAATTGCAACCTTCTCTCAGGATCATTGCGATATAGTTTTTGCACGGCTTGGTATTTATAGTCATGGTATCCGTGTCTCTTGAGTATTTTATTAACAGCACTTTTTGATAAATTGCATTCACTGGCCATAGTTCTCGATCCTATTCCTGGATTCATTCGAATTTGGGCCAAAACATTGATGTCATTGATAGGCTCGTTTCGTCGTACATAAGGACCTCTAGGTTTGATGAATGAATTATGTGCACGTAACGTTGTAGATAAACGTCGAAACATTTTAATATTTGGTGTTGTTATTTCAGGATATAATTCACCATACCTTTGTTGTGCTTTGAACGAGTTTCTATCTAGTTTTATGTACACTTCGTACATATTTCTCTTCTCTTCATTTGTGTATCTTATCATATCGAATAAGTTAAATTTAAATTACTCAGAAAAGTATTTGATGACAAGTTCTTGTGACACAATAATAAACGAAGTGACAAATAATATGACATTTCTTGTTATGGTCTTTTTTATCCACGGCCTACTATTTGAAAATAATACATTCAATAAACCTAGAGTTGTGTGTAAGTAAGAAAAAACAAGTCTATCAACGATATCAATGTTCTGACCCAAATTCAATTGAACCCAGAAAAAAAATCGAGAACTGTGGCCAGTGAATGCAATTTATCAAAAACTGCTGTTAATAAAATAGTCAAGAGACGCGAATACAATGATTTTAAATTTGAATACCAAGCCTTGCAAAAATTATATCGTAATGATCTCAAAATAAAGTTCGATTCTGTAATTTGTTTCAACGGAACAAATGACAAATCAACAATAATGATTCCTCCGAGAAAATTGAGAATGTATTGGAAGGTATTCAAGGAGACGAAATAAGGAAATGTATAAAGTATGGGTTCCAGAACCGAAAGTGCATTTTACAAAATGGTGGACATTTCGAACACTTACTTCATTAATGTTCATCATTTACTTTCGAATAATCATTTGATTTTTCTTTCATTAAATGATAGTTTCGTTTAATTATTATGAATTAGGTTTTTCACCTCTTGAAATTTGTAAATAATTATTACTTGTTTCTTGATTTGATTCTGTTACGTTCCATTCAGTTGAAATGTATTGCATGTTGTTAATTAAACTAAAGGTACCTAAATGTAATACAGATCCGACCCAAAGAAATTTGGATAAGGGTCAAAATCACCTGAAAATCAACTTTGAATGACATTGTATGATATATCGTTGAATTCAGCGTTAAAAGTTATTTCGAAAAGTGTCATAAAATATGCAGGTCCGCATTGAAAAAAATGAGGTTGAGGGGGGCCCAGAGCGTACGAAACGTTGGATACGAAATCTGATTATGTCAAATTGAGGATAATTCACTGTCGAATAAAAAACTCCTGTGATATTTTTTGATAATATTCGAAATAAAGTGGGAAAAAAAGAAAAATCAAAATGACAGAATTTACTTTTCTTATGATATCTCAATAACCGGCCCTGATAATATCGATTTGTTTGAACTGCTTGACAATGCTTCTATGAATGCAACTTTTTCTCCATTTGACCGACCTTCTAACTCTTATGGTTTAAAAGTTACCAATACAATCCCATTAAAAAAGTGGCCACTCTGTATATATATATATATATATATATATATATATATATATATATATCATTAGCCTTCCTTGAGTGGTGCTTTTTTTTTTACATTCATGAAGACCAATAAGCCTACCAACAGGGTACATACATCCCAGTGATTCCTAACAATATGACAAAGATGTCTCTGTGATAATATGTTTGTCTCGCTCATGTTTTGTTCATTTGACATCGTTGCTACAAATTCGCTTTTGATGGCGTGAGATGAAATCACCTGGAACACATTCATATGAAACCTGTTTGAGTTCATCATGTCCGAATTCACGTAGTTAACATTATTTATTTCAATTGTCCCAAAGTCAAATCGATAAAATTGTATATCACTTCACTGCTTCCATTCTCATGCCGGAATGTGGCAAAATAATTTGGGTATCCTTCACAAAAATGTATAAAAGTTACATTGTTACATCATAAACAAGCCAATACAGCTCTTATCCAGCAGGCTGTTGAACGTCAGATGCGAATGTGGTCTATTCAGTTGCCGGATGAATCTATTCAAGTGAATCTAGTTCAAAAGGTAGCAGGCTTGAAAATAATTTATATGGCTTTGTGAACATATCACTATCGTAGAAAGTTCACAGTGAATAGGTCCATCTAAAACTGGTGGGTATTCTGAGAATTAAACGTTTTAAAAATGTTGTCTTGGATTTCTGGCTTGAATCAATTATTACCTTTGGTCAATTATATCGATCAATATATGATGTTTCCAATTGAAATATATATGAATGTAGTTCTGTTATTTATTTCTTTCATTACCCCTCAATAAATTACTCTACTCCAACCCAAACACCAGGTAAGTGAAAATTCAAAGATAATCTGGTAAGTCTCGATTCTTTGGCCATTGACATATTTATTTTATACTAGTGTAAAGAGATCCTTATTATATCTGGCTCCAAAGATTTATAATTCGTTACCACAGGAAGCTAAAGCAGTAAAATTTGCAAAGATAAAAAGAAATATAAAAGCATGGATTTTAAGCACTAACTTCAACCATATATTCCTGTAATTGTCTTATTCAACCACATTTGTTAGAGCTCATCCAGTATTGAAACGACCTGTTGGTAGGTAGAGAGGGGGAAAACACGAGTGGACACGATTTGCTGTGCTACGGCGAATCTTCACCAGTGTCTTGACATGCAGCGTTTGAAAGGTTAGGTTTGTTTAATTAATAAATAGGTTGTGCAGTTATTTATTCAACTTTGCAATAGTTTACTCGTTACCTTACCAAAATGCCCAGTGGTAAGTACTATTCAGTAGCGGAAAAAGAAATAGGAGTGTTAGGAAAGTTATAGGAGTGTAAGTTTTCTACGTCTCGTGAATCGCATATACCAAATAATTTGGTATGCCTATGGAATTTCTATTAATAGCCACAGTTAGACAATGGCTCGGGTATCTTCGAGAAAAATTGGTTGTTAGGTGGGGGAAGGCCAAAGAGGTCGTTTCAATACTGGACGAACTCTACAGACCTTTTTATTACAACACAAAATTTATACGTTATGAACTTGATATGTTTAGATACATAATATAATTTAAAAATGCAATATTATTTGAATAGAAGCACACACAAATTTTCAAATTTATTGTGCTTCTTAAGTACTTCTACTGGAATGATTTTTTACTTGAAATAAACGATTTTTTATTATTAATATTATTTATATACAGAGTGGACCATTGAAAACGAAACAACGGCTCTGTAGGTCGGCAGAACCGAATTATATAAAAACGCTAGGACACGTCAACTACATTTTCGAGGGGGACATCGTTCGCGATGAAATGCACCCGAAATACATTC
The DNA here is from genome assembly GCA_018342105.1 of Gonioctena quinquepunctata. NCBI lineage: Eukaryota > Metazoa > Arthropoda > Insecta > Coleoptera > Chrysomelidae > Gonioctena > Gonioctena quinquepunctata. The sequence goes on from JAFIRS010001610.1 coordinate 218,273, forward strand.
CATCCCACGCTAAATTTTTAAATGGCATCATACGGCAAGTGACACTTCATTTGGAAGGTATTTTGCTTCTCAATATCAAACAACAAAAATAAATTAATTCTATCGATTCATTTTCGAGATATAGGAACTTGAAGTTGGGAAATCACTTTTTATTCACTCAATCAATAAAAACAATATCTGATAAAGCAACTGTCGCCATAATTATTATTGTCAATGAACTAAATATTCAAACTGTCTGCCACCCATTTCCATACAATAGTACAAGTTCTGTTCAAAACGAGAGCTCACATTTCGTAGCATTTCCGGCGTTATTCGACGGCATTCCTCAATAATTCTCCTTCGTAAATCTTCCAGAGATTCTGGTTCGGTTGCAAATATTTTGTTTTTCAAGTGACCCCACAGGAAAAAGTCGATGGGGTTAAATCTGGAGATCTGGCTGGCCACTCTATAGAGCATCTTCTTCCAATTCAACTTCCAGGAAACATTCTATCCGAAAATGCCCTAACAGGCTGTGCATAATGTGTAGGTTCCCCGTCTTGTTGAAATATCAAGTGGTCTTCATGGTAACGATCGTCATTATCAATGATGTCTACTAATTGTGGATAAACAAATTCATTCAATAATTCCAAATAAGTTTCTCCTGTCAGGTTACCGTCGAGAAATACTGGTCCAATCAAACGGTCCCCAAAAATATCGGCCCAGACATTGAATTTTTGGGGAGTTTGAGTATCGACTTCGTGGAAAACATGTGGATTGGCATCTGACCAATAACGACAATTATGACGATTCACAGTCGAATTCAAAAAGAATGTAGACTAATCAGAAAAGCAGATGTTGAAAAGGAAATTCTCATCAGCATCTATTCTCCTAGTCATAATTTCACAAAATTCATGTCGCCTATCAAAATCATCTTCAATCAATTGGTGTACCAAATGTATTTTGTAGGGGTGGAATTTATGATGTTTCAGGATTCGGCGGATACTGGTTCTACTAATATTGGTAACACTAGCCAATTTCCTTGTGCTCAATGTTGGGTCTGCATGAACTTGTCCTAAAAGTGCAACTTCAACAGCTTCATTTCTCAACGGAAATTCACGTTCTGGGTGTCGTTTCTTGTTGACTACTGATCCAGTTTGACGAAATTTTTGCACTAATTCTAGAACGTATTTTCTAGCAACAAGTTTATCTGGATGCGTTTCATTGAACAAATTAGCTGTACGGTTACCGCACTCTTCATTCTTAAAAAAAAATGTTATTATTTCAACTCTTTCAACACCATTATTGCGGAAAGATATTCAGCAGCTTTAGTAATTCACTCTAATGTCGTTCAATCAAAGATCAGTTTGACACTGATAGACGTCCACAATTGCGATTTGGCGAAAAAATTCTCATACATGTTTTTGTTGTACTCGCATTTGAGTGGAATTCGAGAAAACGTCTTTTTATCGATTCTTAAGAACCTTATTTTTTTTTTCAATCAAGTAAATGAAAATGAATTTATTTTTTTCAATGGAATTGCATGTTATTTGTTGGTAAACAGTTAGATCATTTAATTCCTTGACAATGATAATTATCTTTAAACAGTTGCATTGTTAGATGTTATTTTTATTGATTGAGTGAATAGAAAGTGATTTTCAAACTTCATGTTCCTATATCTCGAAAACGAATCGATAGAATTAATTTATTTTTGTTGTTTGATATTAAAAAGGAAAATGCCTTTCAAATGAGGTATCACTTGCCATATGTTGCCATTTAAAAATTTAGGGGTGGCGGTCACAGCTCCGAAGGATGGAATGTATTTCGGGTGAATTCCATCGCGAACGATATCCCCCTCGAAAATGTAGTTGACGTGTCCGACCGTTTTTATATAATTCGGTTCTGCCGACCTACAGAGCCGCTGTTTCGTTTTCAATGGCCCACTCTGTATATGAATGTAATCCTGTTATTCATTTCTTTCATTACCCCTTGATAAATTTCTCTACTCCAACCCAAACACCAGGTAATTCTCGATTCTGGGCCTTTCATTGGATAATTTCAATATTCCTAAGTTTGTGAACAAATGCGTTACGGAAAAAAATGTAAGCTGCTCTCAATGAAATTAGTATTTTTATAGGATTTTCTCCAGAATCAAATATGAAATCAGAAAAATCTGATAATCATAATCAGGGATAGAAACGAATAGTATAGAAATCTGAAACAGTATTCAATAACAATTACGTAGTTGAAGTCTTATACAAATCTAAATACAAAGTTTAGAAATGCTGCTAAAATAAATGAACAATGCAGTATTCGGAACAACGATGGAGAACGTACAGAATAAAAGTCACCAGGTTGAATAAAATAGAAATATGTTTTATCAAGCTTATATATCTGTCGTCATTGTATTGTTATACCAGTGACTATCCGGAAAATAACGTTTGCAATATACCTCGCGTGAACAGAAAACTGTTTGGTCTCAAGAAAGACGAGAATGGAGGTCGTATAATGCTTGAATTTGTAGGATCGAGATCAAAATTATTAACTTTCAAGGCTCAGAATTCAGACTGAGGAAGAGAAAAAATCCTGGTGATTCAGAAGATACAGGACAAGATTAAGGTAGTTCCGCCACGAGACAGTTGAATTAGGAAATTATTTTCGACGGAATCGAAAAATTCCAAAAAACTTTTCGATTTGAAACGCGAAAAAAAATTTTTTTTTAAGGGGGGCACTTGCCGTCGTTAAAATCGATAAGGTCAACTAGAAGGAGTTTTTTTTCGCGTTCAGACCCTCAAATGGTCCCCCGTCCTTCTTTAAAAAGTCCCCTGGCACAATCCGCATTTCTCTACGACCCCCCCTTTAAGCTGTGCGCTTCCCCGTGGAGTATTTTGAATAACGAGAGTAGTTTTATTATATCTGTCAAACTAGATGGTCAATCACTTTGATTTTTTTTTCACAATATCTGTGATATCCTGCTCTAGCTCCTACTCGTTTTTCATAAACTTCTTAATTTTAGTACTAACGGTAGAATTAATAATGTTTGCCTATGCATGGTCCATATGTTACGTGTTAATTGAGTCAACTTCAATTATATATATCTCGGGTTCGGGATGGTGAAACCTTTTAAAATTTTATAGAGGTGTTGTTCACATGTTAAAAATACGTATGCCAATTTTAATAATGTCCTAATTCGCATGTCTCGTGGCGGTACTACCTTAAGAAATAATTAGTAAGTCTGAAGTCACAAAAAAAACGAAAAGCGGTTAAGAAGTCTGATCTCCATAGAAGTATCGAGTTTGAGGGTTTCGTAGAATGCCAGGCAATTCGTCACAGAAAAGTTATTCTGGTCGGAGAGAAATGTCAGTTCTAACGCAAACGAAAATTGATTGATAACTGTATAGTATATAGCATTGTTATCTACCATTAATGTATCATTACACACAATTTTAAATGGTATTGAATTAGTATCAGGTATAATAGATAATTCCCAGCAAACATGTTACGCGTGGGCCTCTAGAGGCACTTTAAAAAACGCCGACAGACAACATAAGCGGGCCATAATCATGATATGTCGGCGACGGCCATCAGTAGGCATCCAGACTACCACCCGCTTTAATACATAGCGGATTGACAGAGTTAAGATGAACTGATATTGCATGGTACAGATTATGGTGCGATTGCAGGTATCCTACTAATCAACCGCGTCATTCCACTGTTGGGATTTCATCAATGATCTATGCAAATATACAGGGGCGTCCAATTCAAAATGCTGTACATGGAAGTATAGGGCATATCTTAGAAGGCAATGAGCGTAAAGACGGTTTCAATGAAAACAAAATGGCCCATATAAGCGCCTAAAAACAATCTAGCATTATATCTTCGAAAACAGTGAAACTTCAATGAAGATAGGTCATTATTATACACAATAAATTCACCAAACATTCAGAATCGACTGATTCATTGACTAGATATATACAATCACTGTTTTCACTCTCTGAAGCCACTATTTGTAGAGGATTTCTGAAACTGTAGAGCCAAATTGTTCCTATTTACCTATACAGACAACTTTTTCTCCATTTCAACCATTTTTATTGTATCTCAAATGGTTTCCAAGATACTCATCCATATTTCCCAGATATTGCATTTTAAACTGGCCTGGAAAAATAGTTCACTGAATAGATAGAATAACAACACACAAATCTGAAAAAATTCTTGCCCCGGGATTATTTTTCATGACCATATACCACAATGACCCATAGACATATATGTCTATGCAATGACCAGACATAATATAAAATACCCGATTTGACATCCTACACGAAATCAGCAGTAGGGCCAACTGCCAACGTGATATTCAGTAATGCCAAGTTGCATTTTCATTGCAGAGGTCGCAGCGGTGCGGCGCGTAGTGCCACATACTGTGTCAAAACGACATCGGCGCGATTATTGCAAATCTTTAACGGGTAATTTCTGGCTAAATTCAAAACATCCATAATAAATATGCGTATGTTCAGCCAAAGCGGCAAAACTGATATCATTCCAATTATTTACCGACATCGGTGTGCCGCTGCCGACATCTGACCGCAGTTAACAGCAACGACTCATTCATGTTTGCTGGGTTGTTTGTTGCAAAACAAATTGAAAACTCAGTCTTGTCCCATTTGATGGTCTTTGTGGGGCGACAAGAAATTATACTGCAATTGCCAAACATCTGACGAAAATGTGTATGGATTTTTTCAAAGGAAATTCCATCAACTTCAATTATCTCTAGAAACGTTTCTGTTGTGGAATCCAATGTTCAAAAGTGCGCAAATATACATTCTTGTTCTTTCCTCCAGCCCGGTGAGAGCAGCTGTACTCCTGAAATACATGAAAGCATGAACTAATGCATTGATATTATTTAGATTGATAGATATATGTTTCATTTGACCACATGTGTAAATATTTGGAGCGAGTATCGATATAATACTCGTTTATTCAGATACAGTGCAAGTGACTTGTTTGTTTCCATATTCAGCTGAATAAGAGTTCAGATTGATCCAGGAAGTGAATTGAACTTCGCTCAGTTCTTTACGAAATATCGCTAGCTATATCTAGTTCGCATTATTTCTATTCGAGGGTAATGAAGGCATTTATTATCAAAAATCGTTTGTGGATAGCTACTAAATAACATATGCGATCGGACAGAACGAAACTGTCACCATCATGGATCTGTCAACAAATTGACAAAGGTATTCAACAGACATAACTCCTTAACATAGTCTCTTTGCGATTAGTCTAAAGTTAACTATTAATCAAGAAAACAAGAACGAATTTGCAGACATTTCCTAGAGAAATGTAGTAGCAATGTTTTAATAACTGAACGAAGATAAATTTACAACAGGTATTACCTTAGATACATATATAAACTATCAAATTTATTTCAGTTTTCGTGGAATTCGATGAACATTTTTGTTATTTTACTTCTTCAAGTTAAATTTTAAAATAAATAAATCACAATCCAAAAGGCTTCATTTTTCAAATACGAAATGGAGACGTAGAGAGCCAAAAATATCCTACAAGTTTTCTTCAGACTCCCAAAGCAAGGTTCTTCAAATTGACAAAATGGCACTACCAAAATTTTGGAAAATGAAGGAGAATTCAGAAACTGTATTTCCCATTAAATTAGCAAGGAATAAACAGAACTTTCGACAAGTTCTTGTAAAGCTTCGATTGATTTTTACAAGCTTTTATTTAACTTCACATTTGTATTTGTTGTTAGACAAACCTTGAAGTGAATTGACCACTTCCAGTCTCGATACTTGAATTTGGTAGGTATTCATAATTCCGATGAAAATGCATAATGGAATTTTTGTTAGACATGAAAACAAAATGCCGGCTCCAAGATGGCGGTCGATCTCTCTGATTATATTCAAATTATATTCGGGGTTTTGGGGTCGGAGATTATGAATTTAGTCGAAGATTATAGAGTTTTTGTCAAAATTCATAAATTGAAGATGGCAGCTCCTTCAATAAAAATGCATAGATTAAGGCATACTAACTTGTGACGTGTTTTGCTAGGGTCTGTTTTAATAACCCTCAAACTCCTAGAATATCACGTTAAGTACTTATGACGCCAGAATTTTAGGCAGGAAATATTTTTTTTTCTCTTTCAAATCTCGGGCGCCAGATTTTATAGTGGTTTTCTCCACGCACTAGGGTAGCTACAGATGGAGATACGGAACGTCCAGGGGTCTGGTATATTGACACTTTTTGAATCTTTACAAAATGCTGTAGGCTTTAAGTACACATTTTGGATACTGAACGCCGATTGCTTTTATGTCTCACAAAGACAGACAGAAATGTCTTTGTTTGTTTTTTTCTTTACAAATTTCTTTTTCTACAACTTGACTAAATACATCTGTTGCGTAACTTCAATACTTTATAGGAAATAGAAAGGTTTTTTTTCAATGTAAACACAGTGTGTAATAGGTATTAAATTAACTGGTATATTCAATAAGATTTGGCACAACAATTTTCGTAATACAAATATTTTTGCTTAAAAGAAAACCGGTCTGGCATATTTAAATGGGGGTAATACATATACCGATATATATAAATATATATATATATATATATAAATATATATATATATATATATATATATATATATATAATCCTATAATCAAATAGTATCGAAATGATATTGACCTTCACGATAAATATAACTGGCCAAATAAACAGTAATTTTTCGACAATTTAAGGAATAAAATGGACTACTCTTAAGAGCAAAGAAAAACTGTTTCTTCCTGAACACGGTTATCTGACTGACTCAGAAAGTGATTTCTCAAGTTTGTAAGCAAATGGCTTATAACATTCCGATTTCCCCTTGTTAACCCTAACACAAAATTTGAATATTACGTGTCACTTGTATATTACCTAAGCTTCACGTTGGTAATAATCCCGGCTGTGATATTTTTTTCTCTGTTCCTTAAAATAGCCCTTTTCTTGGCGCTAAAAAGTAAAAAATTATTGATTTGGATGTGTGACGTAAGTTATTCCGTGAGTTAAAGATTCAAAAGCTTGTACGCTTTTGAATTCGAACTGAAAAATTTGCGTGCTAAGCTTCTGAATCTGTAGCTCACGTAATAACCTACGTCACACATCCAAAGATAAAAACTTGTCTTCAAAAAGGGTTTTCTGATATTTTATTTAAGTTCAAAATTGTGATTGTGCCATTTCTTTGATTATACTTTTATAGGTTTCAGGATATCTTTACATTCTCCTCCCCCTGCCTGGAAGTGGATTATTATGAAATAAGTTCTTAATGGACAAGTTAGTAAATTTGCCCCAATACGTTACTATTTATATTATTTATCTTTCAGGGTTGATCAATGATATGGCCGAAAAACCAATCAAATTTTTCGTAAGTATCTCATTTCTACAATACAATAGCATTTGTTTTACATACCATGTGTCAACAGATTTGCGTGCAAACTTTTATCTAACCTTTCCTTTCGGATACAGAAAAAAATTATGGTGGGTGCAATACACAGCATCTCCTAAATTATATATCTTGATATTTTGGGAATCCCAGAAAATAACGAATCCAATGAAAACATTTTCCACTGTCTCTGTCAGTTTCAGTAATAGTTTTTTACAAATAGTTTTTTTTAGTTTTTTTGTACCCTGCGGAGAGCTGTCTGTCTGTAGTTTGGCACTATTGGTTTAGTGATATTTTATTTATTAATCGCACTCAGGGCCGGATTAAAAGGTGTGGAGGCCCTGGGGCAACAAAGGAGTGGAGGCCCCTAATTATTTTTCAAACATTTTTTTTTTATTTATTGCGGAACAAATCAAATTATTTCGACACGAGCATATGTAGGTATAATAAAATACAAGAAATAAATTAAATTACAGCGTAAACGAATGGATTCTTGCGAGCTTTTTTCGACGAAAAATCATTGATGATTTCGGTCAAATCCAGCATCCGGAGAAAATCATTCTCAATGCCAAGAAGCGATTACTTTGATAGGCGGCTTTGTCTCATCGTAATTCGCCTATTTTTACATTTTTCATTTTGGAAAATGAGCGCTTTTCAGTGCAATTTGACATCATCACATTCTCAGTTGTAATATCACAAGAGAGTGAAAATAATTCGACAGATTTTCGAAAACTTGTTGCCAGGCAATAGACAAGAGAGACCAACTGGCTCGAGTGGCTATTGCCAACAAGTTTGAGAAAGAAATCTAGATAATTATTTTCTACTATATCGAACTCTCGTGTGGTATTCTTTAGATTATTTTTTGATATTACGATCATAAACATATTTCCTTGCAAAATTATATAATGTACTAAACCGGTTTTGATTCATTTCACACTTTTCATGCGAATTAATGACAGACGTCAAATTAAAAATATAGGTTGTCAGACAATAAAAACAAAATACCTCAAATTATTCCCGCGACAATTTTCTAGGTAGAATATTCCCACTATTGATTGGCCAAAACGTATATGAATTATTTGAATTGAATGTTTCCATTGGTTTCTAGCAATGTCAAAAAATAATCACTGTAATTTCAATGTTTGAGAATGTAGCTCTGAAATTTTGGTTTTCAAGAATTTGATAGTAGAACATCTTAGATAGATAGATAGATAGTCCTTTTCAGAAGGATTTACATTTATTGCGGAATGTCATCCTTCTCTTAGACACACACTTTCAGATTTCGGGGATTTCTCTGTTACAAGCGTGCCACTCAGCGGACACTTGTCAACGCCAATAAATAGGAAAAACAGTTATAGACGGGCAAAGTGTTTGTAGAATCGGCAGAAAAATAGTCAACAGAATTTGAACTTTTGTTCTATTATGGAATGCGCACAGGGCTCTTATAAATAATTTGATGCAATCATATTCATAAATTGAAATATTTTTTTTGCTCATGATTATTGAATTTCATTGTGTATCTAGACCGCTTGTGTCATTCGAAGAATACATCGACAGAAAATCCTTCATTTAATAAAAAAAAAGTATATTTTTTTTTAATTCAATTGTTCTTGTTTTTACAGCTAATTTCGATACGATATAATATTTTGTATAATAGTATGATGTTTTACTTGGTGATTGTTTCTCGCATATACACATGATTCATCAGATCGAAGATTAATATTAACCATGGATTTTGACAAGAATACGAAACATGTTTTTGAATGTTTAAAACGAAAAATTAGAGGAAAAAGTGGGAGAACTGCTCTTTCGTTGTCAGATTTTTTATATATAATTTTGCAAATCCTTCGGTATTTGTTAAGAAATTTTACCTAAAAATTTACATTGTGGAGACCCCTCTCTTGTGGAGGCCCCGGGGCTGCAGCCCCGTTTGCCCCCCTCTTAATCCGGCTCTGATCGCACTGAAGTTAATGGTTTTAGCAAATCCCACTGTTTCGATTTATTGTCAACCTTTTAATTTACTACCGTAAATGAACTGATCATTATGATGCTAATTAATGACGATTGCAAACTGAATCTAATGAATTAACAACGCTTTGATTTTGTTACATTTTTAACTGTAATTGTGAATGGCTACTGAGCCTAAATAGACCGTGGGATAGTGACATATTTTGAGATACGATTTTTTCTCAGTATGCCTTTCAGAGGACAATATTGTCCGTATATTCTCATGATAATAATGCATGAATCAAAGAGTCGTCCTAGATTCTTCATATTGAAAAATGATTCGTCATTTGTTCGAAAATTATGTATTTTGGTACCATTTTAATCAGGCTGCCATGTGTTTTGTTATGAAATAAAAAAAACATTCTTTTAAAAACCATTGGCATACCATTAGGGTGGGCCCGAAGGTCTTGTATGGTCAAGTGAACTTGTATTTGCATACGGAATTGTCCTCTTAAAGGCTTGCTGAGTAAAATCGTATCTCAAAATATGTCACTATCCACGGTCTATATGAGTTCGTCTCGAAATCTGGTACTGATCTACTGTTTTTCTGTTATGTATTTTTTTTATAGAGGATTTTTTTAATACAACGTGGGAGATCGAAACTTCCCAGCTAATTAAGTTCCGGCTTGGATGTTTTTGCCCTTTATATGCTATTAATTTTAATAGTCCGTACGAGATAAGCATTCATTTTAGACGGCTGAAATTGTTTTTAATAAATAAGGTAAAAAGTTCATGTTTATGGATTTTCACCCGCCATGCAAGATTCCATTAGTTTTTACACTTGAGATTTTATTCTATTATTCATTGGTCTCATATTATAGTACGGCTTTTATCTTCACAACTCATTCTTATTTATTAGACAGTTTCATTCATCTTATTTATGATTATACTCGCGATGAATTTTTATTAATGGTTAGCAACTGTAAAGTCGCGAAATCAATTAGCATATTTTGCCTCCCAGACAGACACTCCGGTTACAATTTGGTTTTATACATAAAAATGAGTTTGTCCTTATCTATTTAAAATTCTTCCTATTTATTAGTATTATATAGGACGGGATTCCACAATATGACATGCTGTATATTGAATACCGATATATTTCTACAGTCATCAATACGAATTTGAAATTATATATGATAATGGAAAGTCGAGCCTGTAATTTCAGTTCTTGTTTTATTACTAGATTACTGCCAAAAATTATGAACGGTGGTATTGCTGGAATTGTGGCTATCGCCTGTGTTTTTCCTCTGGATTTGGTCAAAACGAGACTTCAAAATCAACAAATTTGGCGAGGAGGAGACAAAGTGTATAAGAACACGTGAGTAAAAATTCACCGAATTCAATTCAGCGCCAACTAACTAAAATAAAGTTTAAATTTATTTCAACTTATTTTGGTTCAGATTTTAAGCATAATATATTTTCAATAAAATCATAAATGTAAGTCACGCTGTTTTATACAGGGTAATTTCCATCAATATGTAGAAAAGAATCCTGTATGCTGCCCCCGCTAAAAGGAGTAAGTAAAATTCACGTATTTTTTGTATCTTTATTTTCTATTATCTGGCGGAACGATATGGATATCAATGATACGATTACTTGTGGAAGTATAAGGGTGTCAATTTTCATTTCTACATAGTTATTTTTCTAGAAACGTTAAATAACATACTGGGATAGCCATTTTTGTAAAAGTGAAAGTATTCTTCAAAATGGTCGATGTTTTCAATTTTTGATTGAATGAATGCCTAGTTATGTGCTATCCAAGTGATTTATCTGAAAACTGTTAGTGCGAATTTACACGATCCAATAAATTGGTCAATTTTGTGACCTTGAATTTTATTGATAGGTGTAAACAGAAAATTGACGTCAATTTGAACTTGACCAATAAATTGATGAGTTTAGAATCGGTTCTAATTTTTCATCAATTTTTAGTGACAATTTGCAGTAACTTTCGGCCATGAATTGGATGCCTGCTAGAACAGAGATTTTCAGGTTATAGGCACAGTTTATATTTAGCTATAAACTGTGTTATAGGTATGTTATTATTTACGCGATTTCACATACCCTACCCTAACCGCAAGAAAAATTATAGTGCGAAAAAAAAAAAAATTTACGTTGCATAACATTCGCAATGTGCATTGCTGAATATAAAAGACAGAGATGTAGAAATTGGTGGATTAGATCTTGGATTGAGAAAAGAGGGAAAGGAAACGACATTAGTTCACGAAAAATTCCTGAGTGCAGATCCTAATCAATTCAAACGATATTTAAGAATGGATCAGAGTCAATTCAATAAGCTATTGAATAATATTCGGAACTTTTCCTATAGTTGAACCATTTCTTGTCAGTATGTTGGTATTCCTGGGTGAAAACTGTTGCCAAAATTGACCAATAAATTGTCAGGTGTAAATATAACCCATATTGGTCAATTTTATTGTTCAATTTATTGATCAATTTTATTGGATCGTGTAAATTCGCACTTACACTCTATCGTTCTTCTTTAGGCGAATATTTCTAAATTTGTTAACTGTCAAATTTGTAAAACGTAACCCCTTTGCCACACTAAATCACTTCCCACCTATAGGCGCATTTCGATAACTAAGTTATCACCATCAGTAGGTAAACTACACTGAATGACCATAAGTACTATGGACAGGGGCCATTTCATATCTGGTATTGAAAAATGCCTTGTAGCGTTTTTGACGGATATACAGGGTGATATTTGAAAATATGTGAATTATTCTACGTTAAATATCTCTAAAAGTAAAAAACTCGGACATATGAAATTTGGCACACTGAGTATATATACTACTTGAGCTCAATAAAATAGATTTAAAAAAAAAGTTTCAGGTCCGGACTTGGTATATTTTTTATTTTTTATTGGTTTTTTTTAAAAACAACACCCTGTAAGCCAATTCAGACAATTTTTATTTTTCTCACTTTAAAGCTAAATAAACAGTTAACAGAAATTGATCGCGGAAGTTTTTCTGCAATAAAACTTTTAAAAATAGTATAATTTTAATAGATTCGATCCTGCTGATGCGGCACTACATCGATAGCACATCATTATTTTCAACAGAAATCATAAGGAAAGTTCATATTACTCGATATAAAGTATTATTCAATCAACCGTTGAAATTCCAGGGCCGTATTGATTTATTTTTTCACGTTTCTATTGATCCTGTAAAAACAACACCCTGCAAAGCGAGTTGAACAAAATTTCTTTCTGTCACGTCAAAGCGGATGGTACTAACCGAAATAAAAAAAACGCTGTTGGCATACATAGAAAAAAAACTATTACTTTTGAAAACTGTGCAAATGTATTTTTTTCTATATGGCTAATACAGACTACATCGGAAAAAAACATTTGTTTAAAATAAAATCGTTAGGGAAGTTAATTACTACTCGATTAAAAGAATGATATTACAGTCCTAACTTAGTTTTTTTTAACGTTCCAATTGGTTCTGTAAAAATGATACCCTGTCACCTTGGAGGATGGCCAATACTTAGTACCTACTTAAGCAAAATTAATTAAAGAAAATCAACGTAAAATATTCAAAATTAATTGATTTCTATCCTGCAAGTAAAACAAAATGTCGTATCCAATAAGACCGACCAAATGTAAAAGATGGAACTAAATTCCGTTTTATTTTTCTACGGGACAATTTTTGAAGTTTGCTGCTTACCGTCACCATAAGAAATACATGAAAATGTTTTACAGCCAACTTCCAAAATGAAACGGAGTAGGTGCAATTACAGACATAGAAATAATAAATTTAGTTTTATAGAAAATTTTATTCAGTTGACTCAACGATAACATATTAAATAAACACTACTTAATAAAGACTCAATCTGATTTAAGTTCATTTTCAAAATGCCATCCATTCGCCTCCCGGCACTTCCTTTCTCTTTTCAAGATATTCCTTACGGCTTTTCTTATCTGATCTGGATGCCTTTTTATGAAGCGAAATGCTTCAATTATTCTCCCACGTAGCTGTTCTCTTGTTGTTATCTCTACCTCATAGACTATGCTTTTTAAAACGCCCCACAAATAATAATCTAGTGGGGTGAGGTCACGTGATCTCGCCAAACAGGGAATCGGCCTACCTCGTCCCATCCATCAATTGGGAAAATTTTGATTAAGAAACTGATTAACTGCCCTGGTGTGATGGGATCCATCGTGTTGAAATCTCATATCTCTCACATCGACTTCCTCATTTTCCAGAAGTACAGGGAGAACATTCTCAAAAAAATCAAGGTATTCCTGCCCATTCAATCTATCGATGAAAAAATAAGGACCCACTAATTTATTACCGATGATACCTACGTTGACAGAGAATATAACTTGAGATCTAGTTTGCTTTATTACATGTGGATTTTCATGTATCCACTTGTGATTATTTCTGGAATTGTTTATGCCGAACTGGACTTCATCGCAAAACAATGTCTGATAAATGTATATTCTATTTGCAGAGATCAACCTGCATAATCGCAAACGTGGAATATTATCGCCCGGATGCAGTTTCTGCACCAGTTGGGGGTGATAGGGATGGAGGAGATCTTTCTTCAATGTCCTGAAAAGTGTAGACTGAGAAATGTGCAAAATGCTGGATATTCGCCGGGTACTTATCTTATCATTTTGATTAACCATTCCTAAAATATCTTCTTTTTCGTCTTCAGTCAGTCGCTCACCACGTTCTGCAGTACCAAAAGGACATTTTCCCGTTTCTCGCAGGTGCGTAAAAACGTTGTTAAACGTTCGGTGGTTCGGGGCTCTTCTATGTGGGAATCTTATCCGGTACTCCCTGACTGCTGCTCTGGCGTTTCTATTACAATATCCGTATTCAAAAATGGCATCTGCGTATTCTGCGTAAGTAAACTGACGAGGCATCGTGCTAAAGAACCAACTCAAACTGTCAAAATGAACGCCCCAGCTTCAGTCACCCGTTTTTCAAAGCGAATTTCAAAAGTAATGGTTTTTTTCTATATATGCCAAACAGCGTTTTTTTATTTCGGTTAGTATCACCCGCTTTGACGTGACAGAAAGAAAATTTGTTCAACTCGCATTACAGGGTATTGTTTTTACAGGATCAATAAAAACGTGAAAAAATAATTAAATACGGCTCTGGGATTTCAACGGTTGATTGAATAATACTTTTTATCGAGTATTATGAACTTTCCTTATGATTTTTGTTGAAAAATGATGATGTGCTATCAATGTAGTGCCGCATCAGTCATAAGCAGAATGTGAATCCATTAAAATTATACTATTTTTAAAAGTTTAATTTTTTTCTGCTGAAAACAAAAACTTCCGCGTTCAATTTTTTTCAACTGTTGCTTAGTATCGACCTTAAGCTTTGAAGTGATAAAAATAAAAATTGGCCGATCTGGCTTACAGGCTGTTGTTGTTCAAAAACCAATAAAAATCTAAAAAAAATAAGTCCGGACCTGAAATTAATTTTTTTTAAAACCTATTTTATTGAGCTCAGGGAGCATACTCAGTGTGCCAAATTTCATGTGTCAAGATTTTTACTTTTAGAGATATTTAACGTAGAATAATTTACATATTTTCAAATATCACCCTGTATATCCGTCAAAAACGCTACAAAGCATTTTTTAATACCAGATATGAAATGGCCTCGGTCCATAGTTCTTATGGTTGGACTATGTACAATTCGTCGTCAATCACCCTGTATACCTGGTAATTCTAATTATTGTTCCTCAAATCGCTCGAATGATCTTGATGGTTCTATAGGGATTAAAGTTATCAAGCTGGATTCTACCGGCCTTTTATCCCCATTAAATACATTTTTATTATGGTTTTTGTGGATAACTATACCCTCGTTTACCGGTGAGATCATTTTCAAATTATGAATATTAATTTTGTGACCGGATTCGATGACCGCAACGTATGATGCGCTTGTCACCTCAACATTATGGCGTAAGAGGTTCACCTCTCCAACTGAAAAAAATCTGTATCTCTGATAACAAGAAGCTACTCGACTAACTTGAAATTAAATATGGTGTACCCCAAGGGTCTGTCCTGACCTTTTTCCTAACAATATATGCCGATGATACGACATTGATTAATATACACTCAGACTTGCGCTCTCTTAAATACAATGAAGATGAGGTGGAAAATATAATAGATCGCTGGTATAGCAATAATCTTCTCTGCTTGAACAGAAATAAAACACAAAAATTTAACTTTTTCGCAAATCACTCATTATCAAAGGGTGACACTGCTAATCTCCTTGGAATAACTTTGGATGATAATCTCAACTGGTCCGCACATATAGATGTGCAAAAAAAATACAAATACACTTATGTTCAGCGTCAACTCTCAAAAAGTTTGCATGAGTCCCATACAATCTCATTTGAAGCATGCTAACATTCTATGGGGTAGTACTCCAAACTCAAAGAAAGTTTTCATTACTCAAAAGAGGGCTATAATGTAGGACATAGGGATCAATGCCGGCCGCTGTTTGCCGAATATAGAGTAATGCCCGTACCTTCTTTATACATATACCACTCGCTATAATATATATATATATATATATATATATATATGTATATATATATTTATATATATATATATATATATATATATATATATATATATATATATATATATATATATATATATATATATATATATATATATATACAAAATATGCTAGGAGAACCAAGACATCGTCTAAATAAGTCGCCAGAAAGTCGGTGGATATAAGGCTATACAGTGCTTCTCAAAAGTCCCCTCCCCCCCTCTTATTTTTGGAACGATTATACATAAACAAGTGAAATTTGGAAACTGAATATTGAAGGTTGTAAACTTCCCTACTAGTGATGATAGATGACGAAATCGTCAAAGATGACGTCACAAGGTCATTGTGACCAATAATTTTAAATGGAACCCTATGGCAAGCGACACCTCTTTTAAAAGGTATTGAAAAAACCTACTCAATGATACTAATTTTGTTTGTGTTTATGGCAGTTTTAATGGCTCATTAGTAAACAATAAAATTTAAATTCCATTCAGTATGATATTAATTACCGATTTAAGAATCAGTATCTACTTGAATAAATTGCTCGAAGTGACCTCCATTTACTTCCTGACAGTGAAATATCCTATTTTTAAACTCTTCTCGTACTTTTGCAAATGTGTCTGTGGAAACAGCCTCACATTCTGCAACAATACGTTGTTTTAAAACGTCAATATTGTTAGGTTCAGTGGCGTCTTCGATTTGAGGTACCCCCACAGAAAAAAAATCCAAAGGTGTGAGGTCCGGTGATCGAGCTGGCCATTCCGTTGAACCTCGTCGTCCAATCCATCTACCACGATACTCCTCATCCAAATACCGTCTTACTGCACCGTGATAGTGTGGAGGAGCACCATCCTGTTGGAATGTTAATTCCAAATTGCCGAATTCATCTGGATTATCTTCCAAAATTTCAAGGATTAACGGTTCTATTGCGTTTTGCAACAGCTCCAGATAAACCTCACCAGTTAAATTAGTATTTGAAAAAAGAAGCCCAACGATGTGGTTTCCCAGGATACCTGCCCAAACATTCACCTTCTGTGGAAATTGGGTATGTGTTTCACGAAACAGGTGAGGATTTGCGTCACTCCAATACCTCACATTCTGTGTATTTACATTTCCATTTAGCTAGAAAGTACTTTCGTCACTAAAACAAATCGTTTTGACATAGTCTGGCTGTTGGTTAATTTTAGTTTCCATATTTTCACAAAATTCTATTCTTCGGTCTGGGTCGTCGTCTGAGAGTAGATGAACCATTTTTAATTTGTATGGATGAAATTTGTTTTTTTTCAACACCCTGTGTACTATACTCCGACTGACTTCACAGGTAGATGCAATGTGAGTTGTTGAAGAAGTATGATTAACTATTACTTCTGCCAGTATATCAATTTTTTTCTCATCAGAAATTTGTGGTCTGCCAGATCGTTTCGCATCATGAATACTACCCCTTGAATGAGTTCTCGAAACGGGGCGATCGGGAAACCTCTTATTAAAAATGAGTTCTGCTGCATGAATATTTTGTCCAGTTTCACCAAGAATTGGGATCGCTGCTACTTTATCACCTAAAGCACGTACCATTTCGCTTCTTGAAGCACTTAAACGTTCGGCTCACAACAGTTTAACAAATTATTGAAATGTACAAAAATATTAAAAGTACCAAAAGCTGCTAAAACAGTTAAACGTTCGATCAACAATACACAAATTATTAAATGTACAAAAACTTGGACAATTACAAAAACGTCGGATTAGGAAGACTAACAAAAACGTCAGCTTCTTTGACAACTATCCAGAGGCGGAGCTTGAATTTTGAATTCTAGTATTAACTGATTTAATTCATCACAGCTTTGCGTTTTTTAAAAGCGAGTTGCCAAAACTGCCATAAACACAAACAAAATTAGTATCATTGAATAGGTTTTTTCGATACCTTTAAAGCTTGCCGTAGGGTTCCATTTAAATTATTGGTCACAATGGCCTTGTGACGTCATCTTTGACGATTTCGTCATCTATCATCAATAGTAGGGAAGTTTACAACCTTTAATATTCAGTTTCCAAATTTCACTTGTTTATGTATAATCGTTCCAAAAATAAGAGGGGGAAAGGGGACTTTTGAGAAGCAATGTATAACAAATTACATGAAGAAATGAAAAACCCAAATTATAATCGCTACAAAGCTGAAGTTAAGAAAATATGCTCCCACCACTGATTTTACGCAGTTGATGAATTTATGGCCCGTAATTTTTTCTCTCTCATATTATTTTGACATATCCAGAAAATTGCTTTTCTCAACTAACAATCACCTGTTAGATTGTTGCCTGTATGGCAACTTTTATTTATATTTATTCATACTGTCTTTATGTTTAGGCGATTTTTTCGTCTTATTAAGTGCATTTTGTTTTTTTACTAAGTATTTTATGTACACAAATTGTCCACACTTCATAACCGATGTAACTTTTATATAGCGTAATCAATAAACACATGTCTAACTACAGTGTCCGTCATAAAGTTGGCTACATATGGGGAAAAAAATCTTCTTGAAATGGCGGTTCGTTTCTGCATGTCTGACAACTAAAAAATCCGTTGCGACTTATATCACGTGACCTCAGATTTGGCGGGAATTTGAAAAAAAATTGTCTGTGGTGCCTAAAAATGAGTCAAATTGACAAGATATCGAAAAAATTTATCGAGAAAATGTGTTTGGAATCCAACAAGGACCTCATGTACCAGATTTAAAAAAAAAAACAAAAATACCATTTTATTCCTCTACCCTTACTAAGAAACTTTATACATTCTTTGTTTTATCAGAACACAGCTTTAATAACCTAAATCACATAAATTTGGGTCAAAACTAATCACTAATTTGTGGAATAGACCATTTTGAGGGAGATTAATTATGAAAACACGATTTAGTCTTGTCTTGTCACTAGGTGTAGTCATGCCCTGTATATTGTCCGTCATAGAGTCATGATGCATGAGCTTATTCAATATTCTCAACCCGTAAGTGAAATTCAAACCAACTAATATTTGTTATTAAAACTTAATAATACATTATTTATCTTGAAAAGGGAAATATTCTCAATTGAGGTTATCTTGACGATGGAAGATAGTGACTAAAGTTTATCTTTCAGTCGCAGATGATTCCACATCTGATTTTATGAACATCCTGTTCATATTTTCAACAAATCACATTATTTATCCTTGCTAAATTTAATATTGGTTACCTGGTTTATAAACAACGCCCATTTAGAAATGTAGAACATTTAGAAATTTGTATAAGGAATTGTGCAGCACTGATCAACAGAACTATGTTGAAAAATGTTCGCCGCGAAATGTTTTCCAGAACAATTCTATGTATGGAGCGCGAACGTGGTCACGTAGAATATTGAAAAATTGTACACTGTTTGTTGATTGAGTTTTTTTCCACATCCATCTAAACAATACTAAATTCAATTAGGATAAATAATGTATTATTAAGTTTTAATTACAAACAATAGTTGGTTTGAATTTCATTTGCGGGTTGAGAATATTGAATAAGCCCATGTGCATCTGTTAAAATGCTGGCCTATATACAGGGTGTTGTGAATTACCACACCACACCTGTAATACCAGACATTGTTCGTTAGATTGGAAAAACAGTATTAAGAGCAATCGACTGTCTGAAGATGGTCGATACTGAAACATAGGTTCTGGAGCGGCTCAGAACTAATTTCATTTCTCTCAAATACTGGAACATGGGTTGTTATTCAGGAAGTATACCGTTCAGAGAGATTCGAACAAAACAATGATTAAACCAAATAATAATGCACTCATAAAATGTTAAGAATGTACATAATATTTAATAAAAATTGACACAATTATCTCAATCGTTCTGTGGACGAATGATATGCAACAATATTCATACAACTAAAACGAGTGTAGCTTATTGGCAGATGATTTTGCAGTTGGCTACACAATAGCAATGATTTTACTAAAAGAACAATCTTGAAATCAATTTCCACAACGGCTAGAGTAAATTCTCTTTTGAGATCTTTGTAATCTTGAAAACTATGGAGATACTTTACAGACACATACACATTTCCAAAGGTTGGGTTTGCCATAAACATAAATACAGAAAAACAAACATTAGACTCACCCTGTTTAACACTTATTCACTGGAGTAGTTTTTAAACGACAATTAGTTCTGATTTTATTTATTATTTCGTTTTCTCCCGCGTCAATTTGTTATTTTATTTTTATCCGCCCGATATAGTAGTAATCGCTTAATACGGCTATGGTTTTTCTGAGAGATCGTGAACTATGGAATTGCGGACTCCCGTTGTATTATCTCTGTTCTGGAAGCGTTGACAAAATAGACAATTTGTGGAAAACTATACTGTTCACCCGTGTTTTTACTAAGAGCTTCAATACTTGATTTGAATTGGCTGAGTTTTTATGTTTTCTGAAGTTCACTACCCTGGTTTGGAAACTCTCATTATTATTGTACGATACTGTAATTAGACTGGCTTTTTAACCTAACTTTTGAGAGTGACATGTCTCTAGTTCACTGTTGAACATCGAATTCTCTATCGTGATATCCTCTCGCGCTTTTATAAGATCTTCAACACGGGAGCTAGTAGGCGGGGTTTATTCAATACCATTGTTTTTTTTCTTTCCGTTAATTGGTTGGTAAAAACCGATAAAGATGTGTCTCATAAAACTGATAAGGGCCTTGTTTGGCTGATATATTCATGAATAAGCCGCGGTTCTTATCTATGTTACTAATGGGTAAAAATTTACTGAATGACAGATATTTATGAGGAGCTGTCGGATTGTCGCTGGAATAATGACCAACAAGGATAATTTATGCGGTCTAGACGTGTTTATTTCCGGTGAATTTCGAGTTTGTTTACGTCAATTAATGATGCGGGTTGGTGATGCTCGCGTTATCGAGTTTTTAATTGCTTTTCGGGTAACGATATATGTTTTTTAACTGCCATGTGTTTATCGACTTTGGACGGGTGTTAAATTTATGACTTTGTTTTGGGTTGTTATTGAAACTGATTTTCTTATCTGGCTGTGACTGTAACAAGTAGCAATCAATAATCTTTGGTTACCCTCCTAGATGAGTCATTTATGCATCCGGTATACAAGGGTTACTTCTTGATAATTATTTTTAAGTGCATTTCTGTAATTACTTGGCATAACACATCAATATACAGGGCATGACTACACCTAGTGACAAGACCAAATCGTGTTTTCATAATTAATCTTCCGTAAAATGTCTATTCCACAAATACTTTATTAGTTTTGACCCAAACTTATGTGATTTCGGTTATTAAAGCTGTTTCCAGATAAAACAAGAATGTATAATGTTTCTTAGTAACGGTAGAGGAATAAAATGGTATTTTTTATTCCAATCTGGTTGAAAATTGGTACCTCGTTGGATCCCAAACACATTTTCACGATAGAATTTTTCGATATCTTGTCAATTTGACCCATTTCTCGGCACCACAGACAATTTTTTTAAATCTTGCCAAATCTTAGGTCACGTGATATGAGTCGCAACGTATTTTTCAGTTGTCATACATGCAGAAACGAACCGTCATTAGAGTTTTTCAGAAATTTCAATAACAATTTTTTCCCCTATGTAGCCAACTTTATGACGGACACTATATGAATTCAGTAGGTCTAGGACGTCTTCATCAACTGTAACAGGACGATTCACTGCACATTATCTGTGGTCTCGTGAAGAAAATACACCCATCGTCACTGAACTGCATACTTTTTTCATCACACTGCAATATAGGTGCTACTCATATCACAGTATTCCACTGACATACTGAAGGGTATCAAACAATGAAAATATACATCGCCTACTTCGCGATGACGAACATACTAAAAACGATATGTGTCTAAGATGTGGTTCAGTCAGGTGTTGCTCTATACTCAAATCGTTGTTGATTTGTATTATAATATATAATAATAAATATTATTATTATTATATTATATTATTATTCAGAAAAATTCAATAAATGACCCTCATAGCAATCTATCAGCCATTTAAATCGAATATTAGTATTTGCAATACCATTTTTATTTTCAGAGTTAAATTCGATGAGCTATATCTGTTCATAAATTATTGAGCTTATATCACAATAATTAAAACCTTTTATGGCTGGATAGGATGGTGATCAGGAGACCTCTAGAATTCATATTGGCATTAAAAAAAAGTTGAAAGATCTCACTGACATTCATGATGATATGAATTCAAAAGACGTTCAACTGAAAATATAAAACGATCTCTGTGTTTCTTTCAATTACTCTTAGGAATATTGAATATCTTTCACTTTCACATACAATCCATTTCAGATTGGACGCATTCAGGAAAACATACAGACGCGAAGGCTTTTTTGGCATGTACAGAGGATCATCCGTTAGCATGATCTTCATAACACCAGAAAGTGCGATAAAACTGTCGACTAATGATTCATTTCGCTATTACTTGCAGACTAAAGAGAAGTAAGTTTCCCAAAAAATGACACAATATCAGAAAAACTTACACTCCGTCCTCACTAAAGCAGAAAAAATATTTTTGGAATCTGAGAAGATAGATACTGAAAAGAGGGGAAAATATGTAGAAAGTCTAAAGCATGTGGTCAAAAGTAATCTCATTGCAATAAATAATATTTTTCTAAATAATAAATCGTTGTTACAATATGAAAGTCTAGATAACGGATATATCGTTAATTTTATTTTCATAAAAATATGTTGAGTGCCAGTTTAAAATGTAAAGATAACATAACTCAGATTGTCTGAACTCAGAAGTGGAAGGCAATCAACCATCTGAAAAAATGTAGGTTTTCATCCAAAATAAGAAAGTTGGTACCGACTTTTGGAATACCCTGTGTAGATGTAGGACTGGAAATAACTCAGGTAGAACGGACATAATCGATTATGATAGCCTACCAAATTTCAAGTTCCTAATCTACTCAAGTGCAAGTGTAATGCACGGCCTACATAATCCACCCTGTATATGGATATATTAAATTATTCGCGAGTACAACATTTGACAACCCTTGACAGAAATCTTCATCAGTATATGAATTTCATGTCACGATTACGGATATGTCGTCAAAATGACAGGTTAGAGAAAGTTAAAAGCTATTTAACATGTGCTATTCTGGACTTCCTACAATTAATAATCAGGAAATATGAAATATTTTCTTGACTGATGTGGTACCAGCTATTGTATATTCTGACCGAACGAAGATAAAGTTACACAAGATATTTCCTTTGATATATTTGAACTAAGATGTCTAAAATAAGAAAGTTGGTACCGACTTTTGACATACCCTGTATTCTGTAGGACTTGAAATAACTAAGTTAGAACGAACATAATCGATAATGTCAGCCTACCAAATTTCAAGTTCCTAATTTAACTGCAAGTTGAAAAACATGTAATGCAAGGCCTACATAATCCACCCTGTATATGGATATATTAAATGATTCGCGAGTACAACATTTGACAACCCTTGACAGAAATGTTCATCAGTATATGAATTTCATGTCACGATTACGGATATGTCATCAAAATGACAGGTTAGAGAAAGTTAAAAGCTATTCAACATGTGCTATTCTGGACTTCCTACAATTAATAATCAGGAAATCTGAAATATTTTCTTTGAAGATGTGGTACCAGCTATTTTATATTCTCAACGAAAGAAAATTGTATTTCGTGCATAAAATAATTTATTAATCAGTAGCAAAGCGTACTCGTCAGGTGTACAAGAAGCCAAAAAGACCATAAAACATCTCATGATCAATGAAAATTGTATTGGTTTACATAACATACATGTCAAAATAAGTATTCTAGGCCAGGATGACACTAGAGATCAAAATGTTTCTCTTTTTTCTCATTTTTCGTAAGAAACCATTATTTTTATATATAAATAATGGTATGTTATGTAAACCTATACAATTTTCATTGATCATGAGATGTTTTATGGTCTTTTTGGCTTCTTGTACACCTGACGAGTACGCACTGATGATGATGAAAGCGCTTTGCTACGATTAATAAATTATTTTATGTACGAAATACAATTTTCTTTCATCGATTATATCGATACGTGCACACAGTCACACTTTTCATTTCATTTTATATTCTGACCGAACGGAAATGAAGTTACACAAGGTATTTCCTTTGATATATTTGAACTAAGATGTCTAAAATAAGAAAGTTGGTACCGACTTTTGGCATACCCTGTACATCTGTAGGACTTGAAATAATCAAGGTAGAACGGATATAATCGATTATGACAGCCTACCAAATTTCAAGATCCTAATTTAACTGCAAGTTGAAAAACATGTAATGCACGGCCTACATAATCGACCCTGTATATGGATATATTAAATTATTGGCGAGTACATTTGACAACCCTTGACAAAAATCTCCATCAGTGTATGAATTTCATGTCACGATTACAGATATGTCATCAAAATGACAGATTTGAGATAGTTAAAAGCTATTTAACATGTGCTATTCTATTCTGGACTTCCCTACAATTAATAATCAGAAAATCTGAAATATTTTCTTTGAAGATGTACCAGCTATTTTATATTCTGACCGAACGAAGATAAAGTTACACAAGGTATTTCCGTTGATATATTTGAACTAAGATGTCTAAAAACCATGGTGTATTCACTTATACCTGTAAAATATTGGGACAAACTGGGGGACACCAGCCCACTTGATAAAGGGAGTTATCTAGAATTTCAGATGGCGCCGACGTCGTTTCTCGTCATAATTCAGTAAACTTCAATTACAGACCGCACAGGGTGTTTTTGTGATTTGTGTCTCTGATGCGTTCTGTGATTGTGCTTTTGTCGCCTTTAAGGTTATGTCAATTTGTTGTGAAATATTTTGAGGTTGATCGATGACTTCCATTTCTGATGTGAAAGAGAGCAGACGTCCGATAGAGAGCTGCTTTCAAAGAGGGCACGTGGATGTCATGTCGGAAATGGGAGTCAGTTTAATGTTTGTGAAAGTCCATAGGCCATCTTTAAGGGCCTAAATATTTATATATTTGTTAAGCTAATTAAATGTGTGTGAAGTTCTACAAGTCTCTCTTTCTCTACGCTGGTAACCAGGCCAGATGACAACGGATTTGTCGGAAAGAGAGAATACCTGATCTGGAAGAGATTCCAAGTTTTTTGTCTGTCATGGTATATCATCATAAATATTTATATATTTGATGAATACTATTTAATGTTTGTGAAGTTATACAATACCTGATCTGGAGAAATTGACATCGCAAGAAGTCAGAAATCCAAGAAACTAAACAGAAGAAGAAGAGGTTGATCGATCGATGTAACATATTTTGGAATAAACTATTCCATGTACTTATGTTAGTATTATATAGAATTTTCGAGAAGTGTTCCGAAATAATTCTAATTGTGAACAATTGTAGTGCTTATCAATTTTGTATGGTTAATTTTCTATTGATATGGTTCCACCGAGTTGGTACTTATGTATTTCTGTCCCATGAACACAAATTTAAAGTCGGTGCTTGTTCAAAATGAATGTGGATAGTGGAAAAGGCCTAACAATTTTCATAAATTATAATTAAGATACGTTTTGAACGATTCTTATTGCTAAAAAGGGCGAAAAAAGGGCTTTTCTTGATCTTTGAACCTCCGAAAGTATTTGAGAACGACGCGTTTTGACTTCGAATTCGTATAAATGGGGCAAAATACACCAAGCCGTATCAACAATTAATTTGGACAATCCCGCTTTGCTTAAGAAGTTGAATTTTATATTATTTTCTCTGTTCAAGGTATATAAACGCGTCTCAGGAAAAACTTACATGTTTTGTATAATTTTCAGCAGATGACATGAATGAATGCATAAATGTCATTTCCACAGAAACTTTTTTAAATCTTCTTTCTCAAAATAAATTTGGACAGATTGATGAATAAAAGGAATACCAAAATTTTCCGTAAGATTATGTGAAGTAAATTGTGGCATAATGGACAGATTATTAAATTAAAGAAAAAAAGCATCCTCAAGTGGGAGTCGACATAAGGTCGTGGGTTCAACTCCCACTTGAGGATGCTTTTTTCTATAATTTAATAATCTGTCCATTATGCCACAATTTCCTTTTTCATGATTTCTCTCGGACAATAATTTCCCAATTTCACATTATGTGAAGTGTTGGATAATCCTCCTCTGTTCAATTTACAGTATTATCAGGTAGAAAATGTCGTTTTCTGTTGATGTCTTGTGTGGCACCCTTTATTCTATTTTGAGGGTAGCCAATTCTTTTTTTTCCGGAAACAAATGATCAGAAAAACTTGATTTAAATTTTTTACATAGAATTTATCATTGACTAACAAACCCAATATCATGGTTTCTATGCTTTTCGCAATGAATTAAAAATAGAATGTAGTATGAGGAAACGCTTCGAGTATTGTCGTACTTGCAAGATCAATACAATAATTATGTTTTTGGGTAGAATTAAATATATGATGAGACTATATTGTCATAATCAGTCAAAAAATGTATTCTGAGATTCCTTTGATTGAAACATTTACATGTTATATATATTTTTATGGTGATCACTGCATTCGATGTATTATCTCATTGACAATCAGTATGTGTATTCCATTGTTTATCATTATTGTCCACATTTATTTTGGAATATAAGTTGATTGTTGTTAATTATGAATATACAATACACGGGAAAATACTTTCAATAAGTGATGATATCGGAGTAGATAAATATATATGTGCTAGTAATTTCAACAAGGAAAATATTTTTGGAAATTCGACATACATGATGGATCCACAATTACAAAAGTCATTTGCTAATGATAAAAATCTTATGATGGAGCGGATAATGATTTTATGAAGTGCTTTAAATCACATACAACCAGTTAATTTAGCTTCCAAACCAATAAAAGTACGGGAGATGCAATCTTTCGGTTTCTGAAAAATATTTATTCTAGTCTGAGGAAAGTGAGCGCTGCAGTTTTTTGCGACATATCTAAAGCTTTTGACTGTTACGTATGCTTCTTCTCTACAGCTTCAGAGGACGAAGCCGAAGCTTCAATAACTCTCAGCTTTTGGGCAAATTAAGAGGTTTTCACTATTTTGGCAGACAACACAACTATATTATCGCAAGAACTCAAATTACCTTCATAATAAAATAAATTAATTTGTATCTTCTCTGAACTACCTGAACTAGCAAGTCAAATATTTTCATTATCAGTTGTATATTTATTTTTTATAACATATATACTTTGTATAAATTTTTTCCCATGAGATGACAATCTTCTGACTAAAAGTATTGGAAATTTCTAAATATAGTGAATATTTTCTTCCAAAGTGCCATGGGACTCTCTGTGACGGTTCGGAATTCACTAGCCAAAATCAAGATATCTTCATAGAATGAAAAGTCCACGCTTACTTGTGAAATTCATGTGTTTATTAAAAAGTGATAATTATCCTAATAAGAGTCATTAGCCTTATCGATCTTGGGGGAGAGCCTTGTTCTTCCGAACAACTGCTTGGTTTAGATTGCCCTCCTTCTCCGATTATTTCATGTGGTGTGTTACTTACTGAAAAATAAAAGAGGACCTGATTTAGATTATTGTTTTCTCTTCTCACCTTTGTTAGTAGGGCTCACCTTTTCCGGAGAAGTCATTCTAAGATAGCTGAAAGCAGCCTAGACTGTCGCAGACCAGGATTCAACGATTTCTCAACTTCATCTACTGATTTTATGATATCTACAATGAACTCTGTGATTTTGTTCAGGTCAGAAGGTTGTTAGAGAGGTAATAGTTCGGCAGAGATGGGCCGTGAATGGCTTGGTAATAGTTTGTAACTGAAAGTTCAATGGAACAATGTCATCGGGGACATTTTCCGATCTCCACAATTTTCAAGTGAATTCATCGTCTGGAGACATCAGTCCACTCTCCTACCTTTTCTCTTTCCTTCATAGAAGTTGCCATGATCCCAAAAAGGCCATTTGAGGGAAAATCACTTTGGAAAAATCGCCAGGTAGACTTCAAGAAACATCTGATTTTTGACAGACAGATGTAAACATTTACATCTGTAGTAAATTTCAAGGATTTCATCTCATTTTCGCGCCAACTGTTCTGAGCGGAATCTTGTTCGTAGAATTATAATCTTTGTAAACGATCAATTCACAATTTTTTTGCATAAAAATATGCAGTAATGTTGACAGAAAAATAAAATTTCTTAGGTTTGAAGTTTGACATTTAGCGTGACACAAACATTCCTCAACCGGGCCATCTCCTAATAAAGTTCTAAGCAGAATTTAACGCCAGTCATTTGTTGTCCCCCAAAAATTCCAAACAAAATCGAATAAGTGAATACACCAGGGTTTTTAGGCATCGTAATTTGAACCATCTTTTTCATTTTTTATGGAAAGCATATGAGTTGAGGTTAATTCGGATATCCACTTCTCCATTTCGTTTGAAAAATTAACTGTTGAAATTGGGAGAAAGATGTGGAGGTTTGATTCTAAATCCACGAAACAAAAAATAGAAAGCAAAAAATTTCCTTCAAATTGTATGCAGAACTGCAAAACTCCGATTTTCATTTAATACGCCGTATAAAGCCAAAATTGTTCTGCCAAAATGGCACCACTTGAATTCAAGAAAATAATAAACACTGAAAAAATATCCAGTATACTTTTTTTCGACCAGTTTTCATTGGGCCTCGATTGATTCTCATAGTTCGAAATGTGTGTTCAGAATTTATGCGATTATACATAGTTTGTGCCAGAGGCCATGTTAAAAAACTCCAGAACAGTGATCTGGAAAGTATTTGGATTCAACTTACTTACTACAAGAATGTCTATATAGAATTGAATATAATAAAACTTCCTACAAAAGAAGTACTGTGTATATTTTTTGTGAGACTCACATAGATTCCGTCAATTTCTTATATATTGGATATCAGTTTTCATAGGAGAATTTGGAAGATTTGCATCATCAGAAACAATGTGAACACCAAGAAAAAGTTGTATTTTTAGCAAAAAGATGAAATTTCCGGTAAAATCCTTTAATTTCGAAATCACTCAAATATAGAGTTTATTTTTAGATTCAATTCTGCATAGACATTTTTGCTGTGAATTCAAAGATTACCCCAAATGTACATAAAATTAGTCACTTTTTCATGACCCAATCCTTAATCCTTCCAAGGAGGAGCAATACTTCATGGAAGGAAAAACATTTCAGGATAATCCAACAAATTATTTATAGAAAAAGTCCATTCGGAATTTACCATAATATATAATAATTCTTTGTGACTTTGTGTGTGATTATAGCAGAATTTCATGGCTTTTCTTGCAGTTTCCAGGGTTGATCATTACTATGACTGAAAAAGGATCTAAGTTTTCGTAAGTATCTCATTATACTATTGCGATGGCATTCTAACACAAAAAAATAAATTCCACCCAGGTTAATAGACTTGCTAACAGGGTTCTAGCGCAGTTTGGGGGTGCGCTAGGACCCGCTTAGGGTTTTGAGGGTTTTCGGAGGCTGTCACTGAAGTCTGAGACACCTGGAGACACTATGGGGCCCAATCATTCATAGAAAAATTATGGCGGCTGTAGGTTGAGAATTTAAAATGTCTGGCCCTCGTATCACCTTAAACTGCGCTAGAACCCGCTTTGCATATCTACTCACGTTCTCAGCACATGATGTGCCTGTTTTCATTACTAGATTGTTGCCAAAAATTCTAAACGGTGGTATTGCTGGAATCGTGGGCGTCACGTGTGTTTTTCCTCTGGACTTGGTCAAAACAAGACTTCAAAATCAACAAGTTGGGCCAAAAGGAGAAAAGATGTATGATAATATGTAAGTAAAAATTAAACGAATTTATGTAATCCTATATTTTAAATAGTCCTTGACAAACTACTATAAGGTTCATATTCACTTCATATTTTCTAGGTTTAGTTTAGCATCAACTGAATTTGTTGAAGTTTGAAGTCAGTAAGTCGATCAATGGAGAATGAAAAATTCAAGCAATTTTGTTGCCAGAAAAGAGCTTCGATGATAATAACTTTATATACAAGTAGTGATACAGTGCGCGTTTGAAAAGTATATAAAGTCATTATATCAGAACCGGGCTCAGATGGATTTTCATCTTCTGTAGTACCTTTCAAAATGTCGGCATGTGTTCCAAAATTCTGACATCATAATCTTATTTTATTGGCAAGGTATTTTGATTGCCCACCCAGTCATATCAGTTTTTCAATAATCGAGATAATTAGGTTTTCCAAAAAAAATCAATAAACTCATTACTTCACGAGCATAGATTTCAAAAGAAAATCAGACCGGACAGGTCAACAATACATTTATTTAAATTGGATCACATATACCATGAGACGTTATTAATAGTCAGTGACGTCAGTCACTAGTTCAGAAACAACAACAAGAGCGGTTTAAAATAATATTTAATATTTTACAATAAAAATCTATTGTATCCGGAATCTATACTCCCGAAATGTCGCTTATTCTGAATGCGTTCCCTCTTCCCTTTGCTCTCTTGGGCACCCTTAAGCTAAGAATGAGTCACTGACTATTATTTCCATCTTATGGTATAGAGGAATCAACAAAGTTAAAAATTACAAAGTTGTAACTCATTTGCTTACAGTAGTTGAAGAATATGTACAAAAAAGTAATAAATAAAGTGAATCTACAGAAAGCAACCATCAACTTCTTTCCGTTTCTTTAGAATATTGTTAATTTTCGTTAATTCGTCGAATTTTATCCGTAATTATATATGTAAAATATCCTAGATATCGTATTCCATTGCCTTACAGGATTGATTTCAAATACTCCATAGGAATAAATCAATGGATGTTGCATCTGGAGATCTTGCTAGCCATTTACTTGGGTCCCTACCAATCCAACAGTCATGAAAATTTTCTTTCGGGAAATTGCATCATCTTGTCGAAATTAATTGTTAGTATTCGGTATACTATTTCTATTTTTGGAGTTAGATTCGATCAGCCATGTCTGTTCATAAATTATTAGGCTTATATCGCAATAATTAGGAAACTTTTATGGCTGGATAGGTAATCATGACACCTCTCGAATCCATATTGCAATTGAAATAAGTTAATGGCGTCTCACTGACATTAAAAAGATATCCCAAAAGATGTCCAACCGAAAATATAAAACGAGCTCTCTGTTTTTTTTCAATTACTTCTTTTAGGAATACTGAATAGCTTTAACTTTGAATGAAAATACAATACATTTCAGATTGGACGCATTCAGGAAAACATACAGACGCGAAGGCTTTCTTGGAATGTACAGAGGATCCTCCGTTAATATCCTTCTCATAACTCCCGAAAAAGCTATAAAACTTACCGCTAATGATTTCTTTCGCTATCACTTGCAGACAAAGGAGAAGTAAGTTCACGTTGGGCCTAAATAATTAACAAATTCGCACTACGTCCTCACTAAAGCAGAAAAACTGTTCCATGTTTTTCTCAGGGAAATCATCGATCATAATTATGTACAGGGTGACATAGGGTTAAACCGCCAACCGTTTTGGATCGGTTGTTGAGGTGAAAATAAGTTGTTTTTTTCTATAAGCATGAGTCCTAACTTTTTCGTTTTCGAGATACAAGGTGTCAAAGTTTTTAGAAAAAAACAGTTTTTTATTAATTACACAATAACCTTCTTGATGATTTTGATACAACTCGACATGCTTATTTGTAGTTATAATGGGTTTTTTTTAATGTAATTAGAATAAAATTAGTAATCCCAGTGGCTCCTAGAGGGTAATCTAATTGATGTTAGGACAAATCACTGTACGCCACTGTTTTTTTGTGCTATTTTTTTTTAGATCAAGCAAAAAAAATACGATTATTTTGTCTCTTCATTTTTACTGTATCTCACTTGGTTTTTGAGATAAAAATTAATAACCGTTTCCCTGCATGTAACAGGAAAAAATTATCGATATTAGGACAAATTTATTTATTGTATTTTATTAGAAAACGGGCAACTTTCAAAAATTCACAAAAACTACTCAAAATGACCACCATCTTTTTCAATGCAAAGTTTGCATCTACGGACGACTGATTTTGCAGCTGCACGGCACTGTGCTGGTGTGATCTCTCGTGCTGCTTGAACAATCCTTTCTCAGCATAAACTTTGGCTTTTATTGTACCTCATACAGAAAATCTATAGGCCCAGTAAACATGAAATGTTTATGAAACATTTCAAAATTAGCATACTTGTGTTTATTTGAAATATTTTTGTGCAACATTTCAGGGATGCAACATTTCAGGGACATTTCTGATATGTTTCCAGACATCTATAATTCATAACTTTTGAAATATTTCAAAAATTGCATCTAATATAATAATTGAAACATTTCAGAATTACCTTAATTGAGAAAATGTGCAACATTATTCAAATACATTTCAGAAATATCCCAAAAACATTTCAAAAGTTTCAAATTGGAACTTTTTGGAATATTTCTGAATTATCCCAACTGTAATTAATTGAATCATTTGAAAATAACCTTATATGTGAACATTTGAAAAGTTTATTTTGTTTAATTCTTTTTTGGTAACTTGCTGTTGTAGAACCTTTTGGGCCTTTGACCGGGTTTTTGTACATAATTATATCAACTGATTTGGTTCCTCTTTAGCTCTTTCGAAACCAAAAAGGAGGAGGTTATCTAGTCGACGCGTATATTTTCTTTTTATGTATGATCACGCATAACTTTTCACGGAGCAGTACGATCCCGATGATTCTTTCTTCATTGGATAGGGTAAACTTCGAAGTTGGTCCCATTCGAATTTGAACAAAAAAATCCATCCCTAACGCTCCTTTCACACAATACGATTGTGGTCGTCCGGTAAAAAGTCGGACGACCGTTTATCGTAACTACTGGCTTTCACACATAACGACATATTATCGTTAGTATTTATCGTGATGTCGGAGAGAGCACAGGGCGTCGCATCAAATCGGGCAAAAATTTTGGCATTATGGTTAATTTATCGTCGTAAAAAAAGGCAGAAACGTAATCGACTACATTGGGTGCATCCAATCAATAGAAGGAGAGAAGAAGCAGGTTTATTTCGTATACTCTTTGAAGATTTAAGAAATGACCAAACCAAATTTTTTAATTACTTCCGCATGTCAATGAGTTCCTTCGATGAATTACATGACAAACTGAAGACTGTTCTTCAACGGCGAAATACAAAAATGAGAAATTGTATTCAACCTATAGAAATGTTGGCTGTCACTTTGAGGTAAGTTCTGATACTATTTTACAAACTACGAAATTTTTATTCTATACTCTTAATGATAATCTAAATTTTGGCGTTTTTGTTTTCATTAAATAAACTCAATCTTATTTTTATGCAAAAAACGATATGTAGAACAAGAAACAAACAATTTATAAATTTCGTTAAGTCCTCAATTGTTATAATAAATTTATAACAAAGAATTTTGTTTAGATCGTTATAATTTCGTATATTTTGTTGATATTACTTAAACCGATAGACATAGGCCAGAGTTGGTTAAATATTTCTAGCATATTAAAACCATTATTAACACAAGTCATTTATTTTTGCTCTGTAATAACAAAATAAAGAAAATTCTGAATTTTACAAAGTTTTACAAATGAAGACATTAGAGGGAAGTAACTACACTATCAACTGTGCTGAAGTCCTGAGAGAGGAGTGGAACTGTCCCTGGGATCTGTCATTGGAGATGTCATTCCAGATGATGCCCGCAATCTTGATAATACTGACGTGTTGATTGTATTTGGTAATTATTAGTTGAAGAAGATTGAGTGGGAAAAAGTTGAGTAAATGATGGTGTAGATGATTGGGACTGATAAGTTGAATGTTGAGGAAAAGAAGGAGCAAGCTGGAACGCAAACTGCTGCGAGTGAGAGTGTGTAGGAATAGATTGAGGAAAAGGAGGAGGGACCTGAGGAACCATCTTCTTTTCATTGATGTTTGCAATCACTTGCAAAACGCCCATTTGGAACTGAAGTAATTCATTTTCATGAAATCTATCAAGGTGGGGCAACAAACTCTGGAAGAAAGACATTTTACTATTTGTTTTTTCAGGCTCTAATGCCTTCAAAATTTTTAATTCCACCTCATCGGTTTGCGATGTTTCCTATTTCTCGTACGTTTATTTATTGTTTCGTCAATCTTGAAACTAGCATTTGCCTCAACCTCTATGTGTTCCGAATTGTTTTCAGTTCCGTGCCTGGTTTCGTATTCAAACTATCAACTGTTTTCTAACTTGTACAGTTTGTTTAAAAATGGAAGCTGATCATTATATACATATTTCTTGTTTTTTTTTTTCATCTGTTCCACTTCTTTTGCTGTCTTTCATTTTTCTTTAGACCTAGCGAACGCATCTCGAAGATTAGTCCACCGTCTTATAACGTCCTTACCCAAAATATAAATGAAATAAAAAATACTAATATTTATTTATTCATTTTAAGAAATCTGAAGATACGTGATTCTTTTCAGATATCTGGCAAGTGGCTGTACACCTTTACTGAGCTACATTATACTTATCGAATTGGAATTTCTACTGCAGTAAGATAGTAAAGGAGGTATGCAAAGCAATCTGGATGGTTCTGCGAGTGGAGTGTATACCAACACCTACAAGGAAATTGGAAATCTATCGCTTCAGACTTTGAAACCATTGCAAACTTTCCAATTGTATAGGAGCAGTAGACGGCAAGCACATACGTCTTACTTGTCCATTTCGCAGTGGGTCAATGTATTTCAACTATAAAGATATTATTCTGTAGGTTTTAATGGCGGTTGCCGACCGCAGATACAAATTTTGTTTTGTAGACGTTGGAGTTTGGTAAAGATTGTGACTCTTCAATATTTAAAAGGTCCGTTATGGCAGTCGATAGAATCAAACACACAACCACTACCAGAAGAAAAGTGTCTACCGGGAACTGAAAGCCCCAAAGTTCCAACTTCTTCGTAGGAGATGAAGCATTTGATTGCATCGACATTTACTGCGACCGTTTGGGGAACACATTTAACTGTTGAAAAGGTTTTTAACTATCGCTTTGTGTCGAGCTCGACGGTATGTCGAATGTGCTTTTATCCTAGCAATAAATGGCGAATATTTCATAGACCTCTAAATGTAGAGCCAAATTTTGCTGTGGATATTTAAAGCTTGCACCGTATTACATAATTTTGTACGTGACAGAGATGGTTTTTGATAGATGATACTGCTACAATAACAGGTTTGGACGATTTACCACAAGAACATTATACGAGGAGGTATATCCGCAAATACTATTAGGACGATATTTTGTACATATTTCGCCTCCGATGTTGAAGCGTGCCTTGGCAAATGTCAGAATATAAGTAATTATATTTCATTTCATATGATAATTTATGAATGTATAATTATTTTAATTGGAAAATATGTCTGAAGATGGTTTAATGAAATAATAAACCAAATCTTGACAAGTAAATTTGTCATTTTAATGCAAACTTGGCCGCATCCCAGAAAACATTAAATATTTTTCTATTTACATAATTATATTCAGGTTTTTAACCCCATTTGAGATCTCTGATCAGAGTATAATACTTTACATGCAAATAAAGTAAAATCAACTTACCAAATGTGTTTTTTTCTTTATCCTCCAGCTCTTCAAAATCTGGTTTTACCTCCAGGAGAATTTCACGCCACGCATTTTGTTACATTTCTATCTTTGTAACTTTCGAGGGTTTTATCCCAGAGTACTGGTCTACTTTTCAACTAGTGAAATTAGAAATTCCACATCGATATTTTCAGCCATTTTACTACGTGCCACTGGATTCAATTGATACGGCAGATATCACACGACAACAATCGTATTGTGTACAAACATCCATTTGATGCCGTTTGTCACTGTTATCAGAGAACGGCACGACCGTCGTCCATTGCAGTGGCAGTGGACGACAGCTGTACGACCACGACACGACAATAAGTCGTTGTCGTCCTGTGTGAAAGATTTCGTATATTTCCGTATTTAACTAATGGAATGTGGTCGTCCGACTTTTTACCGGACGACCACAATCGTATTGTGTGAAAGGAGCGTAAGGGTAGCAAAATGGAGGATATTGATCGTTCATCCTCTGAATTTTGGTACGTTAACTGATTCTATCAGACATAACTTTGTAGACGGTTTTCCGATTTGGATTATTCTTCTTTTATCAGATAAGGTATACCTCATAGTTGATCATATTCCAATTTGGAATGAAATAATACACCCGTATGGGTAGAAAAATGGGGGATGATTGATTTTTCACTTGTGAACATTGGCACACATATGTAGTTGACATTGACAGATCCTCCTACATCCGCCACAATTATTACATTCTATGAAAGGATAGAATTATATACAAAGTGATGAAATCAACTAACCAGAACTTACAAAAATAATTTATATTATATAACAATAAATAGTTAAAGTAGATAATCATATTATTTGACAGTTAATAGTTGAAGTAAGCTAGGTAAGTATTTTGGAAGTAATCAAAAACTAAGTAGGGAGTAATTAGTAGATTACAGCCACAAAAAATTGAAAAATAAAAACTTTTTAACAAAACTTCTTCAAAGTTCAAAGCTCAATTATTATTAGGACTAAAAAGGTTTATTATTAATTTTTTTTCAGTCAATGTTTTCGTCAGTTTAATTTTTTGTTAAAAAGTTTTTTGCATTTACCACTGCTTTCATTGCCTGTCTATACTCTATATTATATTACTAAGTATAGATTTCCAGTAAAACAAAACAGAAATGCCGCCCCTATCGCGAATGCGCTTGCGCATATCGTGTCGTGAAAAGGTCTAGTGGAGGGCACAAGTACAACGTTGCCATATTTGTAACCGCCCGTATATATCAGAAAAATTAATAAAAAACGATAAATGAACATTCATATTATTGGTATGACATGACTGTGGCATCACCATTGAATCAGGATATCCGTTTTTACATGCGAATCATATACCAAAAAGTTCAACTTTAAAAGTCGCCACTGATAAACCCACAACGTCGCAATGGAATGAAACACCTGCAGTCTCAGCCAGTGTCAGTAATCAGAACCCAGAACGCAATTTGTGCTAGTAAATGTGTGCGTGCATGGTGTGGAGTGTGAATAAACTACAGTTTTTCTATATTTTATATAGTCCAGTGCAATTACGGAAATAAATAATCATAAAATTATGTAGTTTGGGGATTAGGAAGGATCGATAGGAGGGTGTATTCTGAGCATATATTCCAATTTGAGGGATTCTGGCGAGGTCAGCTCAAGGTCATTTCGATGAAAACGCGTTCAATTCGATATCTCGAGAACGGTTAGTGTTAGGCAAAAAATTGTAGGGACCTTTTCTCTTCTAAATTGAATTCTCTAACTTTTCAATCTGAAACTTTTTATTTTTTCTTCAATATTTTTCAATTTATTGCTTCCGAAAGGCAAAAATTTTACTTTTTTTCCTCCCTTTTTTTTATTTTTCGCCATTTTCTCCCCAACCGTTCAATTTTATTAAATTTTACCGAGTATCAAAGTGTAAATCTTTTAATTATGAACAACTTTTTCCTTGAACTTTTTTCTGTAATGCCAATACCTTCAGAGTTATATATTACTTTACCGAGCGCAATCCGCGCCACTGTCGCAATATCAGCGACATCAGTGGGTATTTAGTACTTGAAAGAAATATTAAAGTATTCCATTATCATTTATTAGCCAACTTACCTGTATCAAAAGGTGAATCGATTAAACTATTTAAAAATTGTACTTTATTTAAATATTAAATATTGTAATCATTCAAATATCATTTAAATATTGTACTTCTGCAATTTGGGTATTTTTTATTCCATTCGATGGGATAATAATGTGAATGAGGATTAGAAAAAGAAGTAAATGAATAATTAATAATAATAATAATAATAATAATTTCTTTATTTTCACAAATTAATTTGTACATCAACAGTGTGAAAATACAAATAAAAAATAGAAAAACGTCAATAAAATCAAGAAATGGTCGAAAAGAGACAATCTAAAACCTCCGGAGCTCGTTGAGATTCGTACAATTCGTGTCACCTGAAGCCTTGCGATACAAATTCAAAATGAATTGTTCGCCGTTTGAAGCGAGAGTTGTTTTGTCTGCTTTAGCTTGTAGAAAAAATTCAGTCAGAGAAATCAAATCCGGAGTATTCTTCAATGCGGTCATTGCAGTGTGTCCGTGAATACACGTTGCGACAATGGCGCGGATTTCGCTCGGTAAAGTAATATATAACTCTGAAGGTATTGGCATTACAGAAAAAGTTTAAGAAAAAAATTGTTCATAATTGAAAGATCTACACTTTGATAATCGGTAAAATTTAATAAATTCGAACGGTTGGGGAGAAAATGGCAAAAAAAAAAAGGGAGGAAAAAAAGTAAAATTTTTGCCTTTCGGAAGCAATAAATTGAAAAATATTGATGGAAAAAAAGATAGTAAATTCAATTCAGAAGAGAAAAGGTCTCTACAATTTTTTGCCTAACACTAACCGTTCTCGAGATATCGAATTAAACGCGTTTTCATCGAAATGACCTTGAGCTGACCTCGCCAGAATCCCTCAAATTGTAATATTTGCTCAGAATACACCCTCTTATCGATCCCTCATAATCCCCAAACTACATAATTTTATATCTTTTTTTTCTAATAATTTCCGTAATTGCACTGGATTAATATGGTTATGTCGTTAGTAGAAGACAACTTATAGATCGAGGACACGCCTGTTAGTTAGTTTTGTAGTTTTCAATATTTGACATTCGATCCAGAGAAAAACAATAATAATGTAACCATTAGAATCAGAATCAGAAATGCTTTATTGTCATATAATATCAATTATGTTGACAAAGCTTGCCTAAATCTAAGATACATAAAAATAGGATAAAATTTAATGCAGTACATACGTAATGTTAAAGTTATATATAAAATTTCACAGTACAGTTTGTCACAAAGCATAAAAACAATTCAGACAACACATTAAAATAGATTATAATATAAAATAAAGTTTTCTGTATATTTAGGAGTGAGCTGTGATGTTGTCCGTGGAGTATTCATTCAAATTATACTTTTTGGAGCAGCAGTTTTTTCACTTCTTTTCGAAATTTATTTTCTCCTTCCAATTTTCTTATAGTAGGTGGAAGATGGTTAAATAGTTTTTTTCCATTATAGATAATTGAATTCTTAATTAGTATTGTTGATGGTATAGGAAGACTGATGTTAGTAGTAAGGCGGGTTGCATAGACTGACTGAGACATAATGTTATTTAAGTGTTTTTTACGGATCAAACAGACCGTTTCCAAGATGAATAGGCATGCCAGAGGCATAATTCCTTGTGTTTTGAAAAGAGCTCTACAGGAATCTCTGACTCCAGCTTGACAAATATATCTGAGAGCTCTCTTTTGGAGAGTGAAGACAGGTTTGATAATATTTTGGGAGCATGTACCCCAGTAACATATACCATAACGTAAGTGGGATTCACATAGTGCAAAATAGGCGTTTCTAGCTGAATTGAGGTCGAGAGAACTAGAGATGGTTCTAATGGCATGGATAAGAACCAAGAAAACAACTGGTGAGTATTTTAATACTAATGTGATCTCTCCCTATACATACAGAGTTTTTCAGGAAATTTTATTTTATCTTTGTGGTGGGTTTGATATGCGAGAGTCAGTAAAACAAGGGGTGGCTAAGAAATTTGCTGAATTCTCACTTACTGGAAGAAAGAGAAACCATCCCATACAAAATTTGAGAGTTTTGTCATCATTGAAGGGTAGGTTTTATTTCAGTCTACATATGTATACTTTGTCAACTGGTCTGATTTTAGATGCTACTAGGAAACGTCTTGCAGATGTCAAAGTGATCGAGCCAATACAAACTCAAAACTCTGAAATTTTACATTAACATATAAACATGCAGTTTATGTATGATGAAATGAAATATAATTATTATATTGTAGTTTTTCTGAACATGTTTTTTCCGTCACAATATTATTTTCAAGTTATTCGAGACATTGATGCGATATTTCAGAAACATTTCTCAGAAATATTCCATAAACAAATATAACATCATCTAGGTACCTAACAATTTTCAAATCAAATATATTCAATATTTCATAAACACGTCAAGAGGAGTGTAGAAATCGGGGAATATCTGAAACATTAATGAAACGTTTCGTAGGGATATTTAAATATTTCAAACATATTTCATAAAGATATCAAAAATATCCCAGAAACACAAATAAAATGTTTCGTTGGGATATCGAAACATTTCAAAAATGAAACATGAACGGGATGTTTCAACGGGACATTGTTGCAATGTTTCATTAACGTTTCTGAAGTGAAATTGGTAGATATATATATTCCGTGTACATTCCTCGAACATATTTTGATATGTTGCAAATGAAACATCTCTGAATGCGGACATTTCTGGTTCCAGAAATGTTCCAAGAATATATCCCAGCCTCTTACTGAAATGTTTCGACAATGATAGAGCATGTTCCTGAAATATTATATTCAAACCATCATTTTATTAAAAAATTGAGAGGGAAGAAATCACTCACAAAAATACAACGCTGCCTCCCGGACTAATGATATTAATAATGTATTAATAATGTTTATTCATTTCTTATTATAAAGAAGACAACTAGATATACATATAATTTACATAGACTTTCAAGCTCAAGCTCAGGTTGTGATGGGTTATGGTAAACATAATATGTTATGTGGGATTTTTCAAGTAATGCTGGATTGTTCTCGTGGCAAGGCATAAATACTAATATCCATATGAGTAACCCTCGGTCATGGCTGTAGGTTGTGCCACCGTTTCTTCGACTTAATTTCTAACAGAAGTAATATATGATACGAAAGTTCCTCTAATTCTGTTGCTGTATTCCAGACAAAATCAATTGATCAGTTGAAACAACAAAATACATTTTGTATGTCTTGAATATATCTTGATCTACCCCCACTTCAATTTTGAACTACTGGAAAACGTTCATTTAGTAAACATTGATAACAAAGAAGGAGTAATATTCGATAGTTCCTATGGCATAGATATGAATAAATATGTTTTATCGAGAACGTTTTTCTTTTCGTTTTTGCTTCAGTGAGGACGAAGCTCATGAGTTACGTCTCATCTAATAATTTTATTGCTATGTTTAGGACACTACCCATATACAGGCAGATCATAGCTGGAGGTGTAGCAGGTCTTTTTGCTACTGTAGTCACTATACCCATGGAATTTTTGAAAATCCAGATGCAGGATTCGGGCAGAGTCGCTGCGCAGGCAGGTATACTATCTACATAGTACCTATATATATTTTGAAAAAAAAACGTTATCATAATTTAATCAGCCACAGGTTTTATCTCGTCGCGATATTATATTTATCCACTGCTGGTATATTATAAAGTCATAATGCTTCTGTTTGCAAACGTCTTATCAGGTCAATAAAAAACAAAACACTAATTTCTTATGATCATAAGACACTAGTGATATTCTGGCAAGATTGAGGTTTCCATATTCCCAACAGTTGTTTTCCGTCACCAACAAGAGTACAACCCACATGTATGTTGGCCAAGTGCTTAAATAAATAAAAATCGTTGGTTATAGATTGCATTTTCCCTTGTCCAGCCTTCTAGTAAAAAACATTGATTGTTCTAGAATATTATTTGACATATTTCATAGTAAAAATTACTTTTTTCTACAACCCTTTACGAAAAGACGTCATTTTGTAATAGAATACCTTTAGCGAAAACGTGATTTCCGTCGCAAGTGAGAGAAATTCTCATAACGTTCGTTTCTAGTGACGAAAGTTTAATTTATATTTTCAGTCATTTCCCGCCCTCGTATATAATGTTTTGATGACTTTAAATTATTAATAAACAAAGACAAGAATTATTTCTATAATTAGAATGCATTTTTTTTTACTTTTGTTCAATTAAAAAGCAACATAGAATCGTAAAAATGCCGTGAGATTTAAAAACAATTTATATCTAGTTGCCTGGTTTCATTAGTTTGACGTTCCTCGTTAATTATTTAGACTTGTCAGTTTGCACTGAAAGCATTGTTAGTTTTTTAAGTTATCATGATTTCTGATTCGGAAAGTGATTTAGATTTTCCAAATACACCACCAGAAATAGCAAATCAAGCTAAGGAGACCTCTTTGGATTTATTACCAGTAAAATCTAAAAAGAGATATGAAGAAATTATGCCAAATTCATGGATTGGAGAGTTGATAATCACGTTAATTCATTTTTGAAGACTGTGATGCTTGCGTATTATGGATGGTTGTCAAAAAAATTTAAGTCATCGACGCTATGGTCTATTTATTCGATGTTGAGAACCACTTTATCGATTAAAAATAATATCGATATCAGTAAATATCCCAAGTTACGTTCTTTTTTTAAACGAACATCTGATGGTTTTCAAAGTCAAAAGTCTAAAAAAAACTCCAAATACGTAATGACTAAGGTAAGTTAATTACTTCATTATTGCGACAAATTCTTAATGATATTAACATCAACGTTTGTAGGTAGCCTTAGTTTTTGGAATTTTGGTGGCTTGTCGTTGCCAAGAATTGAAAGATTTGACAGTAAATGATGTAAAAGATACCAGTTACAATACGTAATACAAAACCAAAAGTACCGCGTTCCTTCCACATTTCTGGGTTCTTCTACGAGATTTCTAAAATATATATGAACCTCCGTCCACTAGATATGGACAAAATAAATTCAAGATTCTTTATTAACTACCAGTACGGAAAGTGTACTAGATAGGTTGTGGGAATAAATAAATTCAGTAAATTTCCTATGCAAATATCTCAATATTTAAACTTGCCTGATCCCCAAAAATATACTGGGCATTGTTTGCGTAGAACTTCCGCAACGCTATTAGTGGATGCAGGAGGTGATTTACTTCAATTAAAAAAGCATGGAGGCTGGAAATCTAGTAACTTTGCGGACGGATATGTTGGTCAATCAGTTAGCAGCAAAAATCAAATACAAACCAAAATTTTACAATCCATACAAAATACAACGCTATCCGATTACGGCGCATCTTCATCTGGAGTGACATCAGTTAACGACATACCTGATGTGGCATCCTCTACCTCAATACATAAAAATCTTGATTTTAAGAAATTCTGTTATTTTTAATTTAAAATAAAATATTTGTTCATCGTTCTTTTTTAGCATATTATTATGATATAAACAGGGTTGTAGAAAAAGTATAGTGTTTCACTCGTCTAAAACAGTTTTTGAAGCTCGTGAACAGATTATCAGTCTCGGCTGGTAATCTGTTCTCTCGCTTCAAAAAATGTTACTTTCGTCACTCGTAAAACAATATACTATTTCATTTGGGATAGAAAAACACAGTCTTCTCCCATCTAAAACTTTAATTGGTTGATACACATGATTGGTTATTGAATATAAGGAATATTATTAGACATAAATAAGATGTGCATTTGCTCGTTCCTTAAGATTGTGATTTGGATAGAACATGATTACGTGAATGAGTTTTTCTAAACCAGATAGAACTCGTGTTTTCTCCATTCAAACATTTTCATACCTGAATCATATTAAATTATGATCAGAAAAATCAATCACGACCACAATTTTCATTTGATTCCGCGAGATTCACGTATTGATACATTTACATGGTCATTACCATATTTTGCAGGAAACACGACTACGAAACAAGTATCAGCAATAGATTTATTGAGAAAACAAGGTTTTCTCGGGCTATATAAAGGAACCTCTGCCACCTTGGCAAGAGACATCAGTTTTTCAGTGATATATTTCCCTCTTTTCGCAACTCTTAATGACCTGGGACCCAGAAAAAAAGATGGTTCTGGTACGTGGAATACGATAATTTGATGCTATCAGGCGCGTGCTTAATGGCTTAATTTGAAATTTACAACAATTACTAGATGTAAAAACAATATACCACTCATAACATTTTGAATATTCGATATTGTGATTGACTCAACAATTGTAATTTGACCTTTTGTTTTTCCTACTACAATTTATAAATCAA
This sequence comes from Gonioctena quinquepunctata, assembly GCA_018342105.1. Lineage (NCBI taxonomy): Eukaryota > Metazoa > Arthropoda > Insecta > Coleoptera > Chrysomelidae > Gonioctena > Gonioctena quinquepunctata. The sequence goes on from JAFIRS010001610.1 coordinate 262,300, forward strand.
AGTTGACTAAAACAACCTCCACTCAGTCATTTGTTCATACAGTTGAAATTCATCAAATACCCTTGACACTTTCACTAGGAATTTCTCCATAAAATTTTTCTGCATAAATGGTAGAACATAAATGATCTGTGGAGATCAAAAGGCAACTCAGAAAAACTTTATTCTCAATTCGGTTTTAATGAAGGAAGGAAAGCACACTCCAGGTATAATATACTGTAATAAGGAACTGCTACTGTAGTACTCGTATGAATAGTACTTCATTTTGAATGCACCTAATGGTTCTTCGTTGGGGGTGATCATTAGACAATCATTTCTTATTGATTCCTCCAAATATTCAATATCTTTAAATGGCCGTTGTGTGTAGACTCTCTCCTTGAGGTATTCCTACAAAAAAACATAGAGGTTAGGTCCGTAATCAGCCACGCTCTTACCTCTTGAGTAGAGTTGACAGATGCACCATCCTGTTGAAAAAACGTATTGTTTCTAACACGTAGTGGAAGGTTGTCGAGACAATCCAATGAAAACTTCTTTGTATCAGATCCTAACAAGCTTCATTATTAAAGTTGAAGGTGGTACCTTGTAAAGGAATATTTTCCCAGCCTCTCAAATCGCCCCAGCACGCGCCCAGATGGTACTCGAGAAATTGTATACAATATTGGACGGTTAACAGTATACATTCAATATTTGTCCTCAGGTGAAGCAGTAGCCTGGTGTAGTTTCCTATCCGGATTGATTTCCGGTTCTATAAGCGCACTCTTAGTCACTCCCATGGATGTGGTGAAAACTCGAATTCAAACCCAAGCGAAGGCTGCAGGCGAAAAAAGTTATACAGGATTGGCCAATGCATTTTCGTAAGTTTGCTTAGATTAAAGATACTCTATAACTGTAGTCTCCTGACTAACGACAAAACATCTATTGGAGCTGAAAGCTTGAAATTTTGGAGAAACATTCCTCTTATGGTCCGTGATAGGTGTAAGAGGGCAAATTTATATCGTGATCTGATCAAAGAGTCAACTTGGCTCCGTTTGCAATGTTGCTGATACATTTTTTTCAAACCAATATTTTTTTATGCTGGAACTTTGAGGATTGAAGAGCGGTGACGAACTGTCCTGGAACGGGGGCAAATGAAAGTTCTGCGTATGATAACGAACGCTCCGTGGTACGTGCGGAACGTTCGGATACTCGAAGACCTCAATCTGCTCCCCATCAAGGAGCATATTAAAGAATGCAACCGGAAGGTATTCGATTATGCGGAGTCGCATGAGAACCCTCTCATAAGAGAAGCCACTGATTATGCTATAGATGACCCCACCCGTTATAAGCGTCCCAGGCACTCACTTGAGTCATGGGCTACCTACTTCTACAGGCCAAGTTTAATGCTTGTAACTCTCTCGCATCAAAACATTCATTTTAAATGCAAACCACATCTCGATCACTTTTTTGGAGAAAAACTGCCAAGACGTCAATTTACCAAAATTCAAACCAATCGTGACTAGGCGTGTGCCCACTTATTCCCGTTGAAAGAGTAAGAGCCTATTAGGCTACACTTGTCAATTAATGTGAAAGAATATCCAAAGATGACGAGCTGTACAAACATATAGCACGTGAGAACCGATCGAAAGACGTCAAAATCTTAGTCATGTTCTATGTCATCATAGGATTACGCTGTGAAAATTTCACCTATTTAGGTCCAGCGATTTGGTCTAGGCGTTGATCTTCAGTCAGTGAGTCAGTCAGGACAAGTAATTTTATAAACAAATGTGGGAAGCACTTGTGTAGAATTAAATAGGAATTTTTGTAATAACTATTGTCTGAACACCCAAGTAAACTTGAACAGAGATTTATATCCCCTTTATAAAAGCATTAATAACTAAAATCAATTTAAAAAATGTCCACCACCATTTTCTATCCAAAAACTTTATTCACTCAACTGGCAACTTCTTTCTTAATTCATTTTAATTAGGTAGGGATTATCTCTTCCTTCCATTGACATCTGACATTTAGAAATCAAACTAATTATCAGAAAAATCGAATTTAAACGGTTTTCTTCACATAAAGGATTCAATATAAAATTGAACCAGAGAAAGGTAGATCTCAGGTGAAAAACAACTACTTTCCTGGCAAATACCACGCAGAACGTTGAATGATATTCACCTGAAAATCCATGCATACTTCCATATAATATCAATGGACATTGAATGCAAATGTTTCTTTCTGATAAGCTCGATTATGTTTAATTTATGTCGTGTTCACCTAACAATCCGCATACCGGTTTCAGGCTTCTTGGCCTCATCAGTACGGAGTAGTCAACCAGCCAAAGGTGCAAGAACTCTGGCTGAAGTGAGACACAACGTAAACAAACCATCATCGATCTTGTAACACCTATAGGTACGCCGGAAAAGATAAACTTTAACTGGCGGTACCTGTGACAGAAAGAAACACTCCGAAAATCTCCACCTCGATAGGTTTCTAAATAAAGATTCCTTCTCAGTAGGTGCAAGCCCGTCTAGCATATAGTGAGATAAGTGCCATGTGAAGTGGAATGAATGAAAATCAATTTAAACGGTTTCTTCACTAAAGGATTCAATATAAAATTGAACCAGAAGGTAGATCTCAGGTGAAAACAACTACTTTCCTGGCAAATACCACGCAGAACGTTGAATGATATTCACCTGAAAATCCATGCATACTTCCATATAATATCAATGGACATTGAATGCAAATGTTTCTTTCTGATAAGCTCGATTATGTTTAATTTATGTCGTGTTCACCTAACAATCCGCATACCGGTTTCAGGCTTCTTGGCCCTCATCAGTACGGAGTAGTCAACCAGCCAAAGGTGCAAAGAACTCTGGCTGAAGTGAGACACAACGTAAACAAACCATCATCGATCTTGTAACACCTATAGGTACGCCGGAAAAGATAAACTTTAACTGGCGGTACCTAGTGACAGAAAGAAACACTCCGAAAATCTCCCACCTCGATAGGTTTCTAAATAAAAGATTCCTTCTCAGTAGGAGTAGGAAGTATGCATGGATTTTCAGGTGAATATCATTCAACGTTCTGCGTGGTATTTGCCAGGAAAGTAGTTGTTTTTCACCTGAGATCTACCTTTCTCTGGTTCAATTTTATATTGAATCCTTTATGTGAAGAAAACCGTTTAAATTCGATTTTTCTATTCATTCCACTTCACATGGCACTTATCTCTCACTATATGCTAGACGGCTTGCCACTCCTACTGAGAAGAATCTTTATTTAGAAACCTATCGAGGTGGAGATTTTCGGTGTTTCTTTCTGTCACTAGGTACCGCCAGTTAAAGTTTATCTTTCGGCGTACCTATAGGTGTTACAAGATCGATGATGGTTTGTTTACGTTGTGTCTCACTTCAGCCAGAGTTCTTTGCACCTTGGCTGGTTGACTACTCCGTACTGATGAGGCCAAGAGCCTGAAACCGGTATGCGGATTGTTAGTGAACACGACATAAATTAAACATAATCGGCTTATCAGAAGAACATTGCATTCAATGTCCATTGATATTATATGGAAGTATGCATGGATTTCAGGTGAATATCATTCAACGTTCTGCGTGGTATTTGCCAGGAAAGTAGTTGTTTTCACCTGAGATCTACTTCTGGTTCAATTTTATATTGAATCCTTTATGTAAGAAACCGTTTAAATTCGATTTTCTATTCATTCCACTTCACATGGCACTTATCTCTCACTATATGCTAGACGGGCTTGCCACTCCTACTGAGAAGGAATCTTTTATTTAGAAACCTATCGAGGTGGGAGATTTTCGGAGTGTTTCTTTCTGTCACTAGGTACCGCCAGTTAAAGTTTATCTTTTCCGGCGTACCTATAGGTGTTACAAGATCGATGATGGTTTGTTTACGTTGTGTCTCACTTCAGCCAGAGTTCTTTGCACCTTTGGCTGGTTGACTACTCCGTACTGATGAGGGCCAAGAAGCCTGAAACCGGTATGCGGATTGTTAGGTGAACACGACATAAATTAAACATAATCGAGCTTATCAGAAAGAACATTTGCATTCAATGTCCATTGATATTATATGGAAGTATGCATGGATTTTCAGGTGAATATCATTCAACGTTCTGCGTGGTATTTGCCAGGAAAGTAGTTGTTTTTCACCTGAGATCTACCTTTCTCTGGTTCAATTTTATATTGAATCCTTTATGTGAAGAAAACCGTTTAAATTCGATTTTTCTATTCATTCCACTTCACATGGCACTTATCTCTCAAACTAATTATCATTGATACATTTGACATATCCGCCTGGCCTTTGAATTCCAACATGTGATTTGTTTGATTCTAAGCCATCATTAGTATACTTGGATTAACAATGTACTACTTCCTGCACCTGACTTGTAAGTATAGTTATTCTAATCCCAATTGGAACGGCAATAAAAATGAGAGCACTACGAGGAGTGTTCATATGCACTGCCCGGCAACTGGGAAATTTATATAGTACCAGTGTTTTTACTTTCAAAGCGTTCCTGGTACAATCATAAAAAAGTTCTGTCATGTGGAAGAGAATTCCTTCTCGAAACTTTTTATGTCGGTCCAATTGGGATTAGAAATACTATACTAAACATTTCAATAATTCAACAAAAATTTCTCAACCCAACTATTTCAATTTTAAATTTCAATTCATGAACTCTTTCACACTATTCAACTCGAGTATTTACTTTCAGGAAGCACTGAGGATGACGAAAGTCGAAAGTGCTTTGCAAAACTAATTGAATGTACACTTTATACAAAACAAAAATTCCTATTTAATGTTATTTTATATCTATAGATTACCGTCATCTCCTCTCAACCCATAGTGTGATTCTATCCAATTAGGGAAAAATATACTGGGTGTCCACGGAAGGTGGCTCGCCTCTATAACTTTTTTGTTTTCGGAGATAATGGAATGAAATTTGGACGATCTGTTTCATGCATAAAACTGCATTTTTTGACAAGTAACTCAACTACATGCAAATTCCTGATTCACCGGAAGTGACATAAACTTTCGATTTTTAAATGGGACACTTGGTATATTTTCAGTTTTTTTGTCTTCATATGACATTTAGAATACAACCATGTACCATTTGTTACTGTTTGTGACCGTTTTTTTATTTTATTTTTTCGAAATAAATTTTTATTCTAGAGGGCTACGGATACGTTAAATAACTCATTTCAGTCCTAAAATGTTTGTAAAAATACAACTTTACTGTTTTCGATCAAAATAACGTTTGATTTTTAAAAATTTATTACAATTTTTTTTCAAATGGCAACATGGTGGCTCGTCGAATTAGAAAAAAGAGCCTTTTATTACGATTAATTTGATACCATAACGTTAGAACTTTTCTAAAATGAAGCACCTGTTGAAAATGAAATAATTATATTGAAACTACCTATTTACATATCTTTAGTGACTTCCATCTTGTTGCTGACAAAGGCGAACTTTTCTTATTGTTGCTCTTACAACGTTTCTCAACTGTCTTGGTGTAATTCTATGAATAGCTGCCCTTACTTTGTCCTCTAATTCTTGTCATGTGGCAGGAGGTACATCATAAACCTCGTTTTTAATAGATCCCCTTAAAAAAATATAGAGATGTAAGGTCGGGTGATCTGAAAAGTTTTTTAAAAAGGAATAAATACAGGTATAAATTGAAAACAACCCTATTTTACCTCGCCGGCCACCTAACTGGACCCATATTTCCAATCCAGTTTTCGTTGTATGTTTCATGCAGATATTCCGTAACTGCCCTCAGGTTGTGTAGTGGAGCACCATCTTGTTGATAAAATAATCCAATTCGATTTATTAATGGAACTTCGTCCAAGAAATGCTCAATTTCCTGCGTGAGAAAACTTAGATATCTAGCCCCTGTCAGGACACCGTCAAAAATTATAGGGCCTAAAATTCTGTCCCCTAAAATCCCAACCCAACAATTGAAACCAAACCGTTCTTGGAAATTTCCTTCCTCCATCAAGTGTAAATTTGCATCGGACCAATATCGCTTATTATTTCTGTTGAAATGTCCCAAATTAGTGAAACGGCTTTCGTCAGTATACAGAATTTTATATGGAAATGTGTCATCATCCAAATATTTTCCAAAGAACCAATTGCAATACTCAAGTTTCCTTGCACTATCGTTTTGGTACAGGTGCTGATGTAGTTGATATTTAAATCAATGCTATTTATGTTTCTTCAAAATGTTAGCTGCAGAAGACTTCGAAATGTCACATTCTCTTGCGATCTCCCTGAGTGACGTATTAATATTTACTTGAACGTATGCCAGAACATCTATTTCTTTTCCTTCACTCACAACAAACGAATCGTTCCCATCATTATCAGGCTCATTTCACATTTTTTGAACCAGTTTTGGAAAATAGTGCCTGGTCGGTAGATGCTGATCAGGATATCTCTGCGTAGAGACGTGCAGCATCGGTTGAATTTTGCCTACATTCTCCAAAAACTAATAACATATCAACTTTTTCAGTTCTTGTATAAATATTGTTATTTTCCATGATTTTCAAACAATGAGGTACACAATAACTACCTAATTGACTTTGTAGAAGAGATGTAAAATAATATGTCGACACGTCAATGTTCACCGCAACAATTTAATGATTTTGTTTCAGTGGTGTTGGTCACAGGCTACTCGATGATTTTAAATCTAATTTTAATCTCAATAAGATCTTCATTTAATGAAAGTTCTAACGTTATATTTTCAGTTTTTTATCGAAAGTATTTTTACAAGCTAATAGAGTGCGGTATCAAATTAATCGTAATAAAATGCTCTTTTTTCTAACCCGACGAGCCACCATGTTGCCATTTGAAAAAAAATAGTAATACAAATTTTAAAATCAAACGTCACATAGCTGAAACATTTTGATCAAAAACAGTAAAATTGTATTTTTTACAAACATTTTGGGACTGAAATTAGTTATTTGAACGTATCCATAGCCCTCTAGAAAAAAATTATTTCAAAAAATAAAATAAAAAACGGTTACAAGCAGTAACAAATGATACATGGTTGTATTTTAAATATCATATGGCGACAAAAAACTGAAAATATACCACGTATCCCATTTAAAAATCGAAAGTTTATGTCACTTCCGGTGAATCAGGAATTTGCATGTAGTTGAGTTACTTGTCAAAAAATGCAGTTTTATGCATGAAACAGATCCTCCAAATTTCATTCCATTATCTCCGAAAACAAAAAAGTTATAGGGGCGAGCCACCTTCCGTGGACACGCGGTATACCCTTGTAGTGTTAGTGGCTTGAAGATATTTGATGTGACGTTCGCTAGAAAGTTTTGTGAGGATTACTCTTCAAACAAGTTTATTCGATTTTTTTCAGGTCCATTTTAGAAAACGAAGGGCCATTGGCATTCTTCAGAGGTGGTGCATGCCGAGTGATGGTGATTGCACCGTTATTCGCCATAGTTCAGGTGGTATATTACATAGGAGTAGCAGAATATTTGTTAGGAATCGATAGGAGAAACAGATGAATTATATATAATACATAAATTGAGAATATGTTCTTAGTGATCTGGATCAAATATTGCAACTGTTTGACAATGCATTTCGGTAGGGTTGTATTTGGCTTTCAGCTTTTGTGTGAAAAATAAATCGATGAAATCGAAAAAAACTCTTTTTTTGTACAAGATCCACAAAATGCCTACTTTGGATACTGAAAAGAGTCCGCAAAATGCCACTTCAGCAATTTTTCAGTGACGTAGTTCTTTCGTTATCATCGTTTAATTTTGTATCATAATACAAAAGTGGAACCAAGTTTAAACTAAAGTTCTGAGTCTGAGACGAAAACTAATTAGCAATCTTATAAAATGTATGAGAGGGGAAGCAACAAAACAGTTATTTATGTATCAAAGGCGTAAAATAGGCTTTTATGGACCGCAGCGTGTAAGTAATAGCCCGAGCGATAGCGAGGGCTATTAACATGCCTAGGTCCATAAAAGCAAATTACGCCAGAAATACATACAACATTTTATGCACGACCGGTATATTTGATGTCATGTAGATATACCTCTTTATATCTAGAACATGATAAAAATACATCAAGGCTGCCGTGAGGATGTATATTCATATCATATCGGAAACAGAATAAATCAAGAAGTGATGGAATGAATGTTACCATGGCAACTCAGTCAATTTTTTGAAATAAGCTCATATAGGCTAGTAGCCATATTTGCTGTCAATTTTTGTGATCACAGATAATTTATTACTGATTTTGAAATGGATTCAAGCGACGAAGAAAGTGTGAATTGTACTCCACCAGAAATAAGTAAAGCAACTGAGGATGCGAAATCGAGTTTATTGCCAAGTAAATCCAAGAAAATATACGACAAGGTGTATGGAGAATTCGGGAGGTGGTACAACGGGCAAAATGTAGAAAATAAGAAATACACAGAGACTGTACTTCTTGCCTATTTTATGGAAAAATCTAAATATTGTAAGCCCTCTACCATGTGGTCATATTATTCCATGCTGAAAGCTACTTTAAATGTACATGATAATATAGATATCAGTAGATACGCAAGATTGATAGCTTTTTTGAAACGAAAATCTGATGGTTATAAACCAAAGAAATCGAAGATTCTAAGCAGAGAAGATATCGAGTTATTTTTGAGGGAAGCACCAGACGATTTGTATCTTATGATGGAAGTAAGTTCTAATTTCATGTTTTCTCAATGTTCAGTATGTTAATCTGATAACTTATTGTAGGTAGCACTGATTTTTGGTATTTGTGAAGCATGTCGCCGCGAAGAATTGGCAAATATCACAGTGGACGACATTCAAGATTTCGAGACATTCTTACTCATAACTATACGAGAAACCAAAACGAAGATAGATCGAGTATTTACTGTAATCGATAAAGAACAGAAATCGCCAAGTTATTTGGATATTTACAGAAAATATTCTTCCTTGCGAGATCAGAAAGATCAAAACCGGTTTTTTTATATTATAAAAATGGCAAGTGTACGAGACAGGTTATCGGAAAAAATACATTCGGTCAAATACCATTCAGAATAGCCACTTACCTAGGTATTTCTAATGCGAAAGAGTATACTGGTCACTGCTTCAGACGTTCCTCAGCAACTATGTTGATGCAGGCGAGGATATAATCAACATTGAAAGATATGCTGGGTGGAAGTCGACGACTGTTGCGGAAGGTTATATTGAAAATTCAGTTGCAAATAAGCTGAAGATTGCTAAGAAAATTGTAGAAAATGATGAGCCTTCTACTAGCCATTGCAGACAATCTGAAAATATTGCTCATTACTGTGAAACACCAGATAATAACATGCATCCTCTTCAGACTCCTAGTAATGAGGAATCAGTTGAAATCAGTAACTAGCTGCAACAACAGAAAACAATAAATCCAAATATTTCCATAAATAACTGTTCTAATTGTATTGTCAATATTGAGTTATGATTCATTTTTTAAATTAATTTATGTTCATTGTTTTCGTTATATTATTGTTAATAATGTTTTGGGTTCGATTATATGATCCATCGGAATATAGATTTCTATCGATATGAGATTGAAATTCATTTTAGTGCCTGTTCAACGATTTTATCGCCCGCCGGGCGATAAAGTAGTCCACGGGCGCTAAAGTGCTACTTTACGCCCGCAAATCCGGGCGCTAAAGTGCTACTTTACGCCCGGTCGTGCATAAAATATGTGATAGGTCTAGCTGTGTGCACGTATCGATTTATTCGAAGAAAGAAATTTGTATTTTTTGCAGAATAATTTATTTATAAAATCATAGCAGAGTGCTTTCGACTATTAAGTCATAATCAGTGCTACTCGTCAAGTTTACTGGAAACCGTAAAAAGTATCTTTGCTGCATAAAACATTGTATAAGTTCAGAGTACAAACATATTAAAATTCATCCCGGTCTAGGATTATTATGGATTGCAAATTCTCGGAAATCGATATCTCTGGCCAAATAAAATATAAACAAATCATTAAAGATATAATAAAGCTAATGATACATTATAAATACAAGGTTTCGTGATATTCGTATAGAAAGAAGACGCACTGGACAAATTGAAATAAGTGGTAGATGCGGTTAAAATGACACTCGCGATTGTAATGAAGATGCACAGTTTTGCCTCAATATGTTCATCGAGAAATGATTTGATTTTTTTTGTGGTAGCTGTTGGACCAGATCTCGAATCTTCCAATTTTGGTGTCATGTTCTTCGAAACCTTTTCCGAGCCATTCCTAGCGGGGATGATATTGGAAAATGTCGTCATTATAAGTTGGTCTTCGTGCTTGGTTCGTAAGGATCGCATTTTCACAAAGATCAGAGGTGGTAGAAAAAACACTAATGGTCCTGTTAGTGTTCCTCCAATGATCGACATAACCAGGTCAAATTTAGGTACAGATTCTGCCAAAACTACTGCCAGGATTGTGAGAGTTGTACGTAGAATACATCTTTTGGGATTGAAATCTGCAAAATAAATAATTTCCGTCTATAAACTTAGTGCAAAGTTCTGGTGTAGGCAATTTATACAGGGTGATTCAAAAGTACTTTGACAAACTTCAGGAGGTGATTTCTCACAATATTCTAATATGAATTGCCCGAATAAATATATGTCCGGAGACGCTTCGTTTCCAAGATACAGGGTGTTATAGTTTTATTTTTATTTTCGTTTTTTTTTCAAATAACTTTCGAAATACTGACCTTAATTGAGCGAAAATTGGTATTGAGAGGTTTTTTGAAGTGTCGAATTCGAATCTGATGTTATTATTGCTCTTACTCGTAGGGGCGCCACCTACACGTCCACTAGTTTATAAAACTCCAGTAGCGAACGAGGAAGATCTGAGAAACCGAATAGTAGACGCCTGTGAAACAATAAGAAACACACCAATAATTTTTGAGCGGGTTCGAGATTCAATGACTAGAAGACTGAATGCCTGTATCTTCACTGAAGAACAATTTATTTTAATACAATTTAGTTTCTTTTATTTTATTCTACATATTCAAAATTTCTTGAAATGAAATGTTGATATTTCTTGCAAATTTTATTAAAATAAATACAGATTTTGCTCCCTTGATACAAAAATAACTATTTCAAACGAGTAAAAATGAATAGAATAGGTGGCGCCCCCTACAAAAAACCAAAACTACTTAGTTAAACGTCAAATTCATTTCTTAAGCATTCTTGTGAAAAATTCAAAATAATGGTAATAACTTCAACACGTATCAATTATCAAATAATCGACTTGAAATTTTCAAGTCTAAATCTCTAGAAAACGGTTGCTTATAGCGACTTGTAACAAGGGTAGCTTTTTTACGTAGATATGATAGGGAAATTGATTTTCTCACTGAAAAATGTTCTAGAAGTACGCTCAAAAAAGTTATGAATCTTCAAAAAAAAAAAGACGTGTAGGTGGCGGGCCCCTACGAGTAAGAGCAATAATCAGGTTCGAATTCGACACCTCAAAAAATCTCTCGAAACCAATTTTTGTGTAATTAAGGTCAGTATTTCGAAAAGTATTTAAAAAAAACAAAAATAAAAATAAAACTTTAACACCCTGTATCTTGGAAACGAAGCGTATCCGGACTTATATTCATTCGGACAATTCATATTATAATATTGTGAGGAATCACCTCCTGAAGTTTGTCAAAGTACTTTTGAATCACCCTGTATACATGAATTATCTATACATCATGGTAGTTCATTGAGAATTCTCTAAAGACCATAAATTATATTTGTTTTGTGATGCCGGCCTTGGTATTTTGAGCCATACAAAATTGTTCTAGTAATAATGACTCTGAATATTTCGAAAACCAACCTTATAACATTCAAGTGGGACTTAGAACAAGTAACAGTAGAGTCACAAACGATTACCTGTAAACCTGTTACAAAATTTCTTGGTTTGCATATTGACAGCAGTTTAAAGTTTGAGACTCACATAACATCTCTCAGAAAAAAGTTATCTTCAGGTTGTTATATTATTAATGTTATCTCCCGCGAACTTGGACTTTTAGCCTCACTCACTGCCTACTACTCCTTTTTTGAATCCCATTCACGGTATGCAATTCCATTCTGGGGTACTTGTAGCCAGGGTCTCTTGCAAAGTATATTTGTATTACAGAAACGAGCTCTACGAGTTATATTCAAAGTTAAGTTGCAAGAGTCATGTAGGCCTATTTTTTCCGGATACAAAATATCAACCCTATTTGAATTATTTATTCTAGAGACACTCCGTTTGTTACATAAATACAGATATATGTTCGTGAATGCCCATGTAGAAAGACACACTCGTCAGAAGAAGAAACTTGTTTTTCCGTTTCCCACATCCACCCTGATGAAACAATCCTTGATTTACAGAAGCAAACAAATTCATAATCATCTACCCAAGGTACTAACAGACATAAATAACATAAAGCAATTTAGAAAATCTGTCAAGAAACTTCTCATAGGAAAATGCTTCTACTCTCTAGAGGAATACTTAGCATATGAGTTTTAGTCTTTCTGTGAACTGTGAGATGCGGAGAACGGTTTATTCATACTTTTAATGTGTGTTGTTCGTCATTACTTTTTATATTTTACCGTGTGACTGTTTAAATTTTTTTTTAAATTATTAGTAACAAATGACTTTTGAAAACTTTTAATTTTTAATATTATTAAAAGTATTTGTTATATTCTTACCATGTGACCTTTCATACTCAAGTTTATAATTTATAATTTCACAGTGTAATCGCATTCTTGGAATGGCGAATGGTGAATAAATTTAAGAAAATACTTACGAAGCAGGGTATGCCTGCTTGTGTGTAAGAATACAGTAGTTTAACAATATAGTAAGATTGTGCAATAATAAACATTCATTTGAGATATAAATAATTAACTATGGAAGGTATACAATATTAAAAGATTGGTAATACAGACAACAAGAAAATGGTGTAAAAATCAGGGTATATAACTGTCACAAGATAAAACTAATGTATTAAAGATTTTTGAAGTAAAACGAACAGTGATAATAAAAAATACAAAATATTAATAATAAAACAAAATAAAAAAGTTTAAAAATAACAATAAAAAATGATATATATATATATATATATATATATATATATACACACATATACACACATACATATACACCCACATATACACATACATACACACATACATATATATACATATACATATAAATATACACATATACACATATACATATATACACATATATACACATATATACATATATATATATATATTAGTGTTTGACAATCGTATATGAGAAAGAGTCAAGTCTTGCATTTAGTTTTCAATTTTCTCATGTATTTCTGCACGGGAAGTATGCTGAACGAAAAGTTTGAGTTTGTTTTCAAATTTTCTAGGGTTTGGCTCGCATTTCAGTGTTTCAGGTAGACAGCTGAAAAGTTTAGAGCCCAAGTAACAATAGTTCCTTTGACCGACTGACTTGTGCATGACTGGTATTACGATACGTTTTTTGTGGCGGGTGCTATAGTTATGACTGTAGGTGATCAATTCGTGTTTGTGTTTATATTGGACTGCAAAAATGTAAATGTCTTGAGTATAAGATGATGTTAATAACTTTAAATACACATACCACAAACTTTGTCGACAAAATGTAAAATTTTAGACAGTAAAGCTTATCTAATAGAAAATAATTTGAATAATTGTAAGTCTGTCTCTTCAAGGAATCTAAAAAGCAAAGATATTTGGTAATCAAAGAGGTGTTTGCACAGATCCGAGAATATGGCCTTCTCTGTATAATCACCTCTTGAAATGCCCATGCAATCTTCCATTTGCTGATAGAGGGCGCTGTTGCTCACAGCTGACGTAAGACAGAGTTGTATAGCGACCAAAATGGCGGCGATATGTAGAGGAACGGTAGATGGCAGTGTTTCCAAAATACTAGGTTGAGTCGCAAATCCGTACTTCCAAAAAGCTATGATGGTGGTCACACCAAACATTAGCAAAGTTGCTGAAAAAAACAAAAATGCCTCTGTAATAAGGAGCCACATGAAAACTATGAGAAGTGAGCCAGTGCAGTAATCATCAGAATGCTCATTTCAATAAATGAAAATATATTGTGTAACAATTTTTATAAACCAAGCACATACAATGAATATCAGTTGTTTATTTCATTGAACATTACAATATCGTACTGATTACACCACGCAGCAGACGTGATAAAAAACTCCTAGTAACATCTGCTTGTCTCCTTATTGACGTCTAGCCGGCGAGTCCAACCTATGTCGCATTGGAAGTACTAGTTTTTTACGATCGAAACAGACTTCACAGTCAACATTCCAAAACGCCAATTGCGAGTTGGTTTATGCGTTCCCCAAAAATTTAATATTACTTTACGTATAGGAATCTTACTCTCCGTAAAAGTTCCTCTCGGGGATTTTCATCCGGTTTGGAGCTGATGTACAATGAAACTGTAAAAACCGTTTGAAAGTCTTTCTAAAGTAGTTGACACACGTGAAATATTTTCGATCCTCGGATTCACGTTGTGATACTTATAAAATACCTATATTACCGGTGAGTTGCGTCTCTGTTGTTGATATGACTATACAAATGTCATATATAAGTTTCTGATAAAGTTTGTTGCCCTAGATTTGAACTACTCACTTTATTTCGAGCAGCGGGCACTCTGACTCGAGAAAAGTATGTATAATCACTGATTTTCATAATCAATAGAAACCGAGCATGGCAAGCTACTGATTCCGCGAATACAATATACTTTAATTTTAACAAATGCTTGGAAAGTTGAAAAAATAGGCGCTACCCAAAAAGTTATTATCTGGGAAATTGGAATGATTGCCTAGATGATAGATTGACTATTTAATGTGAAAATGTAATGGCTGCGATCAACCAAGTTATTTTAATGTAAAATAATGTAATACCCTTGACTGAAGCAACGCGACCATAAAAGGTGAACGACTGTTTTACTTCGTCCGTTATTAAACTAGAAGGCAGGAATGTGGGATGAGTTCCGACGAAAGAAAATAAAAACCTCGTAAAATAATTGATATGATAACCCCACCCATCAAAATGTCTCATAAACATGTGACGGTGACAGCGATGTTCTCAAAGTAAAACAGATCGAAAATAATTACGACAGGACAGTTATTCATATCACGGTTGAGTTCCACGCCGCGATAGATAATTAACGATTCTCCGACAGCCGGGAGGAAATTATTAACGCTCAAGAAATGAGATTGAAATAGACCGCGGAGTACCCTCAGACACATAACACATAAGTTATGACCACAGCGGCTTATTTGAAACGTCGCGATATATATATATATATATATATATATATAAATATATATAGGCCTATGCTGACATCTGTTGGTGACCTGTTAATGTGCACGAAATTTCGTGCCATTAAAATTCCACGACATTAGGTCTAAGCTTCGCCGCACAGATTATAGGTGTCACTATCTATAATTTGATGCTTTTCACATTTTCGTACTTGCCGGTAGGTATTAACACTATGAGATATTTGATACGAATTTGAAAGAGACCACAAGCCGTCCTGATGATTGGGAAACCATGAAACAGCTGTTGGCGGATGGTGGGCTCTCTTGGATTCGTAACAAATTTCTCTTTATCTCGTTATTTGTTTTGCGTTACTCTGAACGCACTAGGAGTACGACTATTGGTGTCGTGGGTTGGCCTATGCTGACATCTGTTGGTGACCTGTTGATGTGCACGAAATTTCGTGCTATTAAAATTCCACGACATTAGGTCTAAGCTTCGCCGCACAGATTATAGGTGTAACTATCTATAATTTGATGCTTTTCATATATATATATATATATATAAGAATCTCCATGACCGAGGGAAGACGTCCAGTTCAGCGGATGCCTTCATAGTATGAAGAGCATCAGAGAAGAATCAAATTCGATCTAGTGAAGATGCATAGTTATCTTCTGATTCGAAACAAGTGTAGATTTCGTAAATTATTCATAAAGTAGCGAATTTATTACAAGTATGCAGTAAATAGTGGAACAACAGAAATTATCTCAGTTATAACTCAACGAATAGAATTCAAATTTTCCAAAGAAGCTGAACAATCATATTACGAACCAGTGCACGCGTAAAAATCGGCAATTTTAAATAAAATTCAAGTAACATTAAAACCTGGTGTGTTCTCCAGTCGAGGGTAAGAAACCAAAAGTGTTTATTTGGCAGAGTAAATATGTAAATCGGGATAAGGATTTATTCCCTCATTGATTTCATAGTAGAGTCAACTATTGATTCGAAGAAGTAGTAATATTAGCAATCGTCAAAGTAACTGAATAACAATCATTTTACTAGGCACACTGTATTTGTTTCACACTTAAGTATATCTTATATATTAAATTCATTCTGAAGTTCTATACATTTTCTCCGTAAATTATACCATGGGTATAAGTTGTTGTTATTATTCTTTGGAAAATGCATATGTGCTAAGTGTATTATTGTTTCTGAACTATCTGAGATTGGTAACTGTACTGTCAAATTAAGTACCACGCTTCATTATATACTGAGTGAGATAGCTTCTCAAGCCGCTCTGGGAGGTTGTCCAGGTATTGGTCAACAGACTAATAACGCCCAGTATAGTTAATACCTAGCTTTAACAAAAATAACGAGCGGTCGTATGTCTCCCGTCGGCAACCCACCCCACAGCCCAACTCACCCAACACACCCGCCGGTGCCGAATCAAGAAAATTAATTTGCTTTTTATTTCCGAAAAACTTTAACGCGCCCGCTTACGCGATACTTTAATATTTGCCTGGACCTGCACCCCCATGATAAATTTCATAGATAACTAACTATCCAGTAGAAACGGGCTTCGAGGTTTTCCATTGCTCATTTCATTCCACTACCCCAGCATATGAATAATCTTACCTGAAAATCCTCCCATCAGGGCCTTGGTGATATGCGATTTTTCAAACATGTCCATCTGGATCGTCAATATAGATGGATGTATATCGAACTGAAATGTTATGATTCCGTATGCTCTCAATAAATTCTGCCACGGAAATGCTGCCTGTGGGACGTCAGTTTCTGGGATGTCGCTGTTGACATCACTGAATAAAAGGCAACCACATGTGAGAAAAAATACGGATACAACAATGATAGCGGAGAGAGAACACAAACATCTAGAAAGAAAACACTGAATAAATCACAACAGAAATTATGAATCATTTACATATTGAAATTACATAAACTTGAATGTTATTTCTACATTACATATGATGTCAGAATTAATTGCGACTCTGGCAAAATGAAAAATATTTCATAAATACGTATCTTTTTCAGAAAAAACTTGGTAATACTCTAATTGCGATAATACCTAATAATGCAGAATTATATTAAATAATAAATTTTTCGTGTCAAATGGTAGAAATCGTCACGTAAGGAAAAAACGTATGTTCATTCCATGGTTCCAAACGATATGCTCCCTCCGTGGTTGCAAATGATCCAATAAATCAAATAATATCGAGGTAGCAGAATATGTTGCCATCAATCTCATGTACCACCATTTTGTGTTTCTTTTTTCTCAATATTTTTTCCTTTGGAAGTTATACCATGCAATACTATACTATGCATTGTACCATGCAATACTATACCTATATATCCTTTTTCCAAACTCCTCCGCCACAGTAAAACGTATTTTATTCCTGATAATACTATTCGTTTAAATCAAATCAAATATACTTTATTCTCTGAAGATGATAAATCTCATTAAAAAATTCATTTAAAAATAAAAGTATGAAAACTATTACTATAACTATTAGGTGCAAATACATATGATGAATAAATTGGTACAAAATAAATAATGAATGAAATATACACAATAGACCCACACGTAAATCAAATAAAATTTGGTACATTTTTACCGTGCTGGTTAATAATGAACACAAAAAATAAAATATTTGTACAAAATTGATATTAGAATTATCATAATTGAAATATTAATTGAAGCTAGATCATTTCTGTACAGTAGAAAAAGCGTTGGTCCCAGAACCGACTCCTGAGGAAGTCCCCATTTGATTCCCAGTTTTTGCGATAAGCTGCCCTGAAGAGATACGCTTTGAGTTCGTCCAGCTGAATAGGACTCAAACCACTGGATAACTACATCTCTAAAACCATATTTCTCCCATGTTTGTAACAAAATTTTGTGGTTAACGCAATCGAAGGCCTTTGTCAGGTCATAAAAAACCGCATCAGCAACTTCTCTATCATTCAGTTTCAGATGAACATTTCGAAGAAGGTTAAAAATAGCATCATTCGTTCCTTTTTCTCTTTGAAATCCAAATTGAGTAGGATTAATAAAACTGTGCTTATTCAGATAAGTCATTATTCTTTTTTTCACGAATTTTTCTTTCATTTTTGAGAGTGTGGGTAACATTGAAAAGGGTCTTAAGTTTGCAGGATTATCAGTATCACCACCCTTATGTAATGGATTGACTATTGCGTTTTTCTAACATTATGCAAAAACTCCTGCAAGAAATGAAAGATTTACTGCTTCAACTAGTACCGTAAGGCACGTGGCACATATTCAATGTAAACCATCAATCCAACTTCGGCATACAAGAAACATAAGAAATTGTGTCCAAAAAAGGTTATAATTATCTAAACACACGTTATATAGAAATATAAAACAAACGAAAATATCTTCCACGTATTACCACTCAACGATAATATCCGACGTGTGTTTGAAGGTTGTAGACGATGTGGTAACTTGATTACTATCGTTTCGGACGTCCATCGTCTTGATGTATTTAAAAGGTTTTCACGACGTTTCGAATGCTTGTATCTGCAATCGTCCGATTTTTCTCTCAAGTCGACGGACTCCCGATGGGATCTTCCCTTTCTCCAATCATCGCCAACATATACATGGAGTGGTTCGAGGAATTGGCTATACGGGAGGCAGAATACAAACCAAAGCTGTGGTTGAGGTACGTGGATGACACCTTCATTGTATGGAATCACGGAGACGAACATCTCCAGGATTTCTTCTCAGGAATTAACAGAATCAGGGATTCGATCAAGTTCACGATGGAGATGGAAACCAACAGTGCCTTACCCTTCCTCGATGTGAACGTTGAGAGAATAGGCAATGAAATTCGCACCTCCGTCTACAGAAAGAAGACACATACAGGGCAGTACCTCAGTTACAGCTCCAACCATCCGAGTTCGACGAGAGAGGATCGTGAGAACATTGGTGAAGAGGCGACGCACATATGCAACGACGCGGAGTCACTAGATGCCGAATTAAACCACATCAGAGAGGACTTCCACGGAATGGATATCCCAAGAAACTCCTAGAAGACGTATTGAAACAACTCCGGAGGAGCGAAGACATCTGAAGAGCAACAACAAAGCACAGTGATCGCCTTCCGTACATCAGAGGTGTATCCGAGGAGATCAGGAGGATCGGAAACAAGTTCAACATCAAGAGCTGCTTCCAATCCGGCAGTACTTTACGGAGTTTTCTGACCAAGACCAAACCTGACAACAAAAATGAAATCAGTAAAAATTGCATTTATCAAGTTTCATGTGAATGCGGAGATTCCTACATTGGAGAGACAAAGAGACCGTTATCGGTAAGATTGGATGAGCACAAGAAATGGACTCAACGTGGAGAAACATCAAAATCGGGAATCGCTGACGACGCCTGGACTGAGCACCATCGAGTTCTATGGGACGACGCAAGTGTTCTACATAGAGAGGAGCATTGGTTCAAACGAAAGTTCAAAGAGGCCGCCTACATCGAAGCCAATAACGCCTTTAGTCAACCAAGCGTTGATATCAAGAACGTATGGAAACCCCTGATTGCTCTTTCTGGCGGGCTGCAGAGGCGCGAAACTTCACGCACCACCACACCGCGCGAAATTACACGCACCGCTGCACATGGCGGAATTGCACGCATCATTGCGCCGACAGTCATATAAATTGGTAAGTAGCACCTAACCTTGTCAGTATTCACCTGAAGACGATTGCAGATACAAGCATTCGAAACGTCGTGAAAACCTTTTAAATACATTAAGACGATGGACGTCCGAAACGATAGTAATCAAGATAATATCCGACTTGTATTCGCCTAGATATCCCACCGCTCATGTATAATTTTAAATTTCCCGCAAGTAGAACAGCAGTTCGGATAGATTCGTACATCTTCGGAATTGTACGAGCAAGGGCTAGACGCTTGTCGCACTCGTATATAATAGAAAGAGACAGAGAGAGAGAGCATAACGCTTTTTCTTACGTGACGATTTCTACCAGTCATCACCTACCGCAAGCCGCGTTAAGGAACTTTGTTAAAAAAATCGAATGCATTTTGTGATGCTTCCTCCTTTTTTTCCTGTTGTATCGAACAGATTTAATTATATTATTTATACGTTATCAAATGAATCTATCAATTTATTTGTCTATCCATTCATTTTCCAAAATGCTTCTAGAAAACAATTCTACATTGTTTCGTCTCGAAGCACCACAGAGACATGGGCACTTTATTTTTGCTAATTTTTTTGTCCCGGCAATTAAAATGAGTGATTTATAAATATTTCTTAAAGTTTTTGGAGACTTACTTCATATCCTTCGGACTGCCGTACCAGAGAACAGGGCAAAGAATGGTTCCAACGATTACTATCCAATAACAGTAAGATATATCGACACTTCCACTGCTAACACGTTGACCAAATAACTGCAGATTCTGTGAAGCTAATTTTTATATGAATACTCTGCACCTTCGAGTAGGTTACTTCTTGAGTATAACAAAAATAAAATATATTTATAAGAGAATGTATGATCAATCAGAAAAAACCATGAACAAAAAATCGAGAAAAGCAAGGTTGTCGTTTCAAAAATTCACAAAATATATGAGTGACTTATTTACCATTTTAGATAAATTGGAAATGCCGAAACTTTTACCAGGTGAAGACGACTTTGTGTGCTTTATGCATTTCATTTCTTATGATATATACAGTGCTCGTCTAAAGTCCGTTCCCCCCCTACTAATTATTGAACCACCTGGTATACAACAACGAAATTTAGAGGGCTCGAATAGGAGATAAAAACCTACTTTTTCATGAAAAAATCACAGCCAAAATTTTTAAGATGGCGCCATATTCAATAATTTTTTTAAATAGAACACACCGTATATTATTCCATGTTCGAAATCTACTCATAATTCTCAACAGTTTTCTCTAATACCTACACGTTACTCCTAAATCAATTTGTTTTCGAAATATTAACGTTTAAAAAGTGACATTCGGGTTTAAAATGAAGTATGGATTTTGGTCACTTCCGGTAAAACATTTTGCTAACTAAACGTTGTTATTGATTCGTAGTTAAATCTCTTGATGAATTCGACTAATAAGAGGCGTAAAGAGAGTTTATTAAGGATAAACAGAACTGCTTACCGGATGATCTCGAAGCCTATGAATGTGTTCGGTAAATTCACAATCAAAACAAATTAGTTAGATAAAAAATTATAATTTATTCTTGAATAAAACTTTTATTCAACCCAAACAATTATTTCATCAAGTGTTCAATGTGGCCCCCTCCTAAATCTTGACAAGAAAGTGCCCTATTATAAATAGCTTCTCTCACGTTGATGAAAGTCTGTTCATCTATTTCTTCACATGTATATATTATTCTGCGTTCCAACTCTTCTATCGTTTGGCATTCAGTGGCGTAGATTTTTGACTTCAGATACCCCCAAAGGAAAAAATCTAGAGGTGTAAGATCCGGAGATCTTGGTGGTAATTCTGTACTTTCCCTGCAACCTATCCATCGCCCAGGAAAGTTTGTATCGAGGAACTCTCTAGCCATGCGATCGAAATGGGAAGGTGCCCCATCCTCCTGAAATATGATTTCACAATTTTTAAACCCTTCCGGATTGTTTAATACAATTTGCCTTATTCGAGGTTCAATTTCAGTTTCTGTAAAGAACTCATGTAAGATTGCCTCTGATGAAAATCGGTCCAACATCCCCGCCCAAACATTCACCTTTTTAAGAGACTGGGTATGTCCCTCTCTAAAAATATGCGGATTCGTATCATTCCAGTATCGTACATTCTGTTTGTTGACTTTTCCATTAAGAAAACCCGTGCATTCGTCTGCGAAACATACACGTTTTAGGGAGCGCCGTTCTCCTTCAATTGTTCTTGTCAACAACTCACAAAATTCAACCCTCCGGTCTGGATCATCCTCCGTGAGAGCATGCAGGATTTTGATTTTATAGGGATGAAACTTTTCTTTTTTTTTTTTAGGACTCTTTGGACACTTTTTGAACTCACTCCACAGGATTCAGCAACTGCAGACGTCGATTGAGTCGGATTGATTACCATTTCAGCAACAATTTCTACCTTTTTTTCTTCTGAAAGAGGCGGTCTTCCTGATCTTGGAGCATCTTTCAGCCTACCAATTTCTTGGAGCTTATTTAAAAGTTTGCACGAATATGACCTCGAAATAGGATTCTCGGGAAATCTATCATTAAGCATTCGGACTGCTAGATGATCATTTCTTCCAGCTTCTCCAAATATCAAAACTGCTTCAAATTTATCGTCTAAACTACGAGCCATGATCACACTTTTCATAAAATAATTAGGCGCTCAACGGACTATTTGACATTTTTTCCAATGCAAACTTGATTGAAAGCAACATTAGTGTGACCAGAATGTCACTTTTCAAACGTTAATATTTCGAAAACAATTGAATTTAGGAGTCAAGTGTATAGGAGAGAACTGTTGAGAATTATGAGCAGATTTTGAAAATGGAATAATATAGTGTGTTCTAGGTTACGTTTTAGGGATTACATCATCCAGTATGCCGAGTGATTGTGAGAATCTACAAGGAGATATTTTTTTGGTAAAGCCCTTTTTCGCCCTATAATCTTTTTTGTAGTGCGCCGCTGGTGGATTCTAGCATATGCAATAAATTCTTTGTTTTGTTTAAAATGTTTTTGTCTATTGTAATTTTTACGCATCTACGACCGTTATCGAGAAAAAAAGTAAAATCACTTTTTGTAATTCGCTACATCGAATTAAAATTTTTAACAAAAGGGGGGAACCTATTATCACAATGAAAACAAAAAACGCTACTTATTTGGTTTGTGATCTAAATTACAAGTTTCCTTAAACATTATCTAAAAAATAAGGAACCTAACGAACCTTTACTTTTTATAAAAGGTGCTGGAAATGACTTCTTCCTCCTGCGATACAACCTTCCACTCTTCTTCTCATAGACTGCCGTACGCGTTCTTAAATTCCGGGAGTGTTTCTTACGGTGTGGAAGGCATCTATAATTCGTTCAGTAGGAACATCGATGAGTGCCTTCCATCGATGTTCTGCACCATAAAGTAGGCCCTTCACATGTCCCCATGAAAGGAAGTCCAGCGGGTTGCAATCTGGGGACCGTGGGGGCCAAGCTCTGCCAATCCACCGATTGGGAAACACTGTATCTAAATAATCGCGGGCAATGTCTCGAAAATGAGGAGGGCTCCATCGTGCATAAACCACATTTGTTGACGAACTTGTAAAGGCACGTCCTCCACTAATGCAGGCAATTCGTTCTGTAAGAAGTTTAAACATGTGGCACCATTCAAAATTCTCGGTAAAATAAAAGGAGCAATTGAAGTATCTCCTACTATTTCTGCCCATATGTTTACGCTGAACTGTTCCTGGTGTCGAGATTGTCTGATCATGTGTGGATTTTCTAGTGCCCAAATATGAACGTTTTGGTAATTCACTACTACGTCGCGTGCAAAGTGAGGCTTTGTCGGTGAAAAGGATACGAGATAAAAATGCAGGATCCCTAGTACAGTTGCGTAGTATCCATCGGGGGAACTGCAAGCGCCGTGGAAAATCTCGCGGAAGCGAACCTTGGACGCGCTGGATATGATATGGGTATAGCAGGTTTTCGTGTAAAACTCTCCAGACAGTTGAATGGGAAACATCCAAATCCCGTGCTATTTGTCGAGTACTCATACCAGGATTTTCATCGATAACAATTTAAATCTCTTCATCTCTTACTGCATTGCGTGCTTGTAGCGGTCTACCAGCATCGTGCCTTGGAGTCTGAAATCTGCCGTATTCCCGAAGGTGCTGATGGGAATTCATAAAAAATTTATAGTTGGGAAGCCGGCGAATAGGAAATCTCAGCGCGTACAACTTCTGAGCTTCAAGTCTGTTACCATTAACCAGACCATAAACAAAATGGATGTCAGCCAGATGTTCAAAATAATATGGTTCATTTTCCATTTTAATGTTGAACAAATACACGATGGGACATCCAACAACTTTCAAATAATGTCACATGCTTCAAAACAAACCTAAACGTCAAAGTAAAATAGCAGTCAAAGCCCACTAATTCTCTTTTTCATTGTTTCGTTGAAAAATTTAATTAACTCTAGCGAATTACAAAAAATGATTTAACTTTTTTTCTCGATAACGGTCGCAGATGCGTAAAAATTACAAAAGACAAAAAAAATTATAAACAAAACAAAGAATTCATTTCATATGTTAGAATTCACCAGCGGCGCACTACAACAAAGTTTATGGGGCGAAAAAAGGCTTGAACCCTGAAAAAATATCTCCCTGTAGATTCTTTCAATCACTCGGCATACTGGATGATAAACCCCGGAACGTAACCTATGTTTCAAATTTGATCTTAATTTCGCAAAATCTGGAAGAGCTATGAAGTCAAAAAAAATCTTGAAACTTCAACGCTCTGTAGATCGGTAACGTTTATGGAAAAAAAGTCTTATATTGACCTGAAAAATACGCCCCTGAAATCTTGATACTGAATTTCGAAACACCCTGTATATATAATTTGCAATCTCGGATATGAGACGGTTATCAATTTTGAATGCAATCAGGCGATAAATCACAAAATTCGCCATGCATCTTGTAGCCGCCATTTTTATTCAAAGTCACTTGAAAAAATATTTTTAGGATAAATGTTCGAATTTATCTGTTTTCAAATCAGCCTAATCAACATTTTCGAAAAAAACGTTAACACTCTTGCATTGACTTTTAACAGGGATTTAATAAAAAATCAATAAACGTCTAGGCAGTGACAAACTCGAAAACGTCGCGTTAGCAGGAATTTTCGTAGATACAAATTTTGGCAGACTCGTTAAAATGAAGCCACACACGAAGTTACAGAGGAGTAGTAAAAAAATTAAAAAAATGGAGCCAGTTCCGTGGTTTACTATTGTCACCATCTACACACGTCAAATTTCGATTTAATCAGATGATGATCGGTCAAGCTTGACTATTCGGTCAGTCAACACACCGGCAACACACAAATGGAAGGGCAATTGAATACGAGTAAAAGCTTGCAATACTGATGCATATAAATACGATACTCACCAACAATCAAGTTTGGTATTCCTCCAACAAAAACCGTCAAATCCAGTAAGAAACTCACGCAGCTCGACAATTTTTTGCCGAATGATATTTCTACCAGGGCCACATAGGGATACCGGTTCTTCTTCTGGATTGATGGATGCATTTCTTCGGCGATCACCCAACTTCTTCCCAGAAGAGCTGCTGTGTAAAATTGAACCGAACATACCAAGAGAATCACTAAGATACCATAATAACCTGAAAGTCATTCCGTTGAGAAAAAGTGTGCTGAGGTGCTATAGTACATGTGTATTGATTGCACACGATTTTGTAAAAATGAAAATTGATTAGTTCAAAAAGGCACCAAAAATAGTTTTCGATATTTTCTAGTATAGCACACTTTTTACGAGTTACAGTTCGCCTTCTACGAAAATTATGGTTGAGTTAAAAAAAATCAACATAAAAACCTGTGCAATTTTCAAATTAGGAAACTGAGTTTTTTCCACTTCTGGAATCTATTCCCCGTTTATGAAAATTTTAAATTTTGAAAGAAGGAAAATTGTGGCATAATTTTTAAATTATAGAAGAAAAACATCCTGCATCCTCTAGATCTTTAGTCATACGCCCTACCAATTTTGATTTCACACTTTTTATTAACAATTCAAGGGATTAAAAGCTTATAAAACCAAATAGAGCTATCAATTTTTTTTTTCATTTTAAAATCACTTAAAACTTTTTACATTTTTTTTTCTCCAATTTTTTGAAAAAAAATATGAACCAATGTATTGTATGTGACATTATCAAAAATTTCTTGAACTTGACCGTTGATAAAAATTATGATTTAAACAAAATATTGTTTAAAAATGCATTTTTTTAATAACAGTATTTTTTTGTTACCGAAAATTACTCTCTATTCTTCACGAATTGCAGTTCGCCAACTACGAAAATTATGGTTGAGGTAAAAAAAATCAACGTAAAAACCTGTGCAATTTTCAAATGAAGAAACTGAGTTTTTTCCACTTCTGGAATGTATTCCCCGTTTATAACATTTTTAAATTTGGAAAAAAGGAAAATTGTGGCATAATTTTTAAATTATAGAAAAAAAACATGCTCGAGCAGGATTTGAACCTGCGTACTCTAGATCTCTAGTCATACGCCCTACCAATTTTGATTTTACACTTTTTATTGACAATTCAAGGGATTGAAAGCTTATAAAACCAAAAAATTTTTTTTTTTTAAAAAAAAATTTTTTTTTTTTACATTTTCAAAAATTTCTTAAACTTGACCATTGATAAAAATTATGATTCAAACAAAATATTGTTTGAAAATGCATTTTTTTATTAACAGTTTTTTTACTGAAAATTAATATTAAGGAACCTTTTTTAAATCATTATTTCTAGTACTCTTTTAAACTCTGATTTTATTATTTGTTCATTTGATAAATAATTTGTTTTGAACAAATAAATATTCGTACTTTGTTTATCCTTTAATGGAGTGTATCCTTGTCATATTACTAATAGTTTGCAAGTTATTTGTATTGCAATGATAAATAACAAAAAATTACAAGCTTAAAAACATGAGAATATTTGAACTTTTGTAAATAAAAAATAGAAAACAAATCCTCAAAAAGTCATACATGATTGTGTTTTTAGTATTAAAAAAATATAGTACCGATATTTATTTGTTTCTAACGAATTCTTCATTAAATAAACAAATAAAAAATAAACAATTTTGTTTCAGAATTGGAAAGAGCCCTAGAAATAATGATTGAAAAGAATGGTACTTTAATATAAATTTTTAGCAACAAAAAAAATGCGTTTCCAAACAATATATTTTATTTTAAAGAAACGATTTTTTCATTGAAAATCATAATTTTTATCAATTGTCAAATTCTCGAAAAGAAATTTTTGATAATGACAAATAATGTTTTTGTTTATATTTTTTATACAATTGTTGTAACACATTTAGAAAAATATTTTTAATTAGTTTTCATTGATTACACAGGTTTATAAGAAATTTGGGACTAGGTCAAATTTTGATTCCTCACACGTAACTAACGAAAAAAATAATGTTTAATTAGATAAAATTTGATATTGTAGGAACCAGAAAAATATGCCAGAGTTGGAGAAAATTACCTATCATTTCAGTTGAATAAACTTTAGTTTCGCATTTAAATCACTTTTATAAAAAAATCAAAATTAGTACTCAAACTACAAATCTTAAAAAGTTGATAAAAACAGTTTAAAAAAATATATTTTTCGTATTTCTTCTACGATTGAGTGAACTTTCCCCTATCAAACCCCAAAGGTAATCGCCCATTATGATCTCTGATAACGTCGTTCAAAGTCCATCACATCCTGGTGAAAACGTTCTTTTTGTTCCTCTGAATATGCACCCATATTCTTTGAATTGATCCAAGTGAGCATATAACATATGAACTTCAAGAAACATTCTGTAGCTCATGGGTTTAAAGTTTTTAAGCATAGTTTTAAACAATTCTTTATAATTATCAGCTTATTGTTTCCGAGAAAACCATGAACGCTTTAAGGCTGTTCCAGGCTTTTTTTCCAAGTATTAAGTAGTGTGTAAATTGTTACTTGACTTGACTGTTGATTTACAAATTGTAAAATTACTTAATTAACAAAAGCAGAGCAATTGAAAAATTGCGGATTATTGTTCATTCTTGTATTTAAATGATACCTGAATTTTTCTTTCCTTAATATTCATATTTAATGAGTTTTATTTTTGGAAATATGAGAGAATCGTACTCCCGTTTTGAGCACTATATTCAACCCAATTAAAATTATCAATATTGGTGACAGTGTTCCGGAACTTGGGTCTTTTTTTCTAAGAAATTTCCTGCTGAATTTAGAGCATGAGAAACATAATAATAAAATGATACGTTCTTCGGACAAAAATCCATTTTGTATATCAAACAACGTGCTTCCAAATCATTTTATAAAAAGATAAGAATTCCCAACGAGAAAGTAAGCTCACGCCCTATAGATTTGGAATCTATCAACACATTTGCAAGCACCTGATTTAATAAAAAAGTAATCTATCTAAGGATTCAATTTGTATTTTTTTCATTTCTGCTATTTTTAACGAACTCTCCATTACGTATATCGGTACCTACCGCAATCGATTATGGTTTTAGGTAACGTTATCACGGGAAAAACTCCAAAAACGTCTAGTATACATATAATGGCGAATGTGGTGGACAGTCCATCATTTATATTGTTTCTACCCCTCAAATCGAGAAGATAACTTCGTTCGTTCACATGCATTTCGGTACACACACTAAGAGACACAAAATGAAACTACACCTCATTATGTGGAAGCCTTTCTATGGAAGAAAGTGTCACGGGATATTTTCATGATGTAGGTATTGAGTTTCAAAGCTGGTTTTCACAGGCAGTATCACTGTCTTAGATATTGATATATCAGCAACTAGATTGACAGTTATTTTTACGAAGCTAGTTCATCATTTTTCATTTATTCCTGAGTCATAAATTAGGTAATTAATTTTTTTGTATACGCTCCACAAAATGCCTGCTTTGGATACTGAGAAGAGTCCGCAAAATGCCACTTTACCGGACTAGGCAGCTGAAATTCTGGATTTGGGAATTCGAAAGTATGAAGTATCCATTAAGCAATTCTTTACCACGCCACGGCGTTGAAAATAAAAAAAAAATCTCTGAATTTTCATATTTTGAGCTACAACTCCAGAAGTATTGGAGGTATGAAAAAATATTTCGCATAAAACTTGTAGCTCAGTATTTTTTATACAAAAATAATGTCCATACATTTTGCGATAAATCATGTCGTTAGGGAGTTAAACGCGATTTTCCATTTGTAGTCTAACGCTCGGTTGAAAACGAAAAATGGCCCCAATTTTTATATAACCGGACTAGTCACTTGATATTCCCCGCTACTAAGGGCTGCTTAGAAAGCCAAAGCACATGAAATGTAAAAAAACTCCCATCTTTCACATGAGACGAGTTTCGAAGGTCATACAAAATTAAATCATAATACATGGATTTCCGATTAAATATCTGTGAGTACACATTTTGGTTAATAAATTTGTAAGGAATCAGTGCCACGTTGATTTTTTGGGGCTTTGCTGATCGAGATGGATATATTAGCCCTGTTTAACTGGATTACTCTCGGGTTTAATAATAATAATAATAATAAATACACTTTATTGTCATGAAATGATTTCTTCTTGTCGACAAAGCATGAAGTCAATAAAAATATATATAAAATAATTTAGGTACAAATTCAGAGTTGTAATACTAAGAACACCAAACAAAACACAGAACAAATATTTTTGGCAGAGTATAAAAATGAAGCTAATATAACATACATAGGTATAAAAATAACAGTCAAGGACATGAATATGTATGATGAGAATGAAGTAATCACATGTATACGCATCAGCATACAGAGATACCTATATATTAAGGGACAGTCGAGAAGTTTTCAAAACGAGTCATCGTAAAGTTCTTGTAGGCTGTAATATGGTCGGAGCTTCAACAGTTCTTTGACAGTTTTCCTGAATATTTCAATATCAATTTGTACATCCCTAACGTGGTTTGGCAAGTGGTTATACATTTTCACTCCATTGTAACACAAGGAATCCCAGGCTAAAGACGAACTGGGTATTGGCAGAACCAAACTATTGTTACTGTGGCGTGTGGCATAATTGGACTGGACGCTACTATGTTTTCTGACCAAGCATACTGTCTCTAAAATGAACAGAGATATCACTGTCAATATTTCATTTTCTTTGAACAATGGCCTACACGAGTCTCGAGGTTTAGCTTTATAAATATATCGAATCGCTCTTTTTTTAAGCACCCGGACAGTTTCTAATAGGTCTAGGTTACACACTCCCCCAAAACGGTATCCCGTACCTTAGATGCGACTCAATTAAGGCATAATATGCTGTTTTAGCACTCTGGGATCCCAGCTCTATTGAAATTACCTTCACTGCATAGCATCCAGAGGAAATTTTACTTTTGAGTTGTTCGACATGTCTATCAAATTTTAATTTTTCGTCTATGAAGACTCCCAAGAATTTGGTACAGTCTCGATTTTCAATGATTTCGTTATCCAAGGGAAAATTATCTAGTGAGCATATGAAGGTAACTATGTGTGTTTTATTAATAATGAATGAAAGAAGATTCGAGTCAAACTATAACTTGATCTTTTTTTACATCGACAGATTTTTTTTCTCCAGATCCTCAACTGTTTTACTATGCCACAAAATCATGGTGTCATCTGCGAAGAGTGTTACTTTACCTGTCAAGGCAATATTTGTGATATCATTAACATAAATCAAAAAAAGTATGGGACCTAACACAGATCCTTGGGGCACTCCATTATCTCAATTTGTTTCGAGTGTTCATTTGAATTTAATTTTACTGTTTGTCTTCGACCTATTAGGTATGATTTGACCCATTGTAGAGTCACTCCTTTACATCCATAGTGAAGTAGTTTCCGCAAGAGTATCTCGTGGTCCACGCAATCGATAGCCTTTTAACTTTGACAATTGTAAGATCACAAAATACTGCTGCTGCAACATCTCCGGCATTGATGTTAGAGTAGATCTCGTAAAGAAAGGCAAACACAGCATCATGGGTGTTTTTATGTTCTTGAAATCCAAACTGATTCTTACAAATAATATTATGTTTTCGTAGGAAAGCGCTGAGTCGTTTCCTAACAAGTTTTTCTATTATTTTCGCAATGGTTGGGATTAGGGAGATTGGTCGACAATTTGAGGGGTCGTCTAGGTTTCCTCCTTTGTGTAGAGGAATAATTAAGGACGTTTTCAGGAAGGAGGGAACAAACCACTTCAATAATCTAATGGATATATCGTCATAACCGGATGCATTTTTATTCTTGATATCCTTAATGGTTTCAATCATTTCAATTATGTTGGTATCGCATAATATAAAATTACGGTGTGATTTTTTAAATTGATCAAGGGATCGAAAGGTACAACTATTTTTTCGGTTAATTTTTGTGCTATGGAATGTATTCATCTCGTCTGGACTAATTGGTATGTCGATATGGTTTCTTTTTTTGCATTTGCCTCTTAGATAATTTATAATCGACCAAGTCTCTCAGAGCCGGATTAAGAGGGGGGCAAACGGGGCTGCAGCCCCGGGGCCTCCACAAGAGAGGGGCCTCCACAATATAAATTTTTAGGTAAAATTTCCTTACAAATACCGAAGGATATGCAAAATTATATATAAAAAATCTGACAACGAAAGAGCAGTTCTCCCACTTTTTCCTCTCATTTTTCGTTTTAAACATTCAAAAACATGTTTCGTATTCTTGTCAAAATCATAATAATAATCTTGTTTAATGTTTATATCGTATCGAAATTAGCTGTAAAAAGAAGAACAATTGAATTTAAAAAAAAATATACATTTTTTGTTTATTAAATGAAGGATTTTCTGTCGATGTATTCTTCGAATGACACAAGCGATCTAGATACACAATGAAATTCAATAATCATAAGCAAAAGAAAATAATATTTCAATTTATGAATATGATTGCATCAAATTATTTATAAGAGCCCTGTGCGCATTCCATAATAGAACAAAAGTTCAAATTCGGTTGACTATTTTTCTGCCGATTCTACAAACACTTTGCCCGTCTATACCTGTTTTTCCTATTTATTGGCGTTGACAAATGTCCGCTGAGTGGCGCGCTTGTAACAGAGAAATCCCCGAAATCTGAAAGTGTGAGTCTAAGAGAAGGATGATATTCCGCAACAAATGTAAATCATTCTGAAAAGGACTACCTATCTATCTATCTAAGATGTTCTACCATCAAATTCTTGAAAACCAAAATTTCAGAGCTACATTCTCAAACATTGAAATTACAGTGATTATTTTTTGACATTGCTAGAAACCAATGGAAACGTTCAAATCAAATAATTCATATAAGTTTTGGCCAATCAATAGTGGGAGTGGGAATATTCTACCTAGAAAATTGTCGCGGGAATAATTTGAGGTATTTTGTTTTTATTGTCTGACAACCTATATTTTTAATTTGACGTCTGTCATCAATTCGCATGAAAAGTGTGAAATGAATCAAAACCAGTTTAGTACATTATAAAATTTTGCAAGGAAATGTGCTTATCATCGTAACATCAAAAAATAATCTAAAGAATACCACACGAGAGTTCGATATAGTAGAAAATAATTATCTAGATTTCTTTCTCAAACTTGTTGGCAATAGCCACTCGAGCCAGTTGGTCTCTCTTGTCTATTGCCTGGCAACAAGTTTTCGAAAATCTGTCGAATTATTTTCACTCTCTTGTGATATTACAACTGAGAATGTGATGATGTCAAATTGCACTGGAAAGCGCTCAGTTTATTTCTTGTATTTCATTATACCTACATATGCTCGTGTCGAAATGATTTGATTTGTTTCGCAATAAATAAAAAAAAACTTGTTTGAAAAATAATTAGGGGCCTTTGTTGCCCCAGGGCCTCCACACCTTTCAATCCGGCCCTGAAGTCTCTTTCATTTTATTGCTCCAATTATTAGTTCTGCTCTTGTAGTAATTTTCCTTTGCGAACTTTAGAACCTTTCTGTAATTTTTTGTATATAGATTGAAATAAGAATGGATAAAAGTACTGTTTGTAAACTTTCATATGCGATGCAGTGAGCGCAAATTTCTTGAGGATGTTTTTATTCCTTGTATTATCCATGGCTTCCTCTTTCTGATTTTGATTTTTTAAAAGGAAAGATTCATTGAATACCTTACTAATTGATTGTGAAACAATAGGAATGGGTCAGGTTGTGATGGAATATAGCCCACTCTAATTAAGACCTATTTTAACACGTTTGTATTTATAATTGTAACCTATATTTTGCCATACATTGACTTGTGTAAACATTTTTGTGTCTTAACACCAATAAAGATTGATTGATTGATTGATCAACGCACAAATCATACAGGAAATTTGGAATAGAAAAGGAACGTAATCTTTTCAACCGACGAAACCAAAAAGGAGGAGGTTCTCTATTCGACGCGTATATTTTATTTTTAACATCATTTTTTTTATGTATGATCACGCATAACTTTTTACTGAGGCGACCGATTCCGATAATTCTTTTTTCAGTGGATAGGGTGTACTTTGAAGGAGGTCCAATTTGAATTTAAAAGATGAAATCCACCCCGAAGGGTAGCAAAATGAAGGATATTGATCACTCACCCTCTGAATTCTGGTCCGTTAACCGATTCTATCAGGCATAACTTTGTACTGGGTTCTTCGATTTGGATGATTCTTTTTTTAATAGAAAGGGTATACCTTATGTTTGGATTTCAAATGGAATTATCCACCCTCACGGGTGGAAAAATAGGGGATAACTGATTTTTTACTTGTGAATATTGGCACACACATACGTAGTTGACAATGACAGATCGCTACTGACATTATTTTTGTTCCACTTCCGTCAAAATCATATTCTATGAGAGCATGGAATGATATATAAAGTAATGAAATAAACTAACCGGAACAACAAAAATAATTTATATTACAACAAATAGTAAAAGTAGATTATCATATTATTTAACTGGTAATAGTTGAAGTAAGGTTGGTAAGTAAGTATTTTGGAAGTAATCAAAAAACAAGTAGGTAGTAATAAGTAAATTTTAGCTACAAAAAATTGAAAAATAAAAACTTTTTAACAAAAAATTAAACCGACGAAATACGGAACTGAAAAGTAAAAAATAAAATAAACCTTCTTAGTCTCAGTAACTAAGCTCCTAAACTCATGAAAGTAACTAATTTTGAGTCGGCGCCAATCGAACAATCAACGAACATCATTAAATTGCTTCAAAAAAATTATCAGAATGTCACCGCGCAACTTGATGCCATCATTTTACGCCTTACCTGATTCATTTGCTTGTTTGTTTGGCACCGACTCAAAATTAGTTACTTTCATTAGTTTGGGAGCTTAGTTACTGAGACTAAGAAGGTTTATTTTATTTTTTACTTTTCAGTTCCGTATTTCGTCGGTTTAATTTTTTGTTAAAAAGTTTTTATTCAATATTTCAAACAAACATTTTTAACGATATTTCGATACTAACATAGACCAATG
The DNA here is from genome assembly GCA_018342105.1 of Gonioctena quinquepunctata. Classification (NCBI taxonomy): domain Eukaryota; kingdom Metazoa; phylum Arthropoda; class Insecta; order Coleoptera; family Chrysomelidae; genus Gonioctena; species Gonioctena quinquepunctata. The sequence continues at coordinate 296,802 of JAFIRS010001610.1, forward strand.
ATTGTCAGTAACCCAAACTAGTTCATAGTGAGCTCAATGGTCTTTTTTTTCTGTTTTCTCTTTGGAGGAGTAAGGACATCTTATATGAGATGATCCTGGTTGAGTAGATATGCATATGCCTGGAAGAAGATATGCATTCACAATAATTGTATTTTTTATTCTTATACTTTCCTTGATTACTCAATCAATCGGAAAAAAGTTCTGAAAATTATACTCCAATGTAAAATGTATTGACAAATCAAGGGGCCCTATCTTCAGGTATTCGCAAGAATTAAATCAGTTTCTGATAGAAGTCATTTGGTAAACGCACTGGCAAAGTAGGTATAGTTCGACCATTTTCAATTGCAGAAGCTGTTTCTATAAGGAGCAAATCAAAAACCCACTTCGCTAACACGTGTGTATATGCGAAGTAACGGAACGAAAAATAATGTGTATAGTCCATCCAATATCAATTGCAGAAGCTGTTTCTATAGGGAGCAAATGAAAACTCACTTCGCTAACACGAGCGTATATGCGAAGAAACTGAACGAAAAATAATCTGTACTACTCGTAAACATTTTCCGTCGGCAAACGGTAGATCAAAAGAGCCGATAGTCAACGTGGACTCGAGTGGCGGCTGTCTATTGTACACCCGATTTGTCTGGGCCAATCGAGTTGGACATCGATGCTGGCAGGTGTGTCTACGATGGGAGGTCATAAATCATGCGTTATATTTGTGTTTTAATAGCTCTGAAAGATTGAAAACCAGTAGCGTCTATGGTCTTGGTGTGTGCCGATCGAAATACGTTTTAGGATATAATAATAACCTACATCAAACAATGAAAGAAATTATTTTTCTTTCTTAATGTATTTGTATAAATAAAAGGTTGTCTTTAATTTTTTTTCATTTTTCATTATTTATGAAGTCTCAATCTCAATATGTACTTTATTGTCTGAAGAAATAAAATTCATGACAAAGCATAGTTTACAATTTACAATGATGAACAATGCAATAAATAAGTATATGTAGGTATACATGTATAAAATCGATCAATAAACGAGAAACAATCACATCTGACAATATAAAAAGATAAAATATTAAATAGTAAATAGTACTCAATCACAGTTTGCTTAGAGAGATAGAGAGAAAAAAAATATAAATTATTGTCGTCGTCAAGAAGAAAATAAAATCATATGGACAAAGCACCTACATAAATCTAAAATTATATCTATATATAACACGGTCACGACACTAAAAAGGACGAAGCAACATGAGTATGATGTTGGTATATGATATTAATTGATATCAATCAATCAATCAATCATGCTTTATTGTCCAAGAAGTAATTCTTATTGACAGAGTAAGTGTAATTTTATAAAGTCAGAAATATTAAGAATATAAAATTATATGAAATATAATGAACAATCATTATAGAGTTAAAACATATGTACCTGAACGAATATAAATAAAACATTACAGAAAAATATATGAAACATTACAGATAAATAAATAAATAAAGCAATACAGATAAGTAAGCAACGGAAATACTAAGCTTTAAAATTCATCAATAGTAATATTCCTCCAAGTCAGAGTAGGCTTTTGCAGAAATACCTCTTTAACTGATTTCCTGAACTTTTTAAATTTTTATTTCCCTGTAGTACATTGGGAGGTGGTTATATATTTTCTTGCTCTCATATATCAAAGAAAATTTTGTAATTGCTAATTTTGGTATTGGCAGGGGTAGATCCCGACTTCCTCTTGTATGGTATCGTCTGTCATTATTTACTGCTGTATTAGAATACTTTTTGTGTATTAGACACACGGTTTCTAGAAGGAACAAACAAGGTACAGTTAGAATTTTCTGACTGATGAAAAGTGGTTTGCAGTGATCTTGTGATTTTGCCTTACATATGTATCTGACAGCCCTTTTTTGCAAAACGAATACTGAATTTAGTAGTTGCTGACTACATAAGACCCAAAGGCAATTCCATATCTCAAATGGGACTCGATCAAGGAAAAATACACAATTCTGGCTGAGGATTGATTGAGTTCATTTGAAACAACTCGAACTGCATAACAGCCAGATGCTATTTTTTGCATAAGTTCTCTACATGCTTATCAAATTTCAATTTGTCATCTATAAATACCCCTAAAAACTTTGTGTGAGTTTTGTTCACTATAGCGTGATTTTCTATAAGTAAGTCGTCGAAACTGAACTTGAAGCAGACTATGTTTGTTTTATTTGTGTTAAAACATAAGGAGTTTGAATCACACCACTGTTTAATTTTATAGAGATCAAAAGTTATGTTTTCTCTGAGATTTTCTTCATTTGTCCCACGCCAAAGGATAGTGGTATCATCTGCAAAAAATGTGAACTTCCCTTTGATGTCAATGGTTACCAGATCATTCAGATAAAGCAGAAAGAGAATGGGACCCAGAACCGAGCCTTGTGGTACACCTGTTGTGTTATTCTCCATGTGCGATTTATTTCCTTGAGTTTTACTACTTGTTTCCTGCCTGTTAGATAACTGGAAATCCAGTTATATGACAATCCTCTAAACCATAGCACTGAAGTTTAAATAACAGTGTTTCATGGTTCACGCAGTCGAACGCTTTAGAGAAATCGCAAAACACTGCCCCAATAGCTTCATTATTATTTAAACCAATATACACATCTTCCAGAAAAGAGAAGATTGCATCGCCTGTGTTTTTATAGCTTTGGAATCCATATTGAGATTCGCATAGGATGTTATGATGACTTAAGAAGTTCAATATTCTCTTTTTAACAAGCTTTTCAATTATTTTTGAGATTGTTGGAAGCAATGATATAGGCCGGAAGTTTGATGGATCATTCATTTCGCCACCTTTATGAAGCGGAATGACTATTGCTAGTTTCAGACATGAAGGAAATCTGCCAGATCGAAATGATTTATTGATGGCCTCCACAAGGATATTTAAAGCGTATTCTGAGAGATTTTCTAAAATTTTAACTGATATTTCATCATAACCAGATGATGTTTTGTTCTTTATTTCATTAATAGTTTGCTTCAGTTCGTATATGTCAGTATCAAATAGGTGAAAGTTATCTGGAATATTTATATTTTTCATAAACTCGGTTGGATGGATTGTCGGTTGTAATTCTGATGTTATTTTTTGTGCTATCGTACAGTAGAAGTTGTTTAACACGTTAGGATCTATATCCGCATTAGAAGGCAATATATTACTTTTACCACGTAAATTATTTATTATAGCCCAGTTTTCTTTTGTTTTATTTTCAGCCTTATATAGTTTATCTTCAAAATATCTTTGTTTGGCAAGCTTTATTAGCTTTCTGTAAATTGTCCTGTATGTATTGAAATATGATATGAAAAATCCATCAGTTATGAATTTTTTAATAGTATGTAGTGATCTCAAGTTTGTTGCCGATTGTTTTATACCTTGAGTTATCCAGGGCTTTTTCTTTTTATTTTTGATTTTGATCTTTTTTATTGGAAAACACTTCTCGAATATATCTCTTAGGTAGTTTTGGAACATGTTGATTGAATCATCAAAGTTCAACACGTCAGCCCATGGTGTTATATTGCATAGGTTTCTAAATGATTCGTAATTCGTCTTACTATATATTCTTCCGTATCTAAATTTACTTCTTTCATTTATTGTTTGGAGCGACATTTTGAAGATAAGAGCTTCATGGTTCGAGGTCGGCAACAGTTTTACAGCTAATATTCTGTTTTCCAAATTTGAGCAGATATAGTCAATGATAGTGGCTGAATACATGGTTATTCTTGTATGTTCATTAACATGCATGGTCAAATTTAGAGAGGTCAGTAAGTTATGTAGATCGTGTTTTACCAAACACTCTTCATCATCATAATTAATATTAAGATCACCTGTGAGAACAATCTTTGAGTTAATTGGTAGGTTTGATAGAAGAATTTCAAGTTTATTCAAAAAGTTTTTAACATTGGAATTTGGCGATCGGTAAACGCAAATTATATAGATATTGTTCTTTTTTTCATGTACCAAAGAGAATTCAAATTCATTTTCTGCTAAAAGAAAGTCATACTTATCAATATTCAGTAATATAAGGTCATTGAGTATTTTTTCATTGGCTAGAATCATAGTTCCACCATATGCCGAGTTACTTCTGCAATATTTGGCTACTATGACATAATTTGGAATATACACGATTCGTCATCCCTTAGACAGTGTTCATCATAGTGGTTTTTACTGATCGGATATTAAGTAATAGTGAAGATAAGGTAGTTTTGATATTGGCGCTTTGTGTTTTGATTCTACGTTTCTTCTCAGTTGGTAAAATTATGTGTGCTTTAGTTCGCTCTGAGGTATTCGCGTGTATAAAAAATCACTATTTACATTTTGGTTGATCAAATTCATATTATTTTCGACTCCTGGAATTTCTTGGGCAATTGGTATTACGTACCCATGGTCAGCGGTGGAACTCGTAGAATGGTCCAGTTGGGGTGTAAGTTGAGACAGTCTAGGATAAAGATAACTTTTTCCATCTTCACAAGATGACGGCTGGTTTTCTTCAATTGGTATACTACTTTGCATGTTTTGGATACATTTGGGTGTTGACGATTTGTTATGTGTTCCATTGTGTGTTTTGTGTTGGTCGTTTGTGGCAGGAGTTATTTGCGCTGCATCAAGGTATGTTTCAATGTGACTCAAAATGGCCTTACATATGAACCATTTTGCCGATTTCTTCAGTTGACGGCCATCTCTGTTGTAATTCCTTCTCTGGATTATCCCGTTGCATTCCAGTATACTAATAGATTTGTTAGCTTCGTGAAAACATTTCTTTAGTGCTAAGTTGTTGTTATATATCACTTCGTTGATATTCCTTATGTCATATCTGAATGGTTGTGTAATTAAAATGAGTTGGGGAGTTTCTCTCAGATCTCTGAATAATTCATAAATTTTTTTGTCATATTCATTGGACCATAAAATGACTATGTCATTTTTATTATGAAGTTTCATCGTTTCAAGAGTAGTTGTAATCAACTCATTGAAGCTGCAGTTAGGTTTTAGAATGGATTGAATGGAGAAGTGGTCTTTGCCTGCTGTTTCAGATATTCTGCCATATTTCTTCCATTATGACCTGAGATAAGAACAATTTTTCTCTTTCTTCTCTCCATCGTGGACTCCTCTAGGTGATTATTCTTCACAGATTGTATGTTATAACTGATGTCACGCGCAGTTTGTGTGAAAACATGTTTATATACCTCCTTGTCTACGCCACTGGAATATTCTCTTAATGAATCAGTTGTCGTATATGTATCCCTGAGATTAGTTTCTTCATTTGTTTGTGTATAGCGCTTTTTTGTTTCTAGATAGGTTTTGTCAAGGTTCTTCTGCAGTTCACTTATTTTTTCTCTTAATTGGCATATGATAAGTTTTTGTTGGTCTACTAGAAGATTCATATCTTGTTCAGTTTTCAGTGCCTCTTGAATAAATAATGCATGCTCGTCTTTCAATTTTTTTAGGTATTTTTCTTTGATGTGACTATCCTCATTCAAGTCACTGATAGTTTTTTCTAAAACGCTCATATCTTCTGTATCTATATTTGAAGCAGAATCGTCTTTGCAGCAGTTAATTATATTATCTTTCAAAAAGCGAACTTTTCCTTTAATTTTTGTCAGGCAACTTTTATGATAAATACCTGAACATGTACTGCATACATAGTAACTTATTGATTTGGTTTTACAACACTTGTAATACATTTTCGGAGCTCTGTGAATTTATGGGTACACTTCACTCTCGCACACTCGTTAAGTTACTTCAAGTATTTTTGTTACTTAAGTTACTTCAAGTATTTTTGAAATCTTAAAATATTATTATTAGTATTTTTGAAATCTTAAAATATCTAAATAAAATAAGTTATCTCCGCCACTGCTGCTCACAGGATTTCCCGCAAGATTTTTTATGCTTCTGAAATTGATATTGGGAAAACTATACTACTCGTAAACATTCTCAGTCGCCAAACGGAAGATCAAAAGAGCCGACAGTCAACGTGGGTTTGAGTGACAGCTGTCTAGTTCTACAGCAGCAGATTTGCCTGAGCCAATCAAGACCGCGAGCCAATGATAATGCTTGTAGGTGTGTCGATACGTTGAGAGGTCAAGAAAACTAATAAATCACGAGTTATTTTCAAGAGGTCTGAATAAATGATAGCCAGTAGCGTCTCTGGTCTGGGATCGAAATAGGTTTGGAAATATTCTATACTCCTGTTGTTTTGTTGGAAAATACGTTTTTTTTGTCGACCATGGAAAAGTGAAATAATGATGATCCGATTGCCTATTGATACATATTTCCTCGCTTATGGTTTATTTTTTTTATTTTGTCGTATTTTTAAAATATTTGAATAAATTAGTTATCTCCGCCTCTGCTGCTCAAAGGATATCGCCTCAAGACAGGGGCGCGCCACCTATGAGGCGAATGTAGGCAAAAGCCACGGGCGGCAAAATCTAAGGGCGGCAATTCAGCTAAATAAACTGTACTAACGACCTCGTCTTTCTAACGCCGCGCGTCGGCTCCAATTCATGTTTAATGCGTGATTCTCTTTCGTACTCTTTTGCTATTAGCGGCTAGCGGCTAGCTTAAAAAGTCCGAGTATCACAGGTGGCTAGCGGTAACGATAAGAATAAAAAACAAAGAGAGTATAGTTTTCCCAATATCAATTGCAGAAGCATAAAAAAGTCTTGCGGCGGAATCCTTTGAGCAGCAGTGGCGGAGATAACTAATTTTATTTAAATATTTAAATATTTAAAAATACGTTAAAATAAAAAAATATGTCATAAGCGAGAAAGTCTGTATCAATAGACAATCGGATCATCATAATTTCATTTTCCTATGGTCGAAAAAATCCATCTTTTCCAACAAAACACGACAAAACTATAAAATATTTCAAAACCTATTTCAATCCCAGACCAGAGACGCTACTGGCTTTCATTCACTCACTCTTGAAACTGGTGATTTGCGGTCACTCAAACCCACGTTGACTATCGGCTTTTTTTATTTTCTTTTCATCTAGCGTTCGCCGACGGATAATGTTTACGAGTAGTACACATTATTTTTCGTTCCGTTTCTTCGCATATACGCTCGTGTTAGCGAAGTGAGTTTCTATTTGCTCCCTGTAGAAACAACTTCTGCAATTGATATTGGATGGACTATAAATATAGAGAAATATTTTTATTGCTTTTTTTATTCGAGAAAGGCTTAAAAGTCGTCTGTCTAAAGCCGCAAAAAATGAAAATTAATATAAATATGTCTGGATTTTGTGAAATGGGTCATTCTAGTTTGTTCTGCAACTGCCAACTACCAATTTTAAAGTATTTTTAGGTAATTTTTTTCAAGGTCCTATAATACATACTAAAACATATTTATTTTCAACAAATGGATGGATGTTTTCCGCCATTATTTAGATAATAGACAACAGCAAGTTAAAGTCCATGACTCGCTAAGTGTCCCAACTACCGTCAAGATAGGTGTACCTCAAGGAACGGTACTGGGACCAGTACTCTTTCTACTCTACATCAATTCAATGCTTTCACTATCAAATGCTAAAATTGTTTCCTATGCTGATGACACTGTGATCTTATTCAAGGGTGATTCCTGGTAACAAGCTAAATTACATGTCCAAAGAGAACTAAACATAATAACGGATTGGCTAAATGCTTTCCAGCTATCTCTGAATGTTGAAAAAACACACTATATAGCTTTTTCTGCCAATAATGCAAATAGGCCAGAGTTCCAGAATATTAGCATCACTAATCTAAAAAAAAACATCACAGAAGTTAGCCAAATCAAATACTTAGGCATTATAATCGACAAAAATCTCAGGTGGGAAACTCACATCAATTATCTAACAACAAAACTCAGAAAACTGATTTACAAATTGTATATACTGAGAGAGATACTGTCGATTAAACTGTTGCTTATAATATACAAATCACTTGTGGAGTCAATCCTACGCTATGGAATACTAGTGTGGGGTGGTCTGTATGAAAACTCATTACAAAATCTCAAAGTGATCCAGAATTTTATATTAAAAATTATCTTCAGACGAAAAAAACGATCCTCGACAAATGCACTGTATTCTCCAGATATACTTAATATTCGGTCATTATATTTTTTCACAATTTTAATATCTGCCTATAAGAGTGGTCATTGTCAGCAAACATTCAATCATGGTTACAATACACGTGGCACGTTGAACCAACTACTCGTTACACCACTTAACAACAAGAACATTAGTCACCGTTTTGTAACATATATTCAACCTAAAGCATATAATCTATTACCTCTCGCCATTCGAAAATATGCTAACCTCAAGAAATTCACTTCAGCCATTAAACTTTATATCTATAGTAATTTTAGGGACTTCTTGAGAATTATACAAACATAAAAAATGTGTATATTTATTATTATCCACCAACTTACAGCCATGTTAACTGCACTGTTGAATTTTGATTCACACAATTACTGCCTATTGTAGTATGTTTTACTCTGTTCCTATTAACCCTCCATTTTTATATTGTGTATACTGTTCCGTTCCTTCTTCCTATTTCTGACTTTAAATTGTCGGTTTTCATGTTATGCTGTTTTGTTTTGTTTTTCTTTTTTCTCACTACACAATACAAGTGTGTACTCACTTAGAGTGTAGGGGGAAAAAAACATTTTAATTTTTTTTTCTTTCTAATTATTATCAGTAGTATTATAATTGATTTGTATTATTGGAATGTATAGCAAAACGGCTGAATAATAAAATTATCAAATTATAAATTATCAAAATTAAAAAAGAAAAAAAAAAATGTAATCTAATTTGTTGGTAGACAGATGTAATACAATTGTTTTTCAAATGGATCACCCCATAACATATCCTATATCAAAACTCATCTGTTTTCGAGATATTTAACGTTTAATATTTTTTTCCAAAAACGTAAATAAGATTGCTAACAATATGCCATTTCCTATTTCAAGGAAAGGGAAAAGGAAAACGATTGTCAGGTCATCAGTTCCGCCAACAAAGACGGCAGAAAATGGAAGAGAAGGAAAAATTAGCTGATTCTTTGAAGAAATATTTGAAACCGTCGGAAATAAGTGTTCTTCCTGAACTTGAAAATACCGACGATGCTCGCCCTAGTTGTTCCTCAGCCCTAGTTGTTCCTCAGCCCCAAGTTCCTCATTTGTTTCTGATTGTAATAATATAAATAGTACCCAGGAACATCATACTGAAAACGTTCCAGCAGCGGCATCATCACTATTTTCTAACTCCACCGTAATATCTGATGACCCTGGACAGTGGCCCAAAATAATATCATCCGCAGATGCAAGATTTTTAACGGAAAAAGGACCCATCAAATTACGAGGCCGGAAGTTTTCTGCCAGATGTTTTTATCGTAACGTCACCAATGGAGAGAAAGTTAAAAGGGAGTGGCTGATTTACTCAACAACAAGAGATGCGGTTTACTGTTTCTGTTGCAAACTTTTTGGTAACTCTTTGACCAACTTGTCTAATAAGGAAGGGTGTTCTGATTGGAAACATTTGTCACTAGTGCTAAACAGACACGAAAAGAGTGACTCCCATAAAAAAAATATCGGATCTTGGTTAAACTGATCAAATATATTATCTAAGGGAGTTACTATGAATGAAAATCAATTACGTTCATTGCATGTAGAAAAAAAATACTGGTATCGTGTCGTTGAAAGAATAATTTCAGCAATGCAGTTTTTATGTCGTCAATGTTTAGCTTTACGTGGTAGATCTAACAAATTATATGAAAATGATAACGAAAACTTGTTGAAATTAATAGAAACGTTCACCAAATTTGATTCTGTAATGGAGCAACATGTTCGACGCACACATCAAAATCAAAGCAGCGGTAGCGGTATGACAAACTATTTAGAAAATATAAATATTACTCTATAATCCTCGACTGTACACCGGATGTGAGTCATACCGAACAATTGAGTGTAGTTTTGAGGTTTGTACTATTAAACGAGTTGACGAAAAAAATTTTAATACGTGAACATTTCATTTTATTTTACTGGTGCTGGCTTGTATAACTATGTGACAGATTTATTAGTAGAATTAAATTTAAGTATATATGATTTGCGAGGACAGGGATGTGATAATAGAGCAAACATGCGTGGAATACACAGTGGATTACAAATACGAATCTTAAATATAAACCCGCGAGCAAGTTTTGTTCCTTGTTCGGGCACTCATTATATTTAGTTATTAACGATGCTGCTAAGATTCCTTTTGAGGTGTCCGGATTCTTTGACATTGTTCAAGAGATATATGTGTTTTTTTCCGCGTCAACCAAAAAATGGTCAATTTTGAAAACGTGCCTACAGATTTAACTTTGAAACCACTATCTGATACACGCTGGTCTAGTAGAATAGACCTTTGAGATATCAAATTGGTGAGGTTTATGATGCTCTTTTAAAAATAATGGATGGATGTATCTTCAAAAGATTTTAGTACATCACACCTTGCTCGATCGCTCGCAACAGAAATCAAAACTACAATTTTTTATGCTCTGTAGTAATCTGGTACAATATTTTATCTAAAATCAATTCTCTAAGTAAATTAATGCAGAATCAAAGTATAAATCTGAAAGCTTGTTTAGACTTTCTAAACACAATACAAATATTTTTTTTAGAGTTAAGAGATGATAAGGGATTTAGCGAACTTCTTGTAGACGCCAGGGAGCTGGCAGAAGAATTAGAAATTGAACCAAATTTTTTATCTTCACTTACAGTTCGTCAAAGAAAAAAGAAAAGACAGTTTGATTATGAAAGTACTGACGCACCAATAACAGACCCGGAAATAAATTACAAAGTAAAAGTATTCTTCTCTATACTAGATACGACCTTATCATCTCTTAATGAAAGATTCAAGGGGTTGGAGCAATTTAATAACATTTTTAGATTTATTTATCAAATTTTCAGCTTGAATGAAGAAGAATTAAGAAACTCGTGTGAAAATTTATCATTTAATTTGAACGCTACCAGTATCTGTAACATCGGGAGAAAGGTCTTTTTCAAAATTAAAATTAATAAAAACTTTTTTACCAACAACTATGGCACAAGAGAGACTCAGTAATTTGGCAATTATGTCCATAGAAAGTGACCTTATGGATTGTATTCCTTTAGGCGAGTTGGTTAAATATTTTGCCGAAAAAAAGGCAAGAAAATAGTGCTTCCAATAAGTTGTTTTGTTCTTTTTTCTGTTATGTAACATTTTTGTTGTTTTGGCAGTTTTGTTATTGTTTGTTTTTTTTACATTCTTCTTAATCCTTATATCAAGACTTGTCAAGATCTTCTAAATGTTATGGGGATGAGTGTCAGGTATCATGCTGATTAAAATCAGTACACTCTTTTTATTTGAGCTTTCGGAAATACTCATTTCCTTTATTTGCAGACATCAAATGATAATGATTATTTAGATTTATAGATTATACATTATACGGTATATAAATTAACACATATTTCATTTCGAAATTAGATAAGGAATAGCGATTATTTCAATTTTGAGTGTACCCCCTTATCTGATGTATCAGTATCAAAATCAAATATAGGTATTAGCACGTATTTTGATTTTATTTATGTGTAACCACCCATGAATAAATGTTTACCAAAAAAGGAGTAAGGGTTGTAAAATTATATTTTGCCCACAGTCGGCCACATGGCTTGGCGCGCCATTGCCTCAAGACTGCAAAACTGGTTTTTTATGCTTCTGCAATTTTAAATGGTTTAACTGTACTTTTGCTTTTTTTTTATGTTCTGGTTCCCACGAAAAGGGATATCCTGTAATGTTCAGAGAACATCGTGGGAACCAAGGGAAAGAAGGTAGGAGTTGGTGTTCTTCTTAAATTTCTGGAGGTTGTATGCCTCGGGGAACACCTTCCTAGGCAATGAGTTCCAAAGCCTCGCTGTTCGTTGGATGAACGAGTCTTTGGAAAGTGGTGTTCTGCAGGTCTCCAAAGTGACCACGAAGGGGTGTGATGACTGAACTTGACGGGTTAGTCTCGAAGAGACTGCCAAAGCAGGAACGATTGTTGATATTTCAGAAGAGCATCGCCCATGAAAATATCTATAAAATAGAGACAAATCGCCAACTTTTCTACGGTGTTCCAGACAAGTGAGCGAGTTTGTAAGCGAGGCATCACCGACGAGACGAATTGCCCTTTTTTGGACAGAATCCAATAGCCTCAGGATATGTTTAGGTGCCGCGCTCCAAATATGGGAACAGTATTCCAGGACAGGTCGGATCTGTGCCTTATAGATCATAAGCAGCTGGGTGGGGGTGAAATAGCTCTTGGCACGAAACAAAAAACCAAGTTTTTGGGATGCACTTTTGGCAATGGACCTCACGTGATTTTCCCAGGAAAGGTTATTGCTGATAGTAATACCAAGCATCGATATGGATGACTTCAGTGGTATGGTTACTCCTGACAAAGTTATGTTAGGCATAGTGAGATCGACTTTTCTAGAGAAAAGACATGCTTGTGTTTTGTTTGCATTGAATTCTACCAAGTTATTAGATCCCCACTCGAGAATTGTTGCTAAGTCCATATTTATATTATTAACATTTCTTCCTCGTTCATTTCTGGTTTCACGGGCTGATATAGGGGCCCTGGAAGAGAAAGCGGTATGGAGGGTACTATCATCGGCAAAGCTGTGTACTGGACATGAAGTTGCTTTCAACAGGTCGTTGATGTGAAGTAGAAATAGTGATGGTGCGAGAATAGATCCTTGCGGAACACCAGCATTTTGAGTAGAGTGTCAGATGAAACTCCATCGACCACTACATGGAGAGACCTGTTTGAGAGAAAACTAGCAAGCAGAGAACACAGCTGAGGGGGCAAGCCATAAGACGGAAGCTTGGCGAGGAGTCCCTGGTGCCAAACTCGATCGAACGCCTTGGAGATATCTAATGCCACAGCTAAAGTTTCTCCATACTTCTCAATAGATAGCTGCCATATATGTGAGACATAAGCGAGCAGGTCACCAGTTGATCTCTGATGGCGAAAGCCATATGGCCTATCGTTGACAATTCCTGAGTCTTCCAGATATTTCATGAGCTCGATGTTGATGGCTTTTTCCATGACCTTGAAATAATAGATAGCAGTGCGATAGGTCTGTAGTTGCTAGGTAGGGCCTTTTGCCTTTTTAGGGACTGGCTGTACTCTTGCAATTTTCCAATTGGACGGAAATACCCCCAAATTGTAAGAGTGGTTGAACAACTTGCAAAGAACAGGTGTTAGTTCGGGGGCACATTTCTTGAGAACAATCGGCGGGATCTCGTCAGATCCACAGGCTTTGTTGGTGTTGAGACCCAGCAAAATCTTTCTGATAGTACGTTGGCGAAAGGTGATCTCGGGCATGTGACTGTCAATAGGTGTAATGTTCGGGGTTGTTTTCCCGATGAATCCAGATTGGAATTTCCAGCAAATAGGTGCGCAAAGATATTGGCTTTTTCCTGGGCAGTCGTTGCTAGTGTTCCATCTTCTTTGGTTAGAGGAGGAAATGAGCCGGAAGTGAAGTTTCTTCCCACAGCTTTGGCGAAAGACCAAAATGAACGGGATCCGTTAGGACATTCAGCAAGTTTTGATCTTATTTTGGCATTGTGGGCATCTTTTGAGCATTCTATTGTCTCTTTGCATATGCCTCTAGCCTCAACATATGCTGCTCTGGTCTCAGGGCCCGGATTTTTTAGCCATCGATGGTATGCTGCCTGTTTGGAAGCCACAGCTCTAGAGCAGTTTCTGTTAAACCAGGTCTTATCGGATGATGTTCTTCTTTCGGTATTCGGTATGTAGGTTTGCATCCCCAACATAATGATTTTAGAAATTGTCTCAGCACATCGTGTTGGATCTACTGAAGAGAAACAAACTCTCTTCCATGGAAACGCTGAGAAAAACATACGAAGACCTTCCCAGTCGGCCGAATTGTAATGCCACATGAGACGGGGTGGTATTGTGCAGCTCGATGGTGAATGGAAAGAGCATGTTGTGGAGATGAGGGTGTGATCAGAGTTTCCAAGTGGGGCACACACTTCTATTCTATACGGGTCAGGATTGGTGGTGAGGAAAAGATCTAGTGTATTGGCAGACTGGTTGTTGACATCAGGGATGCGGGTTGGTAGCTCGACCAGTTGTTCTAGACCATGAGTGATGGCGAAGGCCTCGGCTTGACGACCCGCATCACCTGTTTTGTTAGAGAATTTGAGCCAGGCAGCGTTATGTACATTAAAGTCTCCCATGATTATGGTTTCAGCTGTTGGATGGTTCTCCTGAATGTAGTCCAGTTTGAGTGATTGAATTGAATTGAAACAAATAAAACAATTTTTTTAAAGGAGTTTAATTGAACCTTACAAGTCTAAAATAAAATAGAATAAATAATTCGATACCATCAGAACTCTAAAAAAATATAAAATTACTGGAAAAGTACATTTTCTTCAGTCAAAGACGAATAAATACCACTATATCGAAAATATCACCGGATTCAAAGATCGAATAAGAAAAAGCCACCCCCGATAGTTGGCACTTGCGGTTGTCGTGGTAACAACACCTTGTTGATAGTGTGAACGACACCATTGGTTGCCAGGTTATCACAGCTTGTCACTACAGCCCTGTTGATGCGCACTCTACTGCCTGTTCGGCCTACTTCGACTTGGGAGTTGCCCAAAGTTGAAACGAAACTGCTGAAGCCCCAGGAATGTGGACCAACTCCGGAACAGCACAAAACCTCTGAAAAAAATAAAATTCAAATTGAAATAATCAACCTCATACTTTCTTAAAGGGTTCACTATAGTACCACTCAAAGTGAGTTGTTTGAAAATATGAACAGGGTGTTCATGAAATCAGATGTGGAATCATCTGCGATTCATTTTTCAATTCACAGTGTTGGAGAAATTGTTGTTTGACTTGAGAAAATTACCAACATTTTTGCGCTCAATATATTCAGCCTTGGCTACACGTTTACTTCACCAAGTGCGCAAAGTATGCTATTACTGTCGGGTTTTAACTCTACTATACTGACTTTATTTAATTTTGCTTTCCATTACCAAGTACGTGACTGTATTTTACAAGCTTTCATTTAGTTTCATCTGTCCCAGTGTTTGTCTGTCTGTAATCAAATCTTGCAAGTTGTATTTGACCCACTTTGAATCTTCCGATTGATTTGAAATTTGGCAGGTGTACATAATTCCAGTGACAATGCATTATGCGATTTTTGTTAGGAAAAAACAAAATGGCGGCTCCAATATAGCGGACAATTTTTGTGATTATGGTCTGATTCTATTCAAAATTGGTATTTAGGGGTTTTCGGAGACGGAGATTATTATTTTTTTGTCAAAATTCAGAAATTCTACATGACGGCTCCAAAATGGCGGACGAGTTTTGTGATTATGGTCCGATTTCATTCAAAATTGGTATGTGGGGGATTTTGGGGTCGAAGTTTTTTTTACAAGCTTTTATTTCTAGTTCCACCTATCCCGGTGTCTGTCTGTCTGTAACAAATCTTGCAAGTTAAATTTCGTCGATTGATTTGAAATTTGGTAGGTGTAAAATTCCGGTGAATGCATTATGAAATTTTAAATTTTGGGAAAAACAAAATGGCGGACAATTTTTGTGATTATGGTTTGATTCTATTCAAAATTGGTATCTAAGGGTTTTCGGGGTCGGATATTATGTTTTTTTTGTCAAAATTCAAAAATAAATCAGATAGAAATTACTAAACTAGTTATTTAACATTATAAATACTAAAACATAAAAAAAAATAAACGAAAAAAAAACGTTTTTAAAAACAAACATTTATTAGTTGTTAATAAAAACCGAACTAAAAAGTTAAAGATAAAAATTAAAAAATAAAAATAAACCTCAAATTTCTAGGCGTTGGATTGTTGTCATTGATGGCTGTTTGATAATTGAATTTGAGAACAAAGTGCTTTGTATCTTGTATCATTAATATCCAACAGTTTTTTGGAGATTTATCACTTGAAATGTATTTCAACCGACAGTTTGAATTTACCGCTCAGAAATGACATTATACAAGCCAAATTTTCAATTAAGGTCACGAAAATTTGACCCCAAAAGATCAGAGGGCCGCCTCTAGTTGCGCTTCTGTGTAGGTAAGGTCACAGTTTATAGCTAAAGAATCAGTTTGCTCACTTGGCGTCGGCACTTTGATCTTTATGTTTCCGTTTGTACACTGCGCAACTCTGATTTGTATTCACTCGCGCTAACCGCGTGTAACTGTGTTACTAATACGGACATTTTTTGATACTTCGAAGACCGTTAATCCTTGAAATTTTGGAAGATAATCCAGATGAATTCGGCAATTTGGAAATAACATTCCAACAGGATGATGCTCCTCCACACTATTACGGTGCAGTAGGACGGTATTTGGATGAGGAGTATCGTGGTAGATGTATTGGACGACGAGGTTCAACGGAATGGCCAGCTCGATCACCGGACCTCACACCTTTGGATTTTTTTCTGTGAGGGTACCTTAAATCGAAGGTTTACGCCACTGAACCTGACAATATTGACGTTTTAAAACAACGTATTGTTGCAGAATGTGAGGCTGTTTCCGCAGACACATTTGCAAAAGTACGAGAAGAGTTTAAAAATAGGATATTTCACTGTCAGGAAGTAAATGGAGGTCACTTCGAGCAATTTCTTTAAGTAGATATTGATTCTTAAATCTGTAATTAATATCATACTGAATGGAATTTAAATTTTAATGTTTACTAATGAGCCATTTTTTCGATACCTTTTATAAGAGGTGTCGCTTGCCGTAGGGTTCCATTTAAAATTATTGGTCACAATGGCCTTGTGACGTCATCTTTGACGATTTCGTCATCTATCATCACTAGTAGGGAAGTTTACAACCTTTAAATTTCACTTGTTTATGTATAATCGTTCCAAAAATAAGAAGGGGGAGGGGACTTTCGAGAAGCACTGTATACGTGTTTCAGGAGGTCTGAATAAAGCAAGGCCAGTAGCGTCTCTGGTCTGGGATCGAATTAGGTTTTAAAATATTCTATAGTTGTGTTGTGTTTTGTTGGAAAATATGGCTTTTTTTCGACAATGGAAATATGAAATTTTGATGACCCGATTGCTTATTACTACATACTTCCTCGTTTATGGTATATTTTTTTATTTTAAGTTATTTTTAAAATATTTAAATAATTAAATGAAATCAGTTATCTCCGCCTCTGCTCAAAGGATTCCGCCTCAAGACTGGGGAACTTGTTTTTATGCTTTTGCAATTGTAAATGGTTTGAACAGATACATTTTTGGGTACGAAAAGTCGAATGATCTTAGCATTCACTTGAAATCAATAGTAGGACGGATGAGACTAGCCGAACGGCAATGCAATGTTAGCCCAATTGTGTTAGGTTGTGATCCCTTTTAATTATTACAAGATTTCATTTAACTTGCTTCGTTCGTATGTCTTTCCGGTTCAAATTTTGTATTCCATTTTTCGAGCACTTGCCGACATCCGATTGAGCTGAAATTTGGTAGGTATTCATAATTCCGGTGACAATGCATAATAAATTTTTAGTAAGAGGAAAAAAACCAAATAGCTGCTCCAAGATGGCGGACGAGTTTTGTGGTTATGATACGATTCGTTTCAAAATTTTTATGTGGGTATTTTCGGGGACGGAGATTGTAAATTTTCAAAATTCAAAAATTCAAGATGGCTGACAAGTTTTGTGATTATGGTCCGATTCGATTGAAAATTGGTATGTGGGGGTTTTTAGGGACGGATATTATGATTTTTCAAAATGTGTGTATTCAAGATGGCGACTCCAAAATGAGGAGGAGTTTTGTGATTATGGTCCGATTCTATTCAAAATTCATGAAATCAAAATGGCGGCTCCAAGATAGCCGATTATATCTGTGTTTATGGTCCGAATCTATGGAAATTGGTATGTGGGGGATTTCAGGGTAGGAAATTATGAATTTTTCACCAAAATCACAAATTAAGATGGCGGACGAGTTTTGTAATTATGGCCCGGTTCGATTCAAAATTGGTATGTCGGGGTTTTTGGGGTCGGAGATCATGAATTTAGTCAAAGATTATTGATTTCCAATTGAAATTCATAAATTCAAGATGGCAACTCCAGGATGGCGGATCTTTCCTCATCCCTCATTGAATGACTAGATAGCTCAGAACTTACAGGAAAAAAAGGCCTCATAATAACGATGCTTTAACAAAAATGCATAGATTAAGGCGTACTTAAGTACAAAAAAGCGCAAAGTTTTCAGTTCGAATAAAAAGCGACGAACTTTTGAATCTATAACTCACACATCCAAAGCACTTATTTTTTACTTTTTAGTGCATTTAAATGAAGGCTTGTCTTCAAAAATGTTTTTCATCGATTATTTTATGCAAGACTTCGTTTTTGAACGATTTTATTTAACTTGCCTAGTTTCTGTCTTGTTGACCGATTGATCTGAAATTTGGTGAACGTGGAAAATGAAAACAATAACTAACTGAGGGTTGTGCATCATTATTTGTTGGATGTCGTTTATGTATCGACCCTGTGTGAAATATGTCGAACTGGCAGATTGTTTCAGAGTTATGAAAAATAAACTGTCAAAATTTATGTTAGAAATGCCAGTGAAACGAAACTAAAAAAGTATCAAAAATTACATAGAATATCTAAATCTCAGTGAGCAACCGCATAACTACAAATGAGAATGGGAGGAAGCCAAAGCAAATTCAGTCCGGAACCAAACGACGCATGGCACAAGATGGAACTCTCTGGAAAGCACCCACGCTATCTCCAAACGGTTATGCAAGCAATCGTCGATCTGAAAGAGCCTAACGGTTCTACCCAGACTAAGCTTACAGAATACATTCAGACGAAAATAAACGCGAAGAATTTCGTACCGAAACCAAAAAATTTGACCGGGCACGTGAAGAGAGCCTTAGCGCATGCCGTGAACCACAGCCTGGTGAAACTCCACTCGGGCAAATACTCTCTAGCACTAACTAAAAAGGATTTCAAGATCTTCAAAAATTTCCGAGTTGACGAAGATCCCCTTACTGACTGCGGTAGGTGTAGTGCAAAGAGGAAAAGAAGACCAAAGAGGAGTAGAAGTAGGTCCAGAAGCAGGGGACGAAGTAGAAGAACGGGAAGAAGAAAAGTCATGACCGGTTATAAAAGACAGATGTCTTGTCCAGTGGAATCGGCGCCTAAAAGATCTCGGATCGTGGAAAGCGAGGATGAGCGGGATGTATCTAGCTCAGACTCTCCAGACCACAACATCGAACGTCAGGAATTCGATTCCTATATCAACTGAAACCTGTAGTGTAGCGTCACGTATACATAATGTTTGATTATTCTTTTGAATAAATTTTCGATTTAACTCGTTTTCTGTTATTTATTGGTTTTTGATGAATGAATTGAAAGCATTGCAAACGTTGCAAAAAAACGACAGTTACCATTGTTTCGAGAGCATTTATGAAAATAAACCAACTCGTCACGATTATAGCAAATAATCATTTTAGAAATTATGAAAATAACTGATACCGGGTGACCCAGGGATGCGTGCAAGCTCCCTGACTTTTTTCTATCCAGGCTATCGACTTGATTTTTTTCAAACGATAGGTTCGACAATGAGGCACATTTTTATACAAAATGTCCCATAATAAGATACACAACTGAGTTCTGTTTTTTTAAATGGCCACCCCCCCCAATTTTGTTACATTTTTGGATTCGCCACTGAATGGTCGATAATAACGCACCCAGATTTCGTAGGCTTATCTGCAATAATTTTCGACTTTGTAACTATTTTTACCATTTTCCCGTAGGTAAAATTTAAATTTTCTTATAGTGTTTTGTGACCTCACTGGTTATTATAGCTTGGAGTTTGGTTGGGAAAGGTCAATTACAAACCACTATGGATCTGTTGCCGACGTAATATAGGTAAAATCTTTTGAAATAGTAATGATAAATTACATGATAAAAACCTCAATAGAGGTACAAACAACTTAAGCTGTAAATAGGTCAAATCTTTTGAAAATATGTATATATAAAATTGACATGGATAAAAATTATTGCAAAATTGTAATCCATGTCAATTTTATATATACATATTTTCAAAAGATTTGACCTATTTACAGCTTAAGTTGTTTGTACCTCTATTGAGGTTTTTATCATGTAATTTATCATGTACTAAGCTACTCTACTATTCACCCTCGTAATATTCACAATCCCTATTGTAGTGCCCTGAGGATGACTTTATAAAAGTTGAAACGTCGGCAACAGATCCATAGTGGTTTCAGTTAATTGACCTTTTCCCAACCAAACTCCAAGCTATAAAAAAATTTAAATTCATATCTCCGTTAATGAAAGGCATAAAAATACCATTCATGTTCACAATAAATCCGTGAATTAAACCTAACCAGATGCAGAACGCTGAATAACACACGGGTACCGACATAGAGAAACTAAAAATGAAGAGAGTTGTCAAACCTGCAGTAAAAGTTGGCACCACGTTTAGACAGTGGCGACATATCTCGCAACTGGCCGAACTAAGTTAGTACAGTTGGTAAAACAGATTTATCTTCAGTTACCGATTGAGATGAGGCGGGTATGTTTTCCCAATATCAATTGCAGAAGCATAAAAAAGTCTTGCGGCGAAATCCTGTGAGCAGCAGTGGCGGAGATAACTAATTTTATATAGATATTTTAAGATTTTAAAAATACTTCATAAATAATGAAAAATGAAAAAAAAATAAAGACAAGCTTTTATTTATACAAATACATTAAGAAAAAAAAACTAGAATATCCCAAAACGTATTTCGATCGGCACACACCAAGACCACAGACGCTACTGGTTTTTAATCTTTCAGAGCTATTAAAACAGAAATATAACGCGTGATTTATGACCTCCCATCGTATAGCCACACCTGCAAGCATTGATGTCCGACTTGATTGGCCCAGACGAATCGGTTGTAGAATAGACAGCAGTCACTCAGGTCCACGTTGACTATCGGCTCTTTTGATCTACCGTTTGCCGACGGCGAAAGTTTACGAGTAGTACAGATTATTTTTCGTTCCGTTTCTCCGCATATACGCTCGTGTTAGCGAAGTGAGTTTTTATTTGCTCCCTATAGAAACAGCTTCTGCAATTGATATTGGATGGACAAATGTGTTACTTTTATATGGTTGATATGTATATATTTTATAAGTGATCGATTTGCCATTCCTGTATTTCATATGAATGGTTGTATCATATGAAATACAGGTATGGCAAATCGATCACTAATAAAATATAAACAGTAATCGATTCGTAGAATCTCTTAGTTCTTCGTGGTTGAAATGAAGTTTCAAAATAAATCTTTGTTTCATGATATCAAGAACAAAAATTAAAGTTCTAATAAACAAGAATAATCAACTTATTACACTATAAAAAACACATTTTATTGTATCTAGGATAAGGTACAACTACAGACAAAACAATAATAAAACTATGAAAAACAACAAAATTAAAAATATTCTTCAGTCTTCATCAAATCAACCAAAATAAAAACAAATTACATTTACATCAAACGTTCAATAATTTGGTTCATGTATCAGCACAAAGGAGAACGAGTAGGTATAAGAAATACTCGTACTGCCTCAAATGATGATAGGAAATGGAAATAAGTATCAGTTTGTGAAAACATTTCTGCAACTGATTGATGGATATAAGTATCAGTTTGTAAAAAGCAGCTTATATTTTACCTTTTAAAAAAATATTTCCAGGAATTTCAGCGTCAACTCGAATAACAAAACATTATATTTTCGACGTTGGGTTCCTAATTCAAGTCCATATAATATAATTTATATCATTAATTAATGACAATAACAGTATAATTATTCTGAAATTATTGCGTGGTTTGTCATAATAAAAAAACATGTGTAAACAATAAACTTTTATTTTCTGTCAAACGTCGAAATTGGAAAATTATCATGTCATCACATCTGTCGATTGCGGGCAGCGCCTCCATGCGCGACTGGCCGTACCAAAAACTTGGTGGATAAGATCGCCAATGTTTCAAACGGTATCTCCATTTTTGATTTGTCTAATGGGTAATGATTAGTACCGATGCTATAAGATGCCATGTTGACAGAGTGAAGTCACGAAAATCAGGGGCGGACCTACTTAAAGGTTTTTTGGGCTGCAGCCCAGGGCCCCGTGGATTTTGTGAAAAACAAAAAATCTAAAATTTAAAAAAATCCGATCATAAGGATGGCAACCCTGCGATCAATCAACCCGTGTGCGCGTCTATTAGTCCAGTGCAATTACGGAAATAAATAAACATAAAATTATGTAGTTTGGGGATTAGGAAGGATCGATAGGAGGGTGTATTCTGAGCATATATTCCAATTTGAGGGATTCTGGCGAGGTCAGCTCAAGGTCATTTCGATGAAAACGCATTTAATTCGATATCTCGAGAACGGTTAGTATAAGGCAAAAAATTGTGGAGACCTTTTCTCTTCTAAATGAAAATTACAAACTTTTTTATTTGAAATTTTCTATTTTTTCATCAATATTTTTCAATTTATTGCTTCCGAAAGGCAAAAATTTTACTTTTTTTCCTACCTTTTTTTTATTTTTCGCCATTTTCTCCCCAACCGTTCAATTTTATTGAATTTTACCGATTATCAAAGTGTAGATCTTTTAATTATGAACAACTTTTTTCTGTAATGCCAATACCTTCAGAGTTATATATTACTTTACCGAGCGAAATCCGCGCCACTGTCGCAATATCAGCGACATCAGTGGGTATTTAGTACTTGAAAGAAATATTAAAGTATTCCATGATCATTTATTAGCCAACTTACCTGTATCAAAAGGTCAATCGATTAAACTATCTAAAAATTGTACTTTATTTAAATATTAAATATTATAATCATTCAAATATCATTTAATATTGTACTTCTGCAATTTGGGTATTTTTTATTCCATTCGATGGGATAATAATGTGAATAAGGATTATAAAAAGAAGTAAATGAATAATTAAAACTGTTTCACACATTCATTGATAAAAAAATAGGTCATAAAATTCGTAAAATTAAGCACCCGAGGTCGATGGAAGTGATTCATTAATATTAAAGGCCCTGACGGTATCGGGGCATACGTCGTCCTCGTCCATTGCGTCAAAAATATCATCGTTGATAATATTGGCGGTATTAGAACAATAGTTCTCTTGGCAATTAGTGCAAATTACTGAGCAAAACAGGCCGGCCTTTCTACATCCGCACGCTTTGCCGCAGTTGGTTTTGCATTTGCACGCAATCGATCTGAGCAAATCTTCCGGATCTGGTTTCAGTGACATCAGTATCGGCTCCAATCCACGGGGGGTGCGACGCCAGCCCCACTCCTCGGGTTCCAGATAATTTTCGAGCCAGTATTGTACTTGGTAGTAACACCTCAACGAGTGAAAAAATGCGGCATCGGAGGTAGGAGGAAGGGATTCCAATTTAACCCTCCCACTGCCTGCCATTTTTTTGTATCCTTTATAACGGAGCTCGTTGAGATTCGTACAATTCGTGTCACCTGAAGCCTTGCGATACAAATTCAAAATGAATTGTTCGTCGTTTGAAGCGAGAGTTGTTTTGTCTGCTTTAGCTTGTAGAAAAACTTCAGTCAGAGAAATCAAATCCGGAGTATTCTTCAATGCGGTCATTGCAGTGTGTCCGTGAATACACGTTGCGACAATGGCGCGGATTTCGCTCGGTAAAGTAATATATAACTCTGAAGGTATTGGCATTACAGAAAAAAGTTTGAAGAAAAATTTGTTCATAATTAAAAGATCTACACTTTGATAATCGGTAAAATTCAATAAAATTGAACGGTTGGGGAGAAAATGGCGAAAAATAAAAAAAAGGGAGGAAAAAAAGTAAAATGTTTGCCTTTCGGAAGCAATAAATAGAAAAATATTGATGAAAAAAAAAGTTTCAGATAAAAAAGTTAGTAAATTTAATTTAGAAGAGAAAAGGTCTCTACAATTTTTTGCCTAACACTAACCGTTCTCGAGATATCGAATTAAACGCGTTTTCATCGAGATGACCTTGAGCTGACCTCGCCAGAATCCCTCAAATTGGAATATATGCTCAGAATACACCCCCTTATCGATCCTTCATAATCCCCAAACTACATAATTTTATGTTTTTTTTTTCAATAATTTCCGTAATTGCACTGGATTATATCGAACGGAACGTTGCCAGTCACTAGCTGTGAAGTGGAGCGCTATTTCTCCAGGATGTCGTGTATAGAAAACAAATATAGGATAACAATGTCGAACTATCGACCAAATTATTTCTCAGTTCTTTCCATAAATTGCGATTTAACAAAAGACCTAAAATGTGATAAGCAAATAAAGGAATTTGCAGCACAAAAATGCAGAAAGGTTGCTTTTATAATTTATGTAACATAACCACACATAACCTGTCAATTTATTTTGAGATAATGTCGGGTAAATATCTAGTTACATCACACATGCACTCTGAATGTGGGGAAAATACTTTTCTTACGTGTTTTTGCCTCCTGAACACGAATCCGGAAGAAAAATGCGGCGGTCTCATACCGTTCCCGAGTTACAGCACTTTAAAAAAAAATCACTCAAAATGCCTCCTTCTTTACCAGCATAACAATACCCCTAAACCTTTTTTCGCAAACTTTGCACAAAATATCGTCGTTTTCATCGAAAAAATACTCCTTCTTACACAGTTGCAAATGAACAATTTTCGTTCCTTTGACAGAAGTCATTCTAAATTCAAAGATCATGATTTTTTTGTCAGAATATACGAATTCAAGATGGCGGCTCCAAGACGACGACGACTTTTGTCATTTTAGTCCGATTCCAATGAAAGTTGGTGTGTGGGAACTTTCGGAGTCGGACATCATGATTCCTTGGCCGAAATTCATGAATACAAGATGGCGGCTTCAGGAAGGTGATGTGTTTTGTTATTATGGCCCGATTCCATTCAAAATTGGTATGTGGGTTTTTTGGAGTCGTAGATTTGTCAGAATTCAATAAGAACAAAATTTTTTTACGCAGCACTCGAAGCCCAAGGGGTTTGCACTCCTTTTTCTCTTTCACAAGTACAATGTCTCCTTCCCGCAAACTCTCACCCACATATAAAAGACGTGAAACAACGAATATAACGTCACAATTTACATACCGAACGTTGGCCATGGTTATTTTATCATTGCAAAAAATCTTGGAAACTATTGGGTCTACGGAAACAAAAAAAAACTCTGAATTTAGCAAATTTTACCTAGTTTAGTTAGTTAAAATGGCCAAAAACTGATAAAAGTGCCAAAAAATTGCAGTTTTTGGGCTGGGAAACTAAGTTCCGGAGGGGCCCCGAGGTCTAAACTTGACCAAAGTACCCCCACGTCTTCCCGAACATTGTTTGAAAAAAGCGCTATTACCTGATTTCATGTACGTGATATCGATTCTGGACTACAATTTTATTGTATTATTTAGTGCATTTGTGTAAAAAAAAATAATGATTTTTATTAAAATGTTAGCACTCACAGAAACCATGAGAAATAGTTGTTTGTATGCTAAGGCCGCGAAATACCTTTTTAGCGAACTATATTGATAATCTTCAGGTCGCTGAAAAGTTTTGCGGCATACACACTATTTTTCGTGCAATCGTCAAAATTATTAAACTAGATAATTGCAAATAAATATATTATTGCTTTAAAATCGACAGCAGTTCAATTTAGTTAACAAAGTCTATGGAAATATGGTTGAATATATACAAACAATTTTGGCAGTTCTTGACAAATCGCAAATATATCTGATACTGATGGTGATATATTAGTATCTTGCACTCCTCCAGAGCTAAAAGTATTGTAAACTTGGCGCTTCCCGTTATAATACCTGAAAATTCTAAACGGCAGTACGTAAAATGTTACAGCGAGTTCAAATATTGGTGAGACAAACAGTGAATGTAAAATAATCCTTGTCAGTGTCGTATTTTAGAAATGTCAAATTTGGAAGTGACGTTCGGTTTGGCGGAACGGCCGCGAAATTGAATCTCGCGTGCGATTGCACGAAAAATAATTTAGTGTCTGGGCAGAATTTCTTGACAAGTTTTGTATGCTCTCTCTTCGGAACATTTTTCGTACGGCAACCATACCAATGGATTAACAGCTTGGAATTACTCTTGAATTTCAGTATTTACAGAGCAAAAGAATAATATATTTTAGTGCCTCGTAAAATATTGTTCTAATGCCTTGGCACCGAACTTTTTTTGGTTCATTACTATATCTATCTAGTAACAGCTTCAAACTACAACCGAGTTAAAAAAAACATCAGTGGCACGTCTATGCCTGTTGAAAATACTTGGCACAAGACTTTCTATTTCTCAAAGTTTTATATGCTATTACTAATATATCCTATTAAAGAAGTATTCAGCAATGAACAAATAATCATCCAATAAATATATATATATATATATATATATATATATATATATATATAAATTTTTTTCATTTATTTAAATATTTCACAAAGCATATATATAATGAAATTTTTATCGTATATACAATAATGAAATTAATAAGAACTTAATCTAGAAACATATTATCACACATCATCCTCATTATTGTTATGATCATCGTCATTATAATGATATCAATTCTATCACGTTCTACCTCATCAAGTTCTACCATAAAAATTTCTTCTCATATTAGATCTTTCTCAGTAGCATACATGCGTATGTAGTAAAGTATATGACAATACTATTTACAATGCTTAAACGTTGGTTTCCATACATATACAGATAGTAACAGCATATGATTTTGACAAATTGGAAGTCTTGAGCCAAGTATTTCTAACAGGCATAGACGTGGTACTAATGTTTTTTCTAATAGAAAAATGTTTAAACTTCAATTTGTAGGTCTAGCGATATAGTAATGAACCAAAAAATAGTTTTGTGCCAAGGCATTAGAACAAGTCTTAATTGTTTCCCAATCATTGTTATGCAATTCTTTTTAGTCATTCATGAAATCCGTCATCTTATTGGAGTCTGACAAAAATTGATTATCTACGACCCTACAAAAACCAACATACCAATTTTGAATGAAATCGGACTATAATCACAAAAGTCGTCGCCATGAATTATGACAAAAAAATCATGATCTTTTACCACAAAACCCCTCACATATGTACCAATTTTTCTATAGGGAAGGGTATAACCACAAAACTCATCGCCATATTGGAGCTGCCATTCTGAATTTATGAATTCTGGCAAAGAAATCATGATGTCCGATCCCAAAAATCTCCACATACTTATTCTGAATAGAATCGAACTATAATCACAAAACTCGTTCGCCATATTGGAGCCACCATTTTTTTGGCAAAAATTCCATAATGTATTGTCATCGGAATTATGAACACTTGCCAAAATTCACGTTATTCGAACAACTAGAAGTAGGTTAAAATGCACTGACAAAATTTGAACTAAACACATACATATGTGAAATTAAATAAACGCTTATGAAAACATTTCATTCTGTTACTCGATCACCCAGGTTTTCTGCAGCCAGCTCTCAGTCTTGAGAAATGATTTGTTTTGTGACGAATATTTGCCCCAAACAAATCATTTTTCAATTTCGATGGAAAAAATTTAAAAAAAAACTGGCCCAGGTGGGGTTTGAACCCACACTCACCCATTCTCCCTTTCGTAAACCAGCACCTTAGACTGCTGGACTACTCGGAAGTTAATTTGTGTTGAAACGATTACCAATCTGTTGGTATGGTTGCTTTTCAATCGACTTTTGGTTCAATCGCCTTTTGGTACCCAAAAATGTATCTGTTCACCCCATGTAAACGTGGAAAAATAAAAAGAATAACTAACTGAGGAGTGTGTATCATTATTTGTTGGATGTCGTTTATCTATCGACCCTGTGTGAAATATGTCGAACTGGCAGATTGTTTCCAAGTAATGAAAAATAAAATGTCAAAATTTATGTTGAAAATGCCAGTGAAACAAAACTAAAAAAATATCAAAAAATATATAGAATCTCTAAATCTCAGTGAGCAGCCGTATAACTACAAATGAGAATGGGAGGAAGCCAAAGCAAATTCAGTCCGGAACCAAACGACGTATGGCACAAGATGGAACTCTCTGGAAAGCACCCACGCTATCTCCAAACAGTTATGCAAGCAATCGTCGATCTGAAAGAGCCTAACGGTTCTACCCAGACCAAGCTTACAGAATACATACAAACGAAAATAAACGCGAAGAATTTCGTACCGAAACCAAAAAATTTGACCGGGCACGTGAAGAGAGCCTTAGCGCATGCTGTGAACCACAACCTGGTAAAACTCCACTCAGGCAAATATTCTCTAGCACTTACTAAAAAGGATTTCATGATCTTCAAAAATTTCCGAGTTGACGAAGATCCCCTTACTGACTGCGGTAGGTGTAGTGCAAAGAGGAAAGGAAGACCAAAGAGGAGTAGAAGTAGGTCCAGAAGCAGGGGA